>LPNX010643658.1:160746-507816 GCA_001517045.1 Pseudotsuga menziesii | reverse complement strand
GTGGCCTATGTAAGTATTTTTTGCTTGTTATTTGCCTAGAACGGACGACTGCCTCTCTTACGCTATGATTGTTGTGATCTTCCTTCACATTTGGAGTCTAGTGCAAGTTTCACTCACACATAGACTGATTGGAGTCATCTTCCCCTGCTGTGAGCTGTGCTCAATGATTACATTTCGGGACTATTAATTTCCCCATGCCGTCAGATGTGTTTGTTGTTACATTTTGGGGCTGTTGTAGACTATTTGGAGTTGTTTTCCCTGTCAATCTGAACAGCTAAATGATTGCATGAGTGCAATGGATGGTCTTCGGACTGTATAAGGAGCAGGGATGGGGGCTTAGTTTGCTTGATAAACTTGGTGGCTGGAAACCACACAGATAGAGCTAGAGGGTTGGCCTTCTTCTCCACCACCACTGAATAGCACTAGAAGGGAATGCAGGGCCTGAGGGACTGTGTAGCAGAGAAGGGACTGATTCCTTGTGTTGGGTGTGAGTGGGTGTCTTAGAGCTCAGGCTAGTTCTGGTGTAGGTTTTCTTAGCTCTATAATGAGCTCACCAGCTTAGTATTGAGCCTTTCCCTACTCCTAGATGGCCTGATAAACCCAACTGTGTTGGGTTGGCTATGTTTTGTGTATCCTTGGCTATGTGTAAGCCTACTTGTCCCTTTATTCCTTGGAGGATCATGCCCAACTCGGGGGTGGCAGCGCTGCTGAGAGATTAAGGAGCACGCTGGCCTATGGTTGGGTGGAACATTGCAGTGACGTAGCTGGTTGCGGAACCACTTCTTATAAGATAAGTGATCTTGTCCATTTTATTTCTGCAATCATATTCTCTGTTAATGAATGTAATGAACATGTTGAACGAATACTTGAATGAATGCATGTTAATTCCGCTGTGCAAGATACATAATTATAGCTGTGTACCATAAAAAATGGCATTTGGGCATGTTTTACTTCAATGCATTTTATTTCAGCATATCAACATGTTATTTTATGAATTCACATGATCATGGGCTCTTCGCCCGGGTGGTCAAAGTTTGGGTCGTGTCCTCTTTGCCGGTCAGAGGCATGGGGATGTGACAGTATGGTATTAGAGCCCAAGGTTGCAACAATGGGCCTCTATGGTCCAAGAAAGAGCCACTGATAGAGGGCATAATTACCCTCTATGTTCAGCAGAACAGCAGTGGACAAAAGAATTCGAGAAAATGGTCTAAGTGTTGAGCGGTCGGGCCACTAGAGGAATTAACTTCTGCCATAGCGGAAGAGTTTGCGAAGTTAACTTCCACCGTTGAGGAAGAGTTTGTGAAGTTAACTTCCATCGTTGCGGAAGAGGTTGTGAAGTGGGCTTCTAACGTTGCAGAAGAGTTAGCGGGATTGACTTCTGCTGTGGCAGAGGGAATTAGCGGTTCAAGCATCCGCCGTTGCGGAAGTCTAAACGACTAGACGCCTGATGGAAAAGTCCTCCGACAGCCAACGCGGTAAAAGAAAGTTCGAAATTATTCTAAGTAATGAAAATATTAGCCGCCGGAATAAAAAAGTGATTGAGCGTCTGCCGTTGTGGAAGTGAAAGCGCTAAGTCTTTCGATGAGAAAGACTGCCGACGCTGATGCCAGTCAAAAAAGTTAGTTCACCAATTGGAAGAGAAAGTGGTTCATGTGCCACCATTGCGGAAGCGAAAGAGATAAGTCTTCCGATGAGAAATACTACTGACGCCGATGCCATTCAAAAAGTTAGTTCACCAATAGGAAGAGAAAGTGGTTCGTGTGCCGCCATTGCGGAAGCAAAAGCGCTAAGTCTTCCGATGAGAAATACTGCTGATGCCAATGCCAGTCAAAAAGTTAGTTCACCAATCGGAAGAGAAAGTGGTTCGTGTGCCGCCGTTGAGGAAGCGAAAGCACTAAGACTTCCGATGTGGAAAGACAGCCGAGAGCCGATTCTGTAGAACAATTAGAGCTCCAAGAGCCGATTCTGCGGAACAATTAGTGGTTCTGAGAGCCGATTCTATGGAAGGAAATTTTGAATTTCCCATGGGATTTCTCAACAGATTTCGACTGTTTTCAGAGGGAAGCCACAAGGGGGCAATCCCCCTTGACCCCCGTCATCCCCCTCAGACATACATTCTTTGATGAAGAAAATTTTGTGTGTTTGGGAAAATTGTTATTTTATGGTTATTCCTGGAGAAGGTAAGTGATTATGATTTATATCAGTGTTATGCATCTAACAATTGTGTTATTAGCACGTTTGCAGAATCATAAACACCTTCCAGGGAAATATTCCAGGCAGTACAGTTTGGTAAGTAAAGTGGTGGTTCAGTTATGAGAACCCATGATGGGTATGATGCTCAGGATTCTTATGAGCATGCGCCAGATGCCATGGGAGAAAATGTCTGTAATAGAAACGATGACATAGAGTCTAATGGAAGGATATTCCAAGAGACACCATCAGATGTTGCAGCTACCATGATAATCTTGATTAAGGCCCAGGAAGAGCAGCATCAGTTGAATGCTTCTATGTTGCAAAGTTTGACAGACTTGCAAAGAAATATAGACTCTGGACGAGGTACACCAAGACCAGAAGGCAGTAAGAGCAGTACTAGGAGAAGGAGAAGGACTTCCAATGGATCATCTGATTCTGAAGAATCCTACAGGGATTCAAGTTCTTCTTCTCATAGAAGAAAAAGAAAGAGACATGATAGGGATCGCTCTCGAGATGAATTTAAGAAAGCTAAACCTCCTACATTTGATGGTGAGGTAAATACTAGACAAGAACCTGAAGCTTGGCTTCTTGGGATAAAGAAGTACTTTCAAGTGCATGATTACTCAGGAAACATGAAGGCAAGAGTTGCCATATTCAATCTGAATGGAAGAGCATCCATTTGGTGGGAACACTTCAAGAAAGTAAAGAGGATCAGTGAAAGCAGACTTAAGTGGAAACAGTTCAAGAAGTATTTCAAGCAGAAATACCTATCTAACAGGTATTATGATGACAAGATTAAGGAGTTCCATGAGCTAAGATTGGGACAGCAAACCATGGAAGAGTATGCAAATAAGTTTTTGGAGCTGTTGAGGTATGTCCAGTACATCAGAGATGAAAAAGTGAAGGTCCAGCATTTTCTAAGTGGATTACCTCAGTCCTACAAAGATAGAATTGAGTTTTATGAACCTAAAACTCTTGAAGAAGCAATAAGGAAGGAAAAGTATTGTTACGAGCAAAGCAAAGGTAAGCCGGATTACCATAAGGCATGGAAGGACAAGAAGAACGAGAAGTTTGAACACAGGAAGAAAGGTTTCAAACCTTTTAACTTTAGGAATCAGCAGAAGTAGCCATCCCAAGCTGCGAGTAAGCCAGTTGGAGTGACCGGGGAAAAGCCTAAAGATCCACAACAAAATAGAGGGCCACTTCAATGTTGGAAATGTGGAGGACCCCACATGCGTAGAAATTGTCCACTCGAGAGTGAGAGTGGAAGGCCATCTTACAACATCCAAGAAGCAGAAACAGTGGGTCAAGTAGCAAGGGTAGTCCCTAGGATTTATGCAGCACTGGAGGATCGCCAAGCAGATCACCATTCAACTGTGGTTGAACTAGCAGGTAGGATTGTTGAGCAATCTGTTTCTATTTTGATTGACCCTGGTTCTACTCATAGTTACATTACTCCTAGAGTAGTGGAGATTTGTGCTTTTAAGAAAGTAAAGCATAGGAAGTCTTGGTTAGTCTAGCTAGCCACTGGAACTAAGAGAAAGGTTAGTGAAGTGGTAGAGAAATGTCCATTGGTCATGAATGGATTGGTCACTTGTGTAGATCTGAATGTTCTACCACTTGGTTCCTATGATGTTCTCATTGGAATGGATTGGTTAGAAGCTCACATGGTGAAGCGTGACTATTACAATAAGACTTTCGAATGCATGAATGAAGAAGGGAACCCAGTAGTTGTGGAAGGTATTCCAAAGGAGATTTCAGTATGACAGGTTTCAGCAATGCAGTTAAAGAAGTTTTGTAGGAAGGGTTGCGAGTTGTATGCAGCTCATATTTTGGAGACATTAGGAGATGAAACTCCAAGGTTGGAGGACTATCAAGTGTTACAGGAATTCAAGGATGTGTTTCCCAATGAAATTCCAGGGCTTCCTCCAAAGCGGGACATTGACTTCACTATTGAACTTATGCTAGGAGAAGCACCAGTGTCCAAGGCACCCTACAGGATGAGTACATCGGAGATGCTAGAGTTGAAGATGCAACTGCAAGAATTGTTGGAAAATAAGTATATCCAACTGAGTGTGTCTCCTTGGGGAGCACCAGTTCTGTTTGTCAAGAAGAAATATGGTACACTCAGGTTATGTATTGATTGCAGACAATTGAACAAGGTTACTGTGAAGAATAAATATCCTTTGCCTAGGATTGATGACCTCTTTGATCAAATGAGAGGAGCAAAGGTATTTTCTAAGATTGACTTGAGGTCTGGTTACCATCAGGTAAGGATCAAGGATGAAGACATTCATAAGACAGCCTTAGGACAAGGTATGGGAATTATGAGTTTGTAGTGGTACCATTTGGTCTCACAAATGCACCAGCTACATTTATGTGCTGTATGAATAGTGTCTTCAGCGGGTATTTGGACAAGTTTGTTCTTGTTTTCCTTGATGACATTATTGTTTATTTCAAGAATGAGGAAGAGCATGAAGAGCATTTGAGGTTGACATTGGGATTGCTTAGGGAGAATCAGCTATATGCAAAGCTAAGCAAGTGTGACTTCTATAGAGATAGAATTTAGTATTTGGGTCACATTGTCTCAGAGGAGGGTATATATGTGGACCCTGAAAATATTGAAGCCATTATGAATTGGCCTACTCCAAGAAATGTGACAGATGTAAGATATTTCATGGGACTTGCAGGATACTACAGGAGGTTCATTGAGGGATTCTCCAAAGTTGCACATGCCATCACTTCTTTGCAAAAGAAGGGGATGAAGTTTGAATGGACATCAAGGTGTGAAGAAAGCTTCCAGCAGTTGAAGAATCTTCTCACCAGTGCACCAGTATTAAAGGTTGCAGATCCAGAGAAATATTTTGTGTTGTGTATCGATGCATGAGGACAAGGGATTGGAGGAGTCCTTATGTAGGACAACCATGTGATATGTTATGAGTCAAGAAAGCTGAAGGAGCATGAGAAGAACTATGCCACTCATGATCTAGAGCTTGCAGCCATAGTACATGCTCTCAAGATGTGAAGGCATTACTTGATGGGTAGGAGATTTGAGCTCAGAACAGATCACTGTGGATTGAAGTATCTATTTGATCAGCCTACTATGAATGCTAGGCAAGCAAGATGGCTGGATTTTTTATGTGAGTTTGATTTTGAAATCAAGCACATAAAGGGAAAAGAGAATAAGGTAGCTGATGCACTCAGCAGGAAGATGCAAGAAATGCATATGGCATCTCTTAGTATTTGCCAATCAAATTTGAGGCAGCAGATTGTTATTCATGCTGCTGGAGATGAATTGTATGAGAAGGTAAAAGAAAAATTGTAGAAGCAAAGTATTGAGAAGAGCTATGAGGGATATAAATTGGAAGAAGATGGACTTCTCAGTTATAAAGGTAGAATTTATATTCCAGATGTAGCAGATTTGAGGAGAGTTATTATGGATGAGATCCATCAAGCTCTGTATTCTGGTAACCCAGGGTATCAGAAGACAATTGCTACAGCTAGGAAGCAGTACTTTTGGCCAGGTATGAAAAAGGACATGGCTGAATACATTTCAAGATGTATGAAATGTCAATAGGTAAAGGTTGAGCACCAACATCCAGCAAGCTTGTTGCAGCCTTTGCCAGTTCCGGAATGGAAATGGGAAGTTATTTCGATGGATTTTATTATAGGATTACCGATGACTTGGAGATAACATGATTCCATCATGGTTGTGGTAGACAAGTTGACAAAGGAAGCACATTTTATACCATTCAATTCTATGCATAAGACTAATGACATTGTAAAGATCTTCATGAAGTAGATATTCAAATTGCATGGATTGCCGAAGGCAATAGTCTCTGATAGGGATGTCAAGTTCACTTCCAACTTTTGGGAGGGATTGTTTGCAGATTTGGGTACAAAGCTAAACTTTAGCACTGCATACCATCCTTAGACAGATGGGCATACAGAAAGAGTTAATCAGGTGCTTGAAGACATGCTTCGTATGTACATAATGGACAAACCAACCAAGTGGGAAGATTACTTGCACTTGGTAGAGTTTGCTTATAACAATGGACATCAAGCATCCTTGGGGATGAGTCCGTATGAAGCTTTGTATGGAAGAAGGTGTAGGACACAGGTGACTTGGGATAATCCAATGAACAGGATTGTGCTTGGGCTAGAATTGCTCAAGGAGATGGAACAAGAGTTCGTAAAGATCAGGCAGAAGCTGAAAGTAGCACAGGACAGACAGAAAAGCTATGCAGATAAGCATAGGGTGAACAGGGATTTCAGTATTGGGGATCATGTTTACCTCAGAGTGGGGGCAAGGAAGAGTTCCTTGAAACTTGGAAGTTGTGCCAAGTTGCCACCAAGATATTGTGGGCCATTTCAAGTGCTTGAAAGAATAGGGCCTATTGCATATAGAATTGCATTGCCTGGTATCACTAGGGCTCATAATTTTTTTCATGTTTATTTGCTTAAGAGATATGTACATGATCCTAACCATGTGATAAATTGGGATGTGATTCAGGTGGAACCCGAGGGAGAGTTCTGAATTGAGCCAATGCGCATCCTCGACAGGAAGGTCACAATGCTCCGGAACCGAGCCATAGGGCAAGTAAAGGTGCAATGGGAGCACTACGAGCTTGAAGAGGCTACGTGGGAGCTGGAGGATTCCATGCGATTGGCACATCCATTTTTGTTCAATTTTGTGGAACACTGAGGCGATACCAGTGTAGCATTTTGTTCAAATTTTGTAAAGCACTGAGGACAGTGCTATTGAAGGGGGATGGGAATGTAACACCCCAGTTTTGACCATGTTGCATTGGATGTATATGATGATGTATATATTGTAAATGATCAAGGTGTGGAGCTCAAGGCCAAGGCCCCACCATTGATCGATTATGCTATGTTTTGGATTTAAACTTGTCACCGATGGTATATCGGGGCATGCGGAATATATTATGTTCGTCATCATGTAAATATGCATGTATAATTAATTAAATGAACACAACCAGCTACGGTTGCAACAACTAAATCAAAATGGGCATGATTTTCACAAGGATAAGGGTGGGGAAATTGTCAAACCTTGGGCCATTGAGGGAAAATACCCATGTGTTTTCTTTCCTTGTTTTATCCCAACCACTTTCATTAAGAATGGATGCTGGTGGTTGAGGCAGTTATGGTCATTGGGAGTGGGGTGGCAGGACTGTCATTCCATGCCTCCACGCACACTCCACCCGTGGTTGACTTAACTATGGCTGGGAAAAATGACTGCCATCACTCACGCAGAGTTTCTTCTCTCCACACCTGTGTTGAACACCCACTCACTGCAATTTCGCATCCTCCCTGTAGTTGTTCACCTTCACGCACTTCCAATTGTCTGCTTATTGTTCTCATGCATAGGAATTTCCCTGGTTTTACCCACATAGTTTTTCCTCTGCGGATTTGAGGTTGATGTGGCCGTATCTTTTCCTCACGGGCTGATTTGTGGGTTCCACATTGCTGTTCATCCATGCACAGACTAGGAGCTATTCGTCCTCATGCAAGGACCATGGTTGTTGCCTAATTTCACACTCAAAATGAGAGTATGTATTTTCTCCCCCCCCCCCCAGTGCGGCCTGTGTAAGTATTTTCCGCTTGTTATTTTCCCAGAACGAACGACTGTCTCTCTTACACTATGATTGTTGTGATCTTCCTTCACATTTGGAGTCTGGTACAAGTTTCACTCACGCATAGACTGATTGGAGTCATCTTCCCCTACTGTGAGCTGTGTTTGTTGTTACGTTTTGGGGCTGCTGTAGACTGTTTGGAGTTGTTTTCCCTGTCAAGCTGAACAACTGAATGATTGCATGGGTGCAATGGATGGTCTTTGGATTGTGTAAGGAGTAGGGATGGGGGCTTAGTTTTCTTGATAAACCTGGTGGCTGGAAACCACACAGACAGAGCTAGACGGCTGACCTTCTTCTCCACCACCCCTGAATAGCACTGGAAGGGAATGCAGGGCCTAAGCAACTGTGTAGCAGAGAAGGGACAGATTCCTTGTGTTGGGTGTGAGTGGGTGTCTTAGAGGTCAGGCTAGTTCTGGTGTAGGTGTTCTTAGCTCTGTAATGAGCTCACCAGCCTAGCATTGAGCCTTTCCCTACTCCTAGATGGCCTGATAAACCCAACTGTGTTGGCTTGGCTGTGTTTTGTGTATCCTTGGCTATGTGTAAGCCTTCTTGTCCCCTTATTCCTTGGAGGATCATGCCCAGCTCGGGGGTGGCAGCGCTGCTGAGAGAATAAGGAGCACGTTGTCCTATGGTTGGGTGGAACATTGCAGTGACGCAGTTGGTTGTGGAACGACTTCTTATAAGATAAGTGATCTTTTCCATTTTACTTCTGCAATCATATTCTCTATTAATGAATGTAATGAACATGTTGAACGAATACTTGAATAAATGCACGTTAATTCCACTGTGCAAGATACATAATTATAGCTGTGTACGATAAACAATGGAATTTGTGCATGTTTTACTTCAATGCATTTTATTTCAGCATATCAACATGTTATTTTACGAATTCACATGATCATGGGCTCTTCGACCGGGTGGTCAAAGTTTGGGTCGCATCCTCTTTGCTAGTCGGAGGCATGGGGATGTGACAATGAATTAGCAATAGCATGTGTGAGTGATGATGAGTGAAGGAAAGACTTGCTAATCCTAGAATATGGAGAGAAAATAATGGAGGATGGGTTAGCAACTAAAGCTACCAGTTTCCTAGTTGACTAGCTTTACCTTATCCAAAGAAAAGTAGGATAAAGCAGATAAAGCAAAATAAATCAGAATCTACTGTAAAGCACAGTTACTAATTCTGGATGGCCATAAACTGGTCAAGATCAACCCAGAATTAGAAACAAATATTTCCTAGGATATAGATTGCAAGTTTTGACTCCAAGGTGCAAGTGGATGCCAACTATCTAAGCTAGTGGGTAGGAAATTAATCAAATAATGATTAATTATTTTATGAATGGGTTTATTATATTCCAACAATTTGTGAATATTCAACTAGATATGACCATAAATCAGCTAAACATTGTCAGGTTCAAACCCAATTGTTAGCCAGTTTTGCTACACAGTCTGAATGTTGCCATATGCCAAACTTTGAATGTTTCACTCACAGGCAAAGCCACAGCAGGATGAATCAAAGGAAGTCACAGCAGTAATGAAGCAAATGTTAATGTTATAGCCAGAGATGAGAACAATGTCATAGCTCTAAATGTTGCACAAAATACCCGCATATTGAAAAGGATGATTACACAGTTCACTACAACAGAGGATTTTGCTATACATTCAAATAAATGAAACAGAAGGATGAAAACGATCAAGTGTTACATCTATACAGCAATTCACATATATAAAACAGAGTTTTAAATGAATAATTTGATCACACTATACAAAATGGGCAGGATTTGAAACAAAGCGGCCGGAAGGATAGTGATTTTTCATTCGCAATGGCGGAAGGGTAGTGGCTTCTTCATCCACAATGGCGGAAGGGTAGTGGCTTCTTCATCTGCAATGGCAGAATCCCACAACACAAGGATCGGTGACAATGGGAAAGAAAAACATATCGGGAGTGGAGGAGAAACGACTAAATGGCGGAAGGATAGTGACTTTCTCATCTGCAACGGCAGGGCTCACAAGCCTTTTCCCTTCCGCAACGTTGGAGCTTTAAAACATCGGAAGTCGGAAGGACATCCCATTCCGCAATGTCGGAGCGAAAAGCGGAACGGGAGCCACAACGCCAAAGCTTTAAAACATTGGAAGTTGGAAGGAAATCCCCATCCGCAACATCAGAGCAAAAAGCGAAACACGAGCCGCAACGTCGGAGCTTCAAAAAATCATAAGTCGGAGCGGAATGGGAGCCACAATGGCGGAGGTATAAAGTATTTTGGGAGCCGCAACGGCGGAAGCCAAAATAACAAATCTTCTGACTCGAAACCCAAAAGACAGCCGATTGAGACAGAGCTCATCGGAGCTAGTTTCTCGTCCCTCTTCCGAAACGGTGGAATTTTAATGCACATATGTGTCTGCTGTGGAACAACACTATTATATACAGAGGAAGTCTCCATAATAAGAGACAAACCCAGGGTCCTTTGATCTGGAAACAATGGAACTTGAAGAGTCTAGCACAATATTGATTCGATGATGACTATTCGTGGAATGCAGAGAGTCGGACTAACTGGGAATTCGAAGGACTTAAATTTTTTGTCAGTTAGAGACTTTTGAGAATCTATGATATTCGTGGAATGTGAATCATTTTGTACAGATCAACATTCGAGACCTATTAACTGTTTCTCATTTGCAATTAGATGGAAAAGGAAGAGTCTGTAACCATTTCTGTAATGAACGGAGAGAATGGGAATCGACTGGAATATATATATATATATATATATATATATATATTGTAGCAAGCAGATAAAATAAGGTGCGTTGTTTAGTAAGGTAATTTTGAATATAAGATATTGAGCACATTGTAGAAAAGAATTGAAGAGCTGGATACGATGATAGTTGCAGAGTATGAAGAGTCCAGATGAGAAATAATATAAGAATGATACAGTGACAGTCTCGGTGAGTTCTGTATGTGCTTAGTCTTTATGATAAATAGAGAAAAATGTACAGATATATAATTATAACATCTGTTGTCAATATCTGTAATACTGTCTAATTCAGAATCATAATGTAAATGCTGATTTATAAAGCCTAGTCATAGACAGTGAGGGGTTGTAAGGGTTTGATTCATTCTGTAATTCATAGAGTTCTCTGGGGTGTTGTAGCATCCCTCTGGTTGTTTCCAGAAAAGAGAAACAAGTTGGTTCTTGTATAATTGGAAGTTGGAGCTTCCAGAGGTAGCAGCCTCGTCTAGGTTGAAGCTCAAGCAAAATAAAAGAATGTAAAGAGGAGTTGGAGCTTACCTCATGAAAACATTTTGTCTTGTGTTCGTTGATGTGATTGAATGTTGACTATTATTTAATTTGTTGCTATATGTTGAATGGTTTAAACATATGTCCATAATAAATATGAAACATCCTTTAAAAAGATGCACTTTGGTATGTAACTGATTCACCCCCCCCTCTCAGTTACTTTAATCCGTCCAACAATTGGTATCAGAGCCAAGTTGCTTCAAATCAGTTTAAACACTGGAATCTAGATCCTAATCAATGGACAAGAAATAAGAATTTACCAAACATGGACTGCCTCTATTTGATGGACATAATTATGCCTTTTGGAGTATAAGAATGAAACTATTTCTACAGTCTCAAGGAGTTGATGTATGGCAAGCTTGTTTAAATACATATAATGTTCCAGCAACTATTCCAATAGATCCTATAAGTAGAAGACTCTATGAGAGTAATTCAAAGGCTATGTATGGTATTATAGGAGGCCTAGCAGCTTCATAATTTGTTAAAGTAATAAACTATTCCTCAGCAAAAGAAATTTGGGACAAACTAAAAATAGTCTATGAAGGGGATGATAAAGTTAAAAATGCCAAATTACAAACATATAGATCTCAATTTGAAAGTTTGAAAATGGAAGAATATGAAGATATAGCCACTTATTTCCTTCGAATAGATGAAGTTGCCAATACCATGAGAGGGCTAGGACAAAAGATTAAAGATGAATATCTTGTACAAAAGGTTCTTAGATCTCTTCCTGCTAGATTTAATCCTAAGGTTTCTGCATTAGAAGAAAGAGCAGATTTAGATACCTTAGATATGGATACACTTAGTGGAATACTGACTGCATATGAAATGAGAATTTCTGGTGAGATTTCTTCCAGGAAAGAAGTAGCATTCAAAGCAGCAAAAAAGGAGAAGAAGAAGAATGAAGAAGAAGTGAACCATTCTGAAAAATCAAAAGAAGATGAAGAAGAAGCAAATTTTGTCAAGAGCTTAATAAAGGGTACAGGTAGGTACAAAGGTAAGCTTCCTTTGAAATGTTTTGGATGTGGTAGAATAGGCCACTTTGCTTCCAAATTTCCTTATAGTAAGAACTGTGACAATGAGGAAGAAAGCAGTAAAAAGCCAAAGCAATACAAAAATAAATACAAGAAGTCTTTCAATAGATGTACTTTCAAGAAGAAGAGTTTATTTACTAAAGAAGAAAGTGATTTATCTGATTCTGATGAAAGTGATGATCAGTCAGATGAGAACCTCTTTATGCCTTTGGAAAATCAGAAAGACCAGTATCAAGAAGAAGAAGACGGTGAAGTGGATTTGGAAGAAGAATTGGTAAGTGCTCTATGTGATTTAAGAAGAGAAAGAAAATAATGTAGACATCTTAAGATAAATGTTAAAGAACTTGAGGATGAGTTGAAAAAATCAAATGATTCATTTGAAAGCACTGAAGCAATGATGATTGAATTAAAGCTAAAACTGGAAGAAGCTAGAATCACTGAATAATCTCTAAACAAATTAATTATGGTAAAGGATAAAGAGATTGAAAATCTGAAATCAGAAGTTGTCTTATTAAGGAAGAAGGTACAGAAAAAGCAACATGAATCACAGTTCATCAATTCTAAATCAGATAATAGAAAGTCAGAGATCTGTAAATGATAAATATGGACTTGGTTATAAGGCAACAGTGATCAATGATGGTTCTAGTTCAAGTTTGAAAGAAACAGGTGCAGAAAAGAAGAATGAGAAAGGAGCTTATGAGAATTCAGTGGTTGACAAACAGGAAGAAAAATCAAGACCAATTGTTCAGAAAAGAACACATGACGGGTATCAGAATAATTTTAATGGCTATTGTTTCTTTTGTTACAATTATGGACACAAGGCTGCGTTCTGTACTAAATTTTCAAGAAAAATATATGAACATAATGGTTATGAGAAGTCTAGACATGGATATGGAAAAAGATTGGATGTGGCAAGTCAAAACAGAAATAGCAATACTCATAACAGATTTGATATTTTAAACCATGAAACAGAATGTTATAAGTGTCAAAATTTTGGTCATATTTCAAGAAATTTCCCTACCAACTTTCAGAAAGTTAGTAAACTCATATGTACTCATCAACAAACTCAAATCTGGAAAAGGAAGGCTAAAAATTGTAACGTAGCACTGCAAGATGAACATAAAATCAAATGGATAATAGACAGTGGATGCTCCAAACATATGACAGGAAATAAAAATTTGTTTATCAAACTAGACAAAGGAAAAGAGGGATCTGTCACATTTGGAAATGATCAGACAGCTAGAATAATTGGAAGAGGGACTGTATGTTTAAACAATAAGAAAAACTTGGCTGAAAATGTCCTGTTGATAGAAGACATGGAACACAACTTGTTGAGTGTTAGTCAAACATGTGATAAGGGACACTACATTATATTTTATTCAAATGGATGTCAAATCAGAGATGTGAAAACAGATAAACTAATAGGTACAACCACAAGAAGTGCAAGCAATGTCTATATTCTAGATGAGAAAAAGAATGAATGTTGTCTTAGTAATGAGAATGAAAGCTGGTTGTGGCACAAGAGACTAGGTCACATCAATTTTGATAATCTGATCAATATGAGTAAGAATGAAGCTGTAAGAGATTTACCATCTTTAAAGAATCTCTCAGGTTCAGTGTGCAAGCAATGCCAACATGGGAAACAGACAAGACTCAGATTTAAAACAAAAGAATACTCCACAACTAAACCGCTTGAGATAGTGCATACTGAAATTTGTGGGCCCATGAGAACAAAAGGGATGAAAGGAGAAAATTATTTCTTATTATTTGTGGATGATTACACTAGAATGACTTGGATTTACTTATTGAAAAAGAAATCTGAAGCTTTTGACTGCTTTCAAACGTTTAAAGAATTTGTTGAAAACGAATGTGACAAGAAAATAAAGTGCCTAAGATCTGATAATGGAGGAGAGTACATGTTAAATGAATTTAACAAATTTTGTGATGTGAACGGGATAAAGAGACACTTCTCTGTGACTGAAACACCCCAGCAGAATGGGGTAATAGAAAGGAAAAACAGAACAGTAATAGAGATGGCTAGAACCATGCTCCATGAAGCAAAGTTGAGTAATGTGCTTTGGCCTCAAGCTATTCACACAACAATTCACATACTGAATCGATGTCTACTAAGAAATTACCAGTCTATCATGCCATATCAAATGTGGAAAGGAAGACCAGCCAGCGTTAAACATTTCAGGATTTTTGGCTGTAAGTGTTATATCAAATGAGAAGATCCACATTTGGGAAAATTAGACTCTAGAACCGATGATGGAGTATAAGTTGGCTACTCCTGCTCTAGAAAAGCATATAAATGTTATAATTTCAGACTAAGAAAGATCCTTGAAGCAATAGATGTAACAATTGATGAATTTGCATTCTTAAAATCAAAGACTAAGAAAAAGGAGTTTGAGACTCATGATATGTTTGACAAGCACACGTCAGATGATGAAGAGGATGAAATAGAAGAGGTTAAGGCTGATGACAGTGACAGTTCTACAAGTGATTATGAACAATGCTTCAGTCCTTCAAAAAATACAATTTCAACAAAATATCCAAGTAGTCGAATACAAAAAAATCACCCTGAAGAATTGATTATTGGTGATATAAACTCAGGTGTCGAGACAAGAAGTAAAAGACAGCAACGCATCCTTGAAAAGCAGGTATCACTTCTCTCTCTGACTGAACCGAAAAACGTGAATGAAGCTATCAAAGATGAACATTGGGTAACTGCTATGAAGGAAGAGCTTAGCCAAATTGAAAAGAATCATACCTGGGAACTAGTTCCTAGACCTACAAACAAAAATGTAATAGGAGCTAAGTGGGTTTTCAGGAATAAACTGGATGATATAGGAAAAGTAACCAGAAATAAAGCAAGACTAGTTTACAAGACTAGTTTATTGAAACCATCTCAACGGTTGGTGTGGGTTGACGTTTAGGAATGTCATACCACTTTTTTTGGATTTTTAGGATCACTTTCTATGGTCTATATTGATACATTCTAGGTTTCTCCCATAAGTAAGAATTTCGAAACAATACGTCATCTACTAAAAGCAGTACAACATTGCAGATCACCTCATCCTGAAAAGGATTGAAGAAGTAGGGTAACCTGCACTATCGTATTATCTCGATTTATTATCCATCCTTCATCTAACATATGCTATAAGTTTGTTGATTTAGAGTAGCAACAAGATCCAATTTCTTCATAATGTCTTCAGAGACAAAGTTATTTTGACTACGATTGTCCACAATAAGATGCAATGAGATATTCTAAACCCATATCTATGTATGGAATAGTCATTATATTTCCTCATCATCGACAATAGTTGAGTTCAAAAGGGATGTCAAAGTTAATTCCAATAAACTCATTGAGTCAAACTCAGATTCCACAATATCTCTATCAACCGAGTTGAAAGTCGATATATGTTCCAAGAATGTATTATGAGCTTTGCATTATGATGCATCATGCTAGGATGAAGTGTGGTAATCACACAATTTTCTTGTCGTAGGTTGCTTATTTGATTTTTTTTTGTCTTTATAGAAAAGATTCATATCGTATTCTGTATTTTGGGAAGTAGTATAAGAAGTTTGTTTTGACTTGTCAGATTCAAGAGTTGATTGATATTTCTTG
The DNA here is from genome assembly GCA_001517045.1 of Pseudotsuga menziesii. NCBI lineage: Eukaryota > Viridiplantae > Streptophyta > Pinopsida > Pinales > Pinaceae > Pseudotsuga > Pseudotsuga menziesii. The sequence continues at coordinate 492,017 of LPNX010643658.1, read as the reverse complement.
ACGAAATATCGACTAGCCAATTTCATAGGGAAACATCATTTTTCCTTTAGTTTCATTTCAATCTTCTTCTTGTAATGGAATGCATCTACAAGAGTTCCAATAGTGAAAAATTCCATCTCTTGTTTGATATAAGGGTATAAACCACTGATATATTTCAAAACAAAGAAATTTTCTTCCTCCCTAACACCAAGTCAAGTCCTCAGTGGGTGGAATTCGTCATTATAAGTATGCACATTTTGATCCTTCTATTGTCTCAACCACTTCCACTTTTTGTACTATTTTTCCATGTACTTGGGTGGATAAAATTTATTTTGAACGTGTTCAACAAATTCTTCCGATGTATCAATGGGGTTTTCATCTTCATCAGATTTCGTCAATAGATATTCCCATCAGCAGTGTATAAAATTTGACATCTTCAAATATGCAAGGGTGACATTCTCAGACTCATAAAGTTGATTCACTGAGAAATAGTACTACAATTGTTGTATCCAATTGTCAACAGAATTTGCATTGATCTTTCCTTCCTAATTTGGTATGTCCAAGTTCATTTGTACATTAAAAGAGTTGACCTTGTCAAGAGTGTAGATCAGGGAAAACCCTAGCTACGGGTAGAATGAATACCTTTCATCTATAGGATGGAAGGGTAGGGTTTCTTTGCTGAATGAAAAACTTGCAAGGAAGGGTTAGTTTTGAGCCATGGAAACCCTACAACAAACCGTCAAAAAAATAAACTTGCAACTAATCATCAATGGAGAGCCTACAATATATTGTTATAAATAAAATACACATACATCTAAGCTACAAATAAAAATAACAAAAAAACATGAATCTCATTATAACTAATATTTTTAATGGAAGATGGGCCACCATGCCCTAGCTCAAGACGTAGCGTCTCCTTACTAGTTTGAATGGTGTGGAGCTAAGATAAACACATAAGGGAAGTAGCTAATGGAGAAAAAGAGAGAAAGGGAATGGCTTGAGAGAGTTGGCTCCTTAAGGAACTCATACAGGTAGAGTAACGATAGGCAGGGAATGACTATTTTGAGAGTGACCCCCACCCCTCTATTTATAGTTTTTTCTTGAGATTTTAGGGTTTTAAGCCCCTGGTTAGGGATTTAGCCCCTATCTCCCAATTCTTATCTCCTTTTGGGTTTTTAAGATCTTTTGAGGGGGTTTAGCCCCCTTTTGGAGGTTTTAGCCCCTATGAGAGCTATTTTGGCACTTTTTAGGCATATTTAGGCCCTTTTCATGTTTTTGAGCCTTTTGGTGTGGGGGTCAAATGAGGGTAGTGTAATAAATGTATTTAGGTGGTGTAGGTCATGTAGAGCTTACTGAGGGGTTTTTTTGGTTAATAGATTACCTCTTGATGTGTGAGGGAAGGAGCTCATCATATGGCCAATAGACATAATAGGGTTTTCTAGGGAGAGCTGGTGCTTCCTGGGTTGGGGCATGGTGGCTTTTGTTTTTTGTATTAATACGGTTCCCATTAATGGGTGAGATACAAATAATGTGTGACATGTATATGGACGAGAAGGGAATCCCCATGCTTGTAATGTTGTCAAAAGAATAATGTGATCTAAGTTATATAGTACAAGATCTGATCATGTATAACTGTTGTTACAATAGTGGTTGCCTCAATGAGAGGATGAATACAATACTTATATGAAGAACTGCTACATTGGACCCATGGAATTCTCATGGAATGATATATCTTCATGACTAATGGCCTGCTGGAACTAGAATGGTACATAGCTGTAGGTACTTACTATTGGAGAGTCAGAGTCTTTGTGGTACAAATATGCTGCATCAATCATAAATATCTATAGAAGCATTGCAGGGGATTCTGAACATTGTCTCCAACACAACCCAGAAATCACAAGGGACATGAGCCTGTTTGGGTCCCTCAATAGACTCATCAATGATTTAGAGTTGGGTGACATCCAGGGTCTTCGACCAAATAATGCACGTACCAATACCTTGTATGAATCTCAACGTGTGATGATGTAGCTGGAGTCAAGCACATGAGACACAACCATCCCGAGAGGCGGTAAGGACTCCTCTCAAGTGGTCTAAGGAACTCATCAATTAGGTTAATGAAACCAGGATACAAGAACCTCTGGGTCTATCCTCTAGAATATGTGTGTTGTCGTTGACAGAGGGAGACATGCAACTAGACAAGGCAATGGTGTTTCCTTGACTAGAAGCATGAGGGAGATAATAGAAAGATGTCAGACAATCTGAGGAATGGCCCACTGAATACGGGGGTGGGAGGTGGAATAGGGGCAGGGAATCATGGGGGACTCAAACATCCTTTGTTTAGAGTATGGCGATAGGGCGGACCAAGAAGCAAATGAAATTGACTCATGGGAAAGGGATCATAGCTGTAATACCAGGAATGTAACTACAGATGGGAAATACTTGGGGGAGGTAGAAAGTTTTGGTATTGAAGGAATCCAAGGAAGAAACATCGTAGAGTACTCTGAACAAAGGAGACCCAAAGTGGGAATGCTGCTAAACTATTATATATCGGGTGGTGTCTAAAGACAGATTTGTGGTACAATGTCATGGATTTTTAGCGAGCCCAAGAAAGTAAATGCTTGATGGTGCTTTCAATTTTAGAGATTCTAAAAGAATGAAGAAGAATCCACTGAGATCTCTTTTTCATTGATAGTATCCTATGCCAGAAAAGGTTAAAAGTGTACATAGGAGAGCTCACCCATCCTTTGTGGATGGGAGACTTCTTTACCATTGGTAGTCCAATCAGGCTAGAAAAGGTTAAACATATACTGACTGGACAGTCATTCAGATACATTTATGAGCATGAACGAAACCAAGTTTGTTCGACAATATTTTCTTGATGAGAAGGCTAGAAAAGAGCTTAATGACAATCCATGGTGATCTTTTTTGTAAAGTTCAGCCCCTCTACTCGAGAAAGAATAAAAGGATGCAGAGGGGAATGGTCTAGGCTTGAATGTGCCAATGCGGTCAGTTTCAGATGGTAGTCTTCATAGTCTACAAAAGGATATAAATGAGACAATGTAGATGCCCTTTATTATACTTTAACGAGCGAGAATGGAAGTAGCTACACTCGACAATATTTTCATTCTTTTAGGAGTCAGAAAAGAGATTAACAAAAACTCTAGTATGGTCAACCAATCGAGGAGGCACTGAAGGTGCCCCCATGTTGGGATAATGGACAGTGGTCCAAAGGTCATCCGTGAAGTATGGATGGAGCAGGTGGCTCTTTAACATACAAATACATGCATGAGATAGATCGCGGTAGAGGCACATGAGTTGGTGCGGCAGAGGCACGTAAACCTAGGTGGCTCTCAGACAGAGGTCAGGAGTGTCTTAGTTGTGGTGGATGGACTGGACTACATGTGGTTTGAGTGCAAGTTTAGAGATAGTTATATGCCAAATTTTTGTGTTATAGCTGATTTTACCACACATGGTGAATCACACTTTTATGGCCTTCTTTGTCCCTCTGTAGACTCCTTAGACCCCATGGACCATTTTTGTACCTTTGATGTTTCCATGATCATCCCTAAAAACATGGAATAATTTTCATACGCGAATTTTAATCCCTTTCTCATGTATATACGAGGATTTGACTCTTAAACCCCCATACATCGAGATGTGTGCAAAAAGCCAAATGATTTTGGAGTTTTCCTTGATGTGGATCTAAATCACTTGTCTCTTGGCCTTCCATATGGCTCGAGATCACTCAGATTCAACTTTCCATTACCCCATTGAAGAGATATATAAGGAACCCATTGGATACATTGAAAGGGGAGGAATTGAAGAGAAAGAAAACTATAGTCCATTGTTGTCGGAGCTTATACTTGAGTCTGCATCCTTTTGTCCCTTGGAGCACTTTGTGTTCTTCCCAAGCTTTCCTTTTGCTTGCGAGCTTGCTATCGAGAGATGGAGGATTGAAGTGGTGGAGGCCCAAGTGGGGTACTCAGTTTCTCCAATTTGCAGACATGCCGATAGAGGTTGTCACTATTGTAATCTCTGTTTTGCATCAATAGAAATATCTTTTCCTATCCAATAATGTGTATTTAAATGAGTATTTGATCCATGGATTCTTTTAAATGCTTATATGTTATTGATTATATATGATAGGGTAGGTCTAACACAATTATCAATACAATGCTTATATGTTATTGTTTGTTGAGTGTTGAGATAGCAATTTATCAATACAAGATAGAGTTGGAAAGCTCAACGGAGATCTACAACAATCGTCTCGAATAAGGTATAAATTGAGATCCTTTAGTGTTAAATATTTGGTTTCTCTTGCATATAGGAAATGATTGATTTCTAGAGTCAAGTTGTCTATTGTGGTATCCCAAGCCATACAAATTTCTCTCCGTAACAGTATGTGAAATAAATGATCCACTATCAGGGAAGTGGTCTAGTGACCCGCGTGAGTTGTGATGGACTGATTAGACAGTTATGTGCTGAACTAATGTCAATTAAAGAGGTGATGTTAAGAGGATAGTGGTTTGTAATTTCATAGGATCAATGGTCATTTCTTTGTGTGACATGATGAACCCTAGGAGACGACCCAACGGGACACATAAAACACACTTAAAAAGGTTTCAAACATATTTTGTACATGCAAAATCACCGAAAGGCTTGCTACAAGTCATCCATGTCTTGTGCTTGATTTTGTGACCATGCAATGAGGTTGTCAATATAGACCAACATGATGTTGATGAGGCCACGGAAATAATGTGGCATGGCACGCTGGAAGGTGGCTTAAGCATTCTTCAGACCAAAGGGCATTACTTGATATGTGAATGTGGCCCATGAGGTTGTGAATGTAGTCTTGTAACGATCTTCTTTCCAGATATGAATTTGGTTATATCCAAAAAATCCATCCATGAAGGAAAAGACCTCATGTCTGACGCATGCATAGATAATCTTATCGATGAAGTGTGTTGGGAAGTTATCTTTGTGATGCGCCCAATTCATATTGTATAAGTATGTGCAAACGTGAATGGTACCTTGTTTTTTATTCACAGGAACGAGATTTGAAACCCATGTTGTGTAAGCGATGGGGTAAATGAAGTCAGTTGTGTGCAGCTTCTCAATTTCTGTTTTAATTGTGGTGGCTTTGGAAGGGTGGATTGGTGATTAATTTTGGCACACTAGTACTGCTTCAGGCCATGTGTCAATATGGTGCTCAACAATGGAAGGATCTAACCCGGGCATTTCAATATAGGACTAGGTAAAGATGTCATGGAACTCTTGGAAGAGCGCTTCGTAGGAATCGACTTCCTCCGTGGAGCAAGATGCCCCCAGCATGATGTCCTCAACAATATCTGGTTTGGTTGAGATGTTGATTTTAATGGTTAGTGAGATGTTGGCCATGTTCCCTTCTTCAAAGGCATATACTGTCGGGATGGGATTCTTGAACCAGTCAAATTTTCCATGAATGAAATTTTTTTTTCCATAGAAAAATTGTCATACTATGACACAAGTTCTTTGGGGAGGACGATCAAGCAATGGTGGATGTCGTCCCATGGGTATTCTAGAGCGCTTAAGGCTTCAAGTATCTCATCATCGTTGCAAAATCAATTAAGAGACAGGTCTGATGGACCATTGGTGATGGTGGAGACAAGAGGGTCTGTGGAACTGGACATCATGTAAATGGACATGGTATCTAAAGAAGGACGTGGGGGGTGGAATTCTTCGATCAGAGTGATATTAGATTCAAGGGCATGTTTTCTAAGGTTGGATAGAGCTGTTTGAAACTCGAACAAGTCCTGGAAGTGGTGAGAATAGTGTCCATACAATCAGCAAAGAGCGTAAGCATGGTTTGTTCTCAACAACTTGTTTCTCACTATTGGCCCACTCGGGAGTTCAACCACAGGGAGGTTTTTTGTTGTATCCATGGCATCCAAATGCGTCCATATTATGGTAATCTCAACGAAGTTTTGAGTTGCATGGCTCTGTTCTTCATAGATGACACAAGGTGGAATATGTCGAGGTTCAGCGGTATATTTCCTAATTTTTCCCTTTGGGATTTTTAGGTGGGGTAGTGTGGGTGCAGGTGCGGTGGTTGGTTTTTACGGGTCGGGTGGAGGATGAGATTCAACCGCAATGGGTTGTACTAGGGTTAAGACTACCTAGGGCATCGAAGGTTGGGTCTATGGATCGAGGTACCATAGGGGAATCCCCAATGTAAAACTGGGTAAGTTTAAGGTAGCTATTACTAGCTTACTCATGACACCCGGTGGGGGAAATAGGAAGCGAATTGTGTGGACTGGGGAGGATCCCAAATAACTCCTTGATGGTTGCATGTGGGGATGGGGTTGTGGTTGCGGTTGTGCATAATGTTGTGGCTGTAGATGATGTTGCGGATGTTGATGGCATTGCGACTGCGGATGGGGTTGCGGTTGCAAATGGGGTTCCGGCTGCATATGGGGTTGCGGTTGCAAATGGGGTTGTGGCTACAGATGGGGTTGTGGTGTAGTAGATTTGGATGACAACATGCACAAATATGCGGTATCACTTGGTGGAGATGGTGGTGATACTAAGGGGAAGGAATCCATCATAGAGGTGTTGAAAAATAACCCTGGGCCTACATTCAGGATGATGGGGGTGGTGATGCTTTTGACTGTGGTGTCGATACTAGGACTCTAACATTAGCTAGTGTTGTTAGCGCTTTTGGATCATGGTTAGTTAACTGGTCAACAGTCACAATTTTCCCATCATGAGGGAAAATCATTTGGTGGAAGAAGGTAGATGCCATAGCTCGCATCACATACATATAGCTATGTCCTAGAACAAGGTTGTAGTCTAACTGAGCGTTGACGACTTTTATGTAAATTGGGACGGTCTTCCTGCCTAAAGAGATGGGGACATGCACGAGGATGCCTTGGGCTCTAGTGGGATGGACATCATAGGCACTCAACGTGGTGGTGGATGACTGCAAGATGTGGGACCCAAGTTTCTGCCAAACCAAGGTTGACATGACGCAATTGGATGCCCCCTCATCAATGATCCATCGGTGCACAACCAAATTCTGACTTGACACCTATATCTAGAAGGCGATGGTTGATGGCATTCTTGGTTCTCCTTGATCCAAATCAAATGTGATTAGTATGGAGTCGGAGGGGTATACGGCACCAAGGGAGGCTAGCAAGGCTTTCCTCTATGTTGGGCATGTTTTGAGTACTTAAAGAGCCAACAAGGACGTAGGTGATTGGGCCAAGTCATCGACAATACTATAGTTAACTGTTGCCCTTGCAGTAGTGTTGTTGACAACACACCTGAAGGGGAGACGCGGGTCTACGAGCTAGGGGGGAAGGGCAGGGATGGGGCGCAGAAGGTGATGAGGAACATTGGAAGTCTTGGATGAGGATGTTGCTACTGTGTTGATGGTTTTAGTAGAGGATCTGTATTGGTTCTTTTTAGTCTGTAGGTTGATCTCCTCCACTATAACTATTAGTAGTTGGTGTACTCCTGTCTCCATGGGATCTAGAATAGGGTGTGCTATGGGAGTGATTTGAGGAAAGAGTGTGGTTGCTACCAATCCTTGTATTGGTAATGGGTTATGGAGCACCATGGTAGGAGGGCCCAGTGGTGCTATGTTTTGTTGTGTTTGGGTAGTTGCATTGTTGCATTGTTGGTCTTCATCATGTAGGTGTTTTTTGGTGCGTCTCATAAGCAGACATTTATGGGTGTAGTTCCCATAGACATAGACATTACACAGCTTGCATGGTTTCTTGTTCCATAATGGGGTGTTCCATCGAGGCAGATTTGGTTGTTGGGAATTTTGTGTTGGCAAGTTGGCGGCATTGCGCGGGCGGTTAGGTTGTTGGTTGCATCTTTGGGGTTGGTTATTACCCTAATTCCTAGCTTGGTTGTTCTTCCTTGTCCCTATTGGTTGTTGGAGGCAGGTGGGCTGGGATGATTCTACTGAGCAAACACTTTTCTCGGAGGTGCTGGCAGGGTTGGGGCATGGGCTTGAGCAGCTTGCATTGGTGGTTCATAGTAAACATGGGGGGCTAGAAGTGCGACAAATCAGGTCATCTGTCCTGAATATCGTTGTGATGGCTAGGAAGGTGCACAGGTCTATTTCTATGGTGCAATTTGTGCATAATAGGTCATAGATCCAAACTGGGACATCATTCTTGCATAGTCAGGAGCTTGGTTTGGGTAGGAAACACTAGGGGTATTACTTCGTTGTAGTGGCATCACTGGTGGTGTTGGATGGTGTTGTGGTTGATGGAAGATAGAATCTATTATGCCATCTGCATCATGGGATGCCTTCAGTGCATCTCGGTAGGAGGTGCCTGCTTGAGGAGCATCTGCAATGATTTTGTAGAGGTATCCAGATTGTGCGTAAATGAGGTCAAACTATCAGACCCTCAATATGGCCTCTTTTTCTATTTGGGGACATTCAGAGGCGATAACCTTAGCTATAGGTGGCAGCAAGGTTTTCAAGAAATAGTCCAAGAAGATCTTGTCATCAAGCTTGATCTTCCATAAGATGTGACGTTTCATCCCCTCGTGGATGTGGTTGGTGATGTGGGTCACAGTATTTTGGCAGAAAGATAACAAGATTTCCACTCCTCCATCATATCTGACGGGGAGTTGGAAATATTGAAACAACATAAAGGCCAAGGAGTTGAAATATGGGTACTTGGCTTGTGGTAGCTCAATGTACCACTTGGTTGCAACACCTTTGAGGGTGCATTGAAACAGTCTAAGTCTAATCGAATCATATATGATGATGTTTGATGAGCACCATAGGTGAAACATCATGATATGGTTTTGGGGGAACTCCCCTCTATTCCCTTCAAACTTGGGGATGTCTGAGGGGAGTTTGGTTGGCATGGGAGGCCAAAAGGTTTGATAACATATGGGTTCATTGGTTAACCTAGCCAAGTCATCTAGGTTGAGGCATGCCATGAAAGGGAGGTTTGACCCAAGTTTGATGTGTGATGGACCAGCAATGGTGGTGGGGTTTGCGGGAACATAATGTACCTACGTGACTGGGGGTACTTGTGGCACAGTTGTTGATGGGCCACTACCCCTGGGTATGGTAAGCATCACAGTGTGAGTGGAAGGGCCAGTGCCCCCATGTATGACAAGAGGGATAGTGTAGGTGGAAGGGCAACTAACCCCAGGCATGCGAAGTGGGATAGTGTGAGTCGACGGGCCACTGCCCGCAGGTATGATAGGTGGAGAAGTTTGACTGGTAAGCATGGGTGGAGGTAGTTGAGTTTTGACAGTACTAGGACCACCAGTAGGGGTGTTGGTGGTGGTCTGGGGTATGGATGTGGGTCCACATCCAATCACCAAGACAAAAAGTGGATTAATGTTTGCACCGTCTATGGGGATAAATGGTGCAGTGTGTAGATCTAGCTCAGACTGATATGATTCTGATTTTGAACCAGAGGCTGTGTGCCCTTTTGATGGTGTAGAGGGTCATTGAGAATGGTCTCGATGGTGTTGGTTCAAGGATCCAAACTGTGGTGGATCGCCTCTTAGGCATAAGGAAGAGCATGGGGAATCAATTGTGTTTGGTTGGTAGATCAGTTGGTGAAATCTGGTAGTGACGTTTTGGACCCTGATTTTAGTGGCTTCCTATTGTCTTTTAGGTGGTCACTCGGCCACCAAGACTTCCAGGAAACAATGCTTGGCATTTTCCTCATGGGAGTGCTAGTCAATCGATAAGGGTCGTTTCCTGTTTCGCTTGGCAATTCCTCTCAGTGACTAGCTACTTTGGGGTTCACATGGTACTCCTCACAATGAGTTTCAAGGCTGAGCCCAAGTACTTCCCACGGTAAAGGAAATCGGGGGCTTATGTCCTCAAAGTTTGCAATTTTTTGAATTAGTGTAAATTAATAGATTTTATTGGTTGGCTCAGTTTCAGGAACTGAGTTTGGTTATCTTATTCGATACGGTTGTGTGCATGTCCATTGTATTTCTTATCATTTTATGTTATTCACTTGGTGGCTTCCTGTATGTTTTATGAATATTTTGCAGATATTTTCTAGTTTGTTACAGAAATTACAACATGGGAAAATTGTTATGAAACCAGTAAAGTGTGAACATAAAATTTGAAACATGCCATTAATGAATCTGAACTATGGTAGACTTACTAGGTGACTACCTTACACCTGTATTCCTCTTCGAACAGGAAAGAGGGATGGGATCTCAACACAATGGGACTAAACCTATCCTTAGATCCTCAAGTCACTCTCCAAGTGCAAGGTTGGTCAACAGGGAGGATGCAAACTCCATGAGTCCCCGTCGGCCTACAACCCCCTCTACCTTCCAAGTCACCTGTTTTTAGTGGTCTAAAGAAATTGCAAGTGAAGTGCCTATTACTATATGAGCTTCACCCTTTGTCTTATCCTAGAATACCCCAGAGGGTGATGACTAGGTATAGGAGGAAGGGATATGAAAGGAGTTAATTTCCAATTCTTATTAGAAACTGAAATCTAACCTATAGTAATCTATTCAAGCCTTAAAATATATTCATATGTATTAACAGCTAACCAAATCAACCTACAATTTACAAAAATTGTTTGCAAAAGAAATAGGCTGCCGGACAGTGGTGGTTGGGCCGCACTAAAATCCCAAATAGCAGCAAACAGGAACTCCCAAAAAGTTAAACTGCTCATACAAAGTAAAAAACATGGGTCGTGCACCTGTAGAGGACCTGTTTTTTGGGGATGGATTTTGATGAAACTGTGAGGAATTACCTCAAATGGTTGAAAAACCACTTCATAAATAGGCCCTTTTACTCCTATTCACGGGAGTATTCACAAACGGATCAATTGTTTGGGAAGAAAACAATGCCAAACAGAGGTGAATTTTCAGAAATTTGGTTTGACCATTTTTGCATAGTTGAACGATTTGCAATTCAAAGAACGACCAACAGTAACTAGTACTGTGGCCAAAACAATAACAAAAATTAAAGAAATAGATCTATCAACCTAAATAAGAAAACATTTATCAAACTAAGTAAACATATATCAAACTAATTAAGCAAAATATTAAATACAAAAAGCTGAGGGATCCCATGGGATCGACCTGGTATGGTCGCCAATCTGTAGCTCAAGGAAAAACCTGGCTATGTGCAGAAATGACTACCTTCCATCTATAGGATAGAAGGGTAGGGTTTTTTTGGGGAATGAAAAACCTGCAAGGAATGGTTAGCTTTGAGCCATGGAAACCCTGTAACAAACCATCAGAAAAATAAACCTACAACTAATCATCAATGGAGAACCTGCAATCTACTATTAGAAATAAAATACACATACATCTAAGCTCCAATTAAAAATAAACAAAACATGCATCTCATTATACCTAATATTTTTAATGGAGGATGGGCCACCATGCCCTAGCTCAAGGAGAAGCCTCTCCTTACTGGTTTGAATGGTGTGGAGCTAAGCTCAACACACAAGGGAAGTAGCTAATGGAGCGAAAGAGAGAGAGGGATGAATGTCTTGAGAGAGTTCACTCCTCAAGGCACTCATTTGGTTAGAGTAACAATAGGCATGGAATGAGTGTCTTGAAAGTGACCCCCACCCCTCTATTTATAGCTTTTTCTTGATATTTTAGGGTTTTAAGCCCCTCGTTAGGGATTTAGCCCCTTTTTTGGGCTTGTTGACGGGCATATGTGACTATGCACGTAACAGGGAAGTCAACCCACAACGAGATCCTTAGAGCAGGTTCCAAGCTATTTGGGATGGTTGTTTCCAACTGGTTTAAAGGCTCTGTTAGCCTGAAAGTCTAAAACTAAAACAAAGCTATTGTTAAATCTATCAAATCCCTACGAATATACACAACAAACTTATTAACAAATGTACAAATTAAATGAGTTAATAAGTTTGTTAATGAATTATTAATATAATTAAATTAATCTATGAACTAAATCTATACAATTAATATTAACTTATATTATAATAATCACAAAATTAATCAAATATTAACATGTTTAAATAATTACAAAATTGTATTATTAACAAATATACATTAATTACAAAAATCAAAGACTAATCTCACAGCAGTATAAATATTAAATTCTGATTTAATGAATTGTTAATAACATAATGAAAAGAAAAGAAATTGTGTTATTTTGCTGTAAGTTTGATCCTGAATGTGATTCACTGGCTGGTTTCCATAAAATAGTTTAAAGAAACAGCATATTAATCTACCCTCGATCTTATCCTGGTCAAAAGTGAAAAGAATATTAAACATGGAATCGAATTATGCTGATAATAATACTGCATGAATATACTTGATAATATTTAAAAAAATTTAAACATTAACAAAACCATACAGTAATCATTACATATTATATAAACAATGATATCGATCATTATTTAAACAACATGACATATCAGCAAGATCAAAAAACATTAAAAATTGATAATCGTACAAAACATGTATATTTGCAAAATTCTTTAGAGAATTATAACAAACATAGATAAAGTAGAAAAGAAATGACAAGACTGATAGATATCAAAACTATATGCCAAGTATACAAACTATAAACATATATTAAAAATATCACCAGTTTAACATATCGTAGCTGAAGAGAGATAGTTGTCTAAAATCGCAAATAAATCAAACCACAGTCTTGTTGTCTCCTCTCCATCAACTATCGACCTCAGGCCACAGTATTTTCTGAGCTTAAAAAAGAGAAATATCTTCAGCTTTGGCAGCCCCTACGTCCACCTCCCTTTCAGCTAATTCCAGTCTGCTTAAATAACCAAAAACGGAATCCAAATTAGGTTTTACACAAATGAAATTTTGCAGGTCGCAACTGCAAAAATCGCGTCCAGAAAATCCCCACAATCTCCTGGAATCCATCACTTTTTGGAAAAATCCTCCTACGTACAACTAAATGGGTCTGTTCTGAAAAAAACCCATGTGGCGTATTTTTCATATCTATCTCCATTTGTTCACAATGTGGCCTGGAAAAACGCATATTATTTGAAAACGCGTTTTTAATAACTGACAGAGAATAAAATTCGTCTCGTGACAATTTCCAGAATCATAACAATCTCCTTAGCATCTGCACATGAAAAACAAAAAACCTAATAAAAGAAAGAAGTGTAGACAAAATTCAATCATGAGAAAATAAATAGCTTAACCAATGATCTTTCCAGCTCTTTTGGCGTTTTCAAAATCTGCGATTTGTTTCAATATGTACAATTAAAACATTTCAGCATCTACATGATATTTGTTTTATCATTATTAGCAATATAATAATCCATAGATTCGGCTGACATCTCTAAAATCTCTACAATATCGGAGAACAGATAGCTGGTTTAATATGAGGATCTCGTTGTGGATAAAACAAAATTCACAAACATTTCCATTGAATTAATAGCTCCTTCAATCTTCATTGATAACCACGTGCCGTTATTCAAATAACTGGTGGATAAATTAGACAATAATCTTCAATAAAAAGGAAAAGTATGCTCATTTTTAAGCCTTTATAAAATTCACATTAATTCCTGGTGTTTTTGCAAATATGATAAAATTAAAATAAAGTGTTAATTATACTTAATTTTCTAGGTAAACATTTAAAAGATCAAAGAACTTTATTTATTATATTTATACAAAATAATTAAAATATTTATTTATCTTGTATAAATAATAAAAAAATAAATAAAGTCTATTAATTATAAATATACTTATTTGATCTTTATTTTTAATAATGTAGCAAACATAATAAGATAGACTTAGTAAAATATTTTTCAAACTCTTAAATTGAATGCATGGTTTTATCTTTCAATATCCATCGTTAAATGAATCAGAATTACCAAGTTGAATAATTGAATCAAAATTACCCATTTATAAGGTGTCATCAATACCATAATCAGCCTCCCAATTTCGGAAACCTTATCAACATTTATGATAACAAAATCACGTAATAAAATTAAATGATAAATATTCATAAGAAATCACTACTAGGTTATGACAAATTATTAACACTTATCCACTCAAAATAATAATTTCAAAATAGTAATTTTTTCAACTAATCCATAGTCTGCAAAGGTTTTCTTTAAAAACATTGAATTTCATGTTTCAGTAGCTTCTGGAATGTCACCATTTCAGTAGCTATCAATTCTTTAGGTTTGCTATATGAAATTCAAACATTTCATCAAAACAAAATACAATTTTATTTAATGAAATAATTTTTTTTTTTTTTAAAGGCTGTTGGGTAGGGGCACAACAGATGGCGACTGACTGGGCGAAACAGTTATCTCTGTGAAAATATGAAATCTGACTTATGTATGTAGCAAGATAAGAATTTTTTTTTTTAACTCAGATTGGCATTTAAAGATAAAAGAACGGTGCCTTGTGATAAGACTAGATTTCAAACTAATACCAGATTCGATTCTTTTATCATTATCCAGAAATTACCTTCAAAAATGATATAAATTTTATGTTTTTTCAGAAAACATAAGACTCCAAAAGAAATTAGTCCTGGGAAATACAATGCAATTTTGATATTCAACCAGTTTTTAAAGATATGATCACAATACTATAGTCATGACCCTCCTACCCGCAGGCGTCCATAGCCTCGAAAGGGTTGACTTTTAACCATGCATCCTACCGTTCTAGTCGCAAGATAAGATAAAACATGAATATTTAGAACTTCTCAATTTATTAATGGGTAAGCTGCATTGGAACCTCTTAACGAGTGTGGGATGACCTTGGATTCTTATAGATTTTTGTGTATAGAACAATTTATGATTTGGAATCCAAGTATGCCATAGACAGAGCCCTCCTACCCGCAGGCGTCCATATCCTCGAAAGGGTACGTCTTTTAAACCATTCTACCCAACGGCTTATATCCCAAGCTAATAAGTTTAAAGAAGACTTCATACTCAGCGTTTAAGTGCTCATCTACAAGAGATTTGCATGTTTATAATGGGGGAACGTAATAGGAAACTCTTTACGAGTAAGATAGCGTAGAGGATTTATAGATAACTGGTTTTATTATTAAATTGCAACTGCTTTCCCAGAACTGATTTCTAAATAAGTAATAGAATTCCTAGTAATAGTAAATTCGATATTCATTAAATCCAACAATTTGAGGATAATGATAAAAGAAACGAAATAAAGTGAAAGTTTTCATCTAGTAGTTTTGTTTGCAACAGTTCAATTTCTTTTTCTTTTATTTATGAGATAAGAACACATTTCTAAAAGTCTAGCTTTCTTCATGTTTTATATAATCAAATTCCAATTTTATGACGGAAAAGCATTCCCAGATTTGAATCATTTCTCCTGGTTTTGAAAAACCAAAAGAACCACAAAAATCAAAAGAAAAAGAAAAATAATATATGCATGAGTTTTATTTGAGCAAATTATTGAAACAAAGGATTTCAAAGTCTACGAGAAAACTCTTAGTAAAGAAAATGAAATTTTTAAAATAAATTCCACACACATAACACATGAGTTAAATCAAGATCTCATCTAATAAAAAATAGGTCTAACAACATATGACTAATTACCAGCAAAAGAAAATAATATATTAAAATAGATTAACAAGTTTTAAAAAAAAAGTTATCCCTATTTTGCTTTTAAATCTTTCAATTTAGTCGAAGTTGTTTTTTAATAAGTGATGAGACATTAATCTAATGTGTTTTATTCAGAAATCAAAGTAACAAGATAAATCCTAATGAGTATGCAGCTATAAAAAGATGAAAGGTTCTTTCTTTTAATGAGACGATTAAAGAAAACGAGAGAAAGTAAAGAACTACTTCCCTGATAATGATGTCATCATCTCATTCTTAACATGATGTCGTCGCAACTCCATATATCTGCATTTATTCAAATGTAAACAAAAAATAAATCATCATAAATTATAAACCTAACCTAAACTAATATAATAAAATATATACAAACTAAGTAAAAGAAAATTTCCAATGAAGCCATTCGCGTAACTTGAGACCTGCCAGAGAAAACAAGTCATGTATCAGCATTAGAAATTGGAATAATTCAAAATGAAGAAAACAAACTAAATCAAATTTTGTATGTACAAAGCACAAAAGATGACATGGAAACCTTTTAAAGAATGATTCTTCCCACCATGTATAAATCGGATCATAAAAATCTAGTTGAAAGAAGACAGATTTCTCATGAAAATCATGATTACAAAGAATCTTATCAAAAGTATGATTCAAAATTTGTGAAAAAGGATCAATAAAAAATGTATCTTTAAACATAATATCATCATGACTAAATTCAAAAAAAACAAAATGACATTTGGGTATTATTTGAAGATCAAATACGTCATTGTGTCTTTTAACGTGAAGATTAAAATTGATGACATTATCTTCAGATATGTATATCATGTTGCAATGAGGAAATTTAATTTCCAAAATATCATGAATAAATTGTGCATCCCTTTCAATATTACAGATTGAATCATAATCCTTACTGACTAAAGATAAAATGGATGAACATGCATGAGTCTGATAAGTAACGATAGTAGAAAAAATATGATCTTCTTCATGACAAATTTGAAATAAATCAGAATGGATCTCAAAATATCCTTCATCTTCAAAAAATGTATTTCCTTGTATCCTATCAAAATCTGACCATAATGAAGTATTTCTTAAAAAATCATTAACATGTAAATGAAGTCTATGATCAGCAAAAAACATCAGGATACAAAGAGTGGTAAGAGTCAGAGTATAAAAAGGTAAATGCTTCTCTGTTGTTATAATTTGTTCCATTGACTGCTTTAACAGAAGCATCATTAACAAAAATCTGATCAAATAACTTTTGTGAAGAAATAGAAGGGACTAACTCATCATGAAAGGAAGATGATGAAATGATATCATCACTATCACATTCAGTTGAAGAATTATGAATTTTTGGTTTATCTTCCATTGTCTTGTGAACAACAAGAGTTTCGAAGTTATCGCTTAATGTAAAAGTCAAATCATCATCCTTTTTCTCTTGTTCTTGAATTTGCATGTCATGAAATTCTATGATTTGTCTATTTTCAACAATTTCATTTTCAGTAGTGGAATTAGGAAGAATAGATCCGATATCAACTTTAACTGATGAACTAACATGCATGCCATCTATTATAGAATTTTCATTCTTTTCCAAATCATGAAAATCAGAGAGAGAGAGAGATAAGATAAAGAAACCAATTCAATTTGTCCTTTTCGAAAAGCGGGTATTCTTCACGAAACCTGCAACATATTACCATAAATCTGGAAAAGAAATCATCAAGAGATTCATCTTTATGTCTACGAAGATTGTCTAACTCAAATTCAATTTTCTTATAACTATAATCCTCATGATCATTAAGAAATAATTTTGTGAAATGTTCCCATGAATGAATGGATTTTGCTGGCAAGAACTTAAACCAAATCAGGATTCTTCCTGTGAAAGTAGCTGCAAAAAGTCTACATTTCTCAATCTCATCAAATAAATCTATATAATCACAAAAAGAATTAAAATCAAAAAGATGATGAGAGGAAGCCTTCTTACCTTCTCCATTGAAGCTCAGTCTTTGCAATAAATTAGACATCTCTGGAGAAAAACTTTCACCCGATGTATGAAAACTGAAAGCATGATCTAAATCAATTATATCAGCCATTTCAAAATAAAAAATGAAATCCAAAACCAACCAACTCAAAATGGCCTTCTTGCTGATGAGGCCCTCCTTCTAGCGCCATTGTTGACGGACATATGTGACTATGCACGTAACGGGGAAGACAACCCAGACCGAGATCCTTACAGCAGGTTCCAAGCTATTTGGGATGGTTTTTTTCAACAGGTTTAAAGGCTCTGTTAGCCTGAAAGTCTAAAACTAAAACAAAGCTATTGTTAAATCTATCAAATACCTACGAATATACACAACAAACGTATTAACAAATGTACAAATTAAATGAGTTAATAAGTTTGTTAATGAATTATTAATATAATTAAATTAATCTATGAACTAAATCTATACAATTAATCTTAACTTATAATATAATAATCACAAAATTAATCAAATATTAGCATGTTTAAATAATTACAAAATTGTATTATTAACAAATATACATTAATTACAAAAAACAAAGACTAATCTCACAACAGTATAAATATTAAATTCTGATTTAATGAATTGTTAATAACATAATGAAAAGAAAAGAAATTGTGTTATTTTGCTGTAAGTTTGATCCTTAATGTGATTCACTGGCTGATTTCCATAAAATAGTTTAAAGAAACAGCATATTAATCTAACCTAAATCTTATCCTGGTCAAAAGTGAAAAGAATATTAAACCTGGAATCGAATTATGCTGATAAGAATACTGCATGAATATACTTGATACTATTTAAAGAAATTTAAACATTAACAAAACCATACATTAATCATTACATATTATATAAACAATGATATTGATCATTATTTAAACAACATGACATATCAGCAAGATCAAAAAACATTAAAAATCGATAATTATATTTGAAAAATTCTTTAGAGAATTATAACAAACATAGATAAAGTAGAAAAGAAATGACAAGACTGATAAATATCAAAACTATATACCAAATATACAAACTATAAACATATATTAAAAATATCACCAGTTTAACATATCGTAGTTGAAGACAAATAGCTGTCTAAAATCGCAGATAAATCAAATCACAGTCTTGTTGTCTCCTCTCCATCAAATATCGACCTCAGGCCACAGTATTTTCTGAGCTTACAAAAGAGAAATCTCTTCAGCTTTGGCAGCCCCTACGTCCACCTCCCTTTCAGCTAATTCCAGTCTGCTTAAATAACCAAAAACGGAATCCAAATTAGGTTTTACACAGGTGAAATTTTGCCGGCCGCAACTGCAAAAATAGCATCCATAAAATCCCCAAAATCTCCCAGAATCCATCACTTTTTGGAAAAATCCACCAGAGTACAACTAAACGGGTCTGTTCTGAGAAAAACCCATGTGGCGGATTTTTCATATCTATCTCCATTTGTTCACAACGCGGCCTGGAAAAACGCCTATTATTTGAAAACGTGTTTTTAATAACTGACAGAGAATAAAATTCGTCTCCTGGCAATTTCCAGAATCATAACAATCTCCTTAGCATCTGCACATGAAAAAAAAAAATCCTAAGAAAAGAAAGAAGTGTAAACAGAATTCAATCATGAGAAAATAAATAGCTTAACCAATGATCTTTCCATCTTTTTTGGCGTTTTCAAAATCTGCAATTTGTTTCAATATGTACAATTAAAACATTTCAGCATCTACACGATATTTGTTTTATCATTATTAGCAATATAATAATCCATAGATTCGGCTAACATCTCTCAAATATCTACAATATCGGAGAACAGATAGCTGGTTTAATATGAGGATCCCGTTGTGGATAAAACAAAATTCACAAACCTTTCCATTGAATTAATAGCTCCTTCAATCTTCATTAGTAACCACGTGCCGTTATTCAAATAACCGGTGGATAAATTAGACAATAATCTTCAATAAAAAGGAAAAGTATGCTCATTTCTAAGCCTTTATAAAATTCACATTAATTCCTGGTGTTTTTGCAAATATGATAAAATTAAAATAAAGTGTTAATTATACCTAATTTTTTAGGTAAACATTTAAAAAATCAAAGAACTTTATTTATTATATTTATACAAAATAATTAAAAGATTTATTTATCTTGTATAAATAATAAAAAAATAAATAAAGTCTATTAGTTATAAATATACTTATTTGATCTTTATTTTTAATAATGTAGCAAAAATAATAAGATAGGCTTAGTAAAATATTTTTCAAACTCTTAAATTGAATGCATGGTTTTATCTTTCAATATCCATCGTTAAATGAATCAGAATTACCAAGTTGAATAATTGAATCAAAATTACCCATTTATAAGGTGTCATCAATACCATAATCAGCCTCCCAATTTCAAAAACCTTATCAACATTTATGATAACAAAATCACGTAATAAAATTAAATGATAAATATTCGGATAAGAAATCACTACTAGGTTATGACAAATTATTAACACTTATACACTCAAAATAATAATTTCAAAATAGTAATTTTTTCAACTAATCCATAGTCTGCAAAGGTTTTCTTTAAAAACATTGAATTTCATGTTTCAGTAGCTTCTGGAATGTCACCATTTTAGTAGCTATCAATTCTTTAGGTTTGCTATATGAAATTCAAACATTTCGTCAAAACAAAATACAATTTTATTTAATGAAATAATGTTTTTTTTTTAAAGGCTGTTGGGTAGGGGCATAACAGAGATTTAAGCCCCTTTCACCCAATTCTTAGCTCCTTTGGGGGTATCAAATCCTATTAGGGGTTTTAGCTCTTTTTTGGAGGATTTAGCCCCTATGAGAGATATTTTGGATCCTTTTACATATTTTTAAGCCCTTTTCATGTTTTTTGTTGATGTATTTATAACTTTGGAATGTATTCACCTGTATATCTTATGTCTTTCACTCTGATGTTTATTCCATGAAGTGTTTGTAATGTATTTGAGTCATGTCATGCCTCGTTGTTCCTATTGAGAGATTGAATAATGTAAACAAGTGATGTCAAGTCATTGTGGGTAACCCTCCTATTGTTCAAGGGTTAAAGTCCCCGTAGTTGCGGGGCTCTAGGGTTATTAGACTCTCCTAGAGAAGTCGGCCCTAGTGAGTTATTGTCAAGTCGAGAATTAGTATAAATAGAGAGTGAGCCTCTCTATTTAACACACACTCACTTACGCACTCATTTGTAGCACATAGCTGAGGGAGAAGAAGTTGCTGGGGCTAGAAAGAAAGAGGCTACTAATGTCGGGAGATCATCTTACCATTTTGGGATTTTACTTTTGGTGTTGATTCTATCTCTGAGTAGGTTGTGGGGTTTTCTCCATTTTTGGTTTCCCCGAGGAAAAAAATTGTGTTCATTGTCTCTTGTGTTTGATTGATGTGCTTGTTATTCTCTCAGTTAAAGATCCTAATATAATTCTAGCTTGAATGATAAAATCTAACATGGTATTAGAGCTAACCTGAGAACAAGACACTGTGCAGCTACAGAAAATAGGGATTCCTACTTTTTGGATATCTCTCCACATATTTTCAGCAAAAGAAGGTTGGGTTGACTCTCCTATCCAAGGCAAATCTTTTTGTTGAAACAAAATCTGATTCTGAGCATTTCAGTTTTTGGCTCGACAGTACTGCTAGAAATTACGGCTTTCCACATAAGTGGAATTTTTGAGTGAGCCCAGGCATAGATTGATCTTCTCCTAAAAATTGAATTTTAGATATCAAGATCAAATTTTTTGGTTGGACAAAACTTCAGGAAATTTAAACCCTAATCTGCTCCGGAGCCAGCACTGCAGAAACTCAGCTCGAGATCTAGATCCGACATCTTGACCTAGTAAGATCTAAATATTTTGTATTTCCATTTGAGGTTCTCAATTAAGATATCTCATCATACCAAGCTTGATGAAAATCTTGAGGGAGCTGATAACTTCCGATCCTGGAAGTATAGGATCTCCATGGTCCTGGAAGAAAATGAGTTGGACTCCTATACCAATGATGAGGTTCCAGTTCCAGAAGGAGATGAGGCTAAGGCCTTACACAAGAATAAATTGGTCATGGCTAAGATGATTATTGCTGATTCAATCATGGATCACCTCATACCACATGTGTCCTCCCTAAAGACACCTAAAACTATGTTTGATTCCTTGACCAAACTATTTGAAGGGAAGAACATAAATCGAAAGATGACTCTGAAAAACCAACTGAAGAATGTAAAGATCCAAAATGCAGAGACCATCTAGTCTTACTTTACAAGGGTCTCTCGGATCAAGGAACAACTGGAAGAAGTAGATGAAGAAGTGGAGAATGCAAAGATTTTCATGACCACCTTGAATGGTCTTCCTAAGGCATGGGACTCTTTCATTCAAGGGATCCGTGCCAGGAAGAAACTAGTCAAGTTAAGCAGACTATGGGAAGAATGCTATCAAGAAGAAGCTCGAATAGCAGCTCGAGAAGAAAAGATGGGAAGTGAAGATAAATCTCTCACAGTCCACACCAAAAAAACCAAAAGGGACCATCATCACTCCGAAGGTAAGAATTCACACTTTGGAAGAGATCTCTCTACTATTATATGTTACACATGTGATCAGAAAGGAGATGTATCCAAATACTCTCCTAACAAAGGGAACTCTCACAAGAAAAAGGAAAACAATAGAGGACATCATGCTCATGCTACAAAGGATGATGAAACTTCCACAAAGAGAATCCGACAAGAGAGTGATGATTTTTCAAGTGATGAAGAATAGGTGCTGATCTCTGCTCTCACGGGAACTATCTCACATGGAAGCAATGATTGGATTATAGATAGTGGTGCTTCCAAACATATGACATGATTCAAAGAATCATTTGTGAAACTATCTAAACATGAGTCACCTCACAAGGTGAAACTTGGGGATGACTACTAGTATCCAATAAAAGGTAGTGGTGAATCCTCCTATAAGCTAGACTCTGGAAATTCTATGAAGATGAAAATTGTATTGTTTGTACCAGAACTAAAGAAGAACCTCCTCTCCATATCTGTATTGGATGCAAAAGGAATGAGGGTTGTTTTTGTAGATGGCCAAGTTCTTATGCCACCAAAGGGAAATACTTTTTATGATGCAATACTGAATGCGGAACAAGAAGGAGGTCTATACAAACTAAAGGGCCAACTAGAAAAAGCTTTGGTTCATGACTCAGTAGAACCAAATGAAATTTGGCATAGATGGCTTGCACATGTGCATTGTAGGGCACTACCACTTGCAAGAAAATTTGTTGAAGGTCTTCTAGAAATGTAGACAAAACATGATGGTGTCTGCGAAGGATGTGCAAAAGGAAAGAACACAAAGAAGACATTTCCAAGTAGAAAGAGCAAGGCAAAAGGAATCTTGGAAATCATCCACTCCGATGTATGTGGTCCAATGTCATCCAGTTCATTAAGTAGGTATGTCTACTATGTTTCTTTCCTTGATGATTTTTCTAGGAAGACATGGATATACTTTATGAAGAACAAAAATGAAGTATTCACCATGTTCAAGGAATTCAAAGCTTTGATCAAGAACCACACAGAAAAGAAGATCAAGATTTTTCAATCAGATAATGGCGAAGAATTCACATCGAATGAATTTAAATACTTACACAAATATTTCGGGATTAAGAAGGAGTTAACCACTCCATATAATCCACAACAAAATGGGGTTGCAAAAAGGAAGAATAGAATGATCATGGAAGCTACAAGGGCCATGCTTCATGATCAAGATCTTCCCATGCATCTATGGGAAGAAGTTGCCAGAATAGCAGTGTATGTATAGAAATGTATTCCACAAAGATTACTAAAAAATAAGACACCTGAAGAAGTCTTTTTCGGCAAGAAACTAGAAGTCAGCCATCTCAGAATATTCAGTTGTCCAGTGTACATACACATTCTGAAAGAAAAGAGGGAAAATTTAGATCCTTCAGGATGGAAGGGTATATTTGTGGGATACTTTGAAAGCTCGAAGGCTTACAAAATATACTTCCCAAGATTTAAGAAGATCAACCTCAGCAGGGATGTAACATTTGACAAAGACTGAGCTTACAACAAATCCAGAAAGAGACCTGCTGAATAACCTAAAGAAATAGAAGCACCCAGAATTCATGACACAACCATGAACGAAGAATATCAAGAAGAAGATCGAGAAATAGAAGAACCTCAAGAACCTGTAGATCCACCTCAGGAGAAGAATCCTCACAAGAGAAAACTTGTTTGGGTACGAGAAGCTATCCAAGGTGGAAAAAGATCTGGTGCTTGAAAAAAAACACACAAAGAAAGGAAAAGAACTAGGTCCTAAAGGAAAAGAACCAGGTCATGTTCCAGTTATGTAGCCTTATTATGTGATTTCATTGATAAAGAACCTTCCAACTATGAAGAAGTGACAGAAAAGAAAGAGTGGAAGGATGTTATGATCGAAAAGTACCAATTGACCATGAAGAATGATGTTTGGGATGTTTTCCCAAAACCCGAGGGGAATTCTATGGTGACTTTAAAATGGATCTATAAGATCAAGCATGTTGCAGATGACAACATAGAAAAATATAAAGCAATATTTGTGGATCGTGGCTTCTCCCAGAAATAAGAAATAAATTATGAAGAAACTTTTGCACCTGTAGCCAGATACACTTCCATTAGATCAGTACTTGCTCTGGCTGCAGTGATGAAATGGAAGATACACCAGATGGATGTCAATACTACTTTCTTGAATGGTGTAGTGGAAGAGGAAGTGTATGTCAAGTAGCCACTCGGTTTTGAGACACATGACAGGGCGACTCATGTGTGTAAATTGAAGAAATCCCTGTACGGTTTGAAACAGGAACCCAGGACATGGTACGACATAATTGATGGATTTCTATCCAGTTTGGGCTTTACCAAAAGTAAAGTAGATTACAACCTTTACTACAAGGTTGAAGAAGGAAATCCAATCATACTCCTACTATATGTAGATGATATTGTTGTAATAGGTATGGATGGATTGATTACTGATACGAAGAGAAATCTTGCTGCCAAATTTTAAATGAAGAACTTGGGTATGATGCATTAGTTTTCTAGGCATGGAGGTGTAGCAGAATGCAGATGGAATCTTCCTTGGATAAGGGAATTATGCATTAGAGATCCTAAAGATATTTGGGGTGATGGACTGCAAGGCCATAACCACACCTATGGAATCAAACCTAAAGCTATTGAGTGATGCTTCATCTAAGTCAGTTGATGCCATGATGTATAGTTAGATGATTGGGTCCTTGATGTACTTGATGAATACGGGACCATATATTTTCTTTGCTGTGAACACCTTGAGACAGTTCCTGACAGATCCAAGACATGTTCACTTCATTGTTGCAAAGCATATTCTGGGGTAGCTAAAGGGTATAGTTGATTATGGGTTCAAGTATAAGGCTAATTAGAAGATTAACCTACAGGGTTATGTTGGTTCATATTAGGTAGGCAGTGCCATTGATCGGAAGAGCACTTCATGGTGCTGCTTTAGTATGGGATTAGGTTTTATCTCTTGGTTTAGCAGGAAGCAATCTTGTGTTGCACTAAGTACAACCCAAGCAGATTATGTCGCAGCTTGTTTAGCTAGTTGTGAGGAAGTATGGTTGAGGAAGCTACTATCTGATTTATTTGATATCCAGTTAGATGCTACTTGTAGATATTACGACAACTAGATCTATGTGAATTTGTTGGAGAACCTGATGTTTCATGACAAGTCGAAGCATATCGAGATCAAATATATCTATATTAGTGATATGGTGCAGAGAGGAGCAGTGAAGCTCCACTATGTTGTGGCGAATGAACAAATAGCTGATGTGTTGACTAAGAAATTGGAAAGGGTGAATTTTGAATACTTTAGGGAAAATCTTTGTGTTCTCTAGATCAAGGTTCCTTTCAAAAGGAAGTGATGAGTTTTTGATGTGCCTTTCTAACATTGTGAGAGGATTGGTTCCTTCCATGGTCAGATGTAAGTGTTGTGCCCTTCTGACATGGTGAGAGGATTGGTTCCTTCCATGGTCATATGTAAGAGTTGTGACATGGTGAGAGAATTGGTTCCTTCCATTGTCAAATGTATGTGATGATCCCACATGTAGCATGAAAAAGGGTTGGATCTGTGAAGACATATTTAGTATGAAAAAGGACCAGCTCTATGTAGATCCCACATCCAACATGAAAAAGGGTTGGCTCTGTGAAAACACATCTAGTATGAAAACGGACTAGCTCTGTGTAGATCCCAAATCCAACATGAAAAAGGGCTGGCTCTGTGAATACACATCTAGTATGAAAAAGAACTAGCTCTGTGTAGATCCCACATCCAACATGAAAAAGGGATCGCTCTGTGAAGACACATATAGCATGAAAAAGGGATAGATCTGTGTAGATCCCACACCAACATGAAAAAAGGGTTGGCTCTGTGAAGACACATCTAGTATGAAAAAGGACTAGCTCTATGTAGATCCCACATCCAACATGAAAAAGGGCTGGCTCTGTGAAGACACATGTAGTATGAAAAAGGACTAGCTCTGTGTAGATCCCACATCTAGTATGAAAAAGGACTAGCTCTGTGATGACACATCCAGTATGAAAAAGGAATGGTTGTACATAGATGCCACATCTAGTATGAAAAAGGACTAGCTCTATGATGATACATCCAATATGAAAAAGGACTGGCTTTGTAGATGTACATCCATCATGAAAAGGGGTTGGCTCTGTAGAACTTCCTATGACGAGAAGAATCAAGAGATAGTACTCGTGATTGTGACCCAGTGATGATCCAGATCAAGATGAAGATGACTTGAAGATTAAGATAACTTGAATATGAATATGAATTGAATATTAAGATGATGAGAACTCATTTATGATACAGAGAAGAAGACCTGTGCTGAAAAATTGTGTCGCGAGAATACCTTCCTAGTTAATAGGGAGTGTTGATGTATTTGTAACTTCGGAATGTATTCACCTGTATATCTTATGTCTTGCACCTCGATTTTTATTCTGGGAAGTGTTTGTAATGTATTTGAGTCATGTCATGCCTTGATGTTTCTATTGGGAGATTCAATAATGTAAACAATTCGTGTCAAGTCATTGTGGGTAACCTTCCTATTGTTCAACGGTTAAAGTCTCCGTAGTTACGAGGCCCTAGGGTTATTAGACTCTCCTAGAAAATTCGGCCCTAGTGAGTTATTTTCAACTTGGGAATTAGTATAAATAGAGAGTGAGCCTCTCTATTTAACACACACTCACTTAAACACTTGGTTGTAATGCATAGCTGAGGCAGAAGAAGTTGCTAGGGCTAGAAAGGAAGAGGCTACTGCTGTTGGGAGATCATCTTACTGTTTTGGGGTTTTACGTTTGGTGTTGATTCTATCTCTGAGGAAGTTACAACATTTTCGCCATTTATGGTTTCCCCGAAGAAAAACATTATGTTCATTGTCTCTTGTGTTTGATTGTTGTTCTTGTTATTCTCTCAGTTAAAGATCCTAATATAATGCTAGCTTGAATGATAAAATCTAACATTTTTTATCCTTTGCAAATGTGTGGGGGAAAAATGAGGGTAGTGTAATGGATGTTTTTAGGTGGTGTAGGTCATGTAGAGCTTACTAAGGGATTTTTTGGGTTAAAAAAGGGAAATTTTCATTAGGTTTATAACATAATTTGATCCAAATGAAATAACCAATCAAGAAAAATCCTCATTGAAATGCTTGTACATTTCAGTTCGATGTCGAGTGATTACTTACTCTCACTAGTGCATGTGGACATTTTTCCCACGGAAAATTGTTCTATTGCAACACTTGTGCATTGCTATAGCAACGAACATGCCCCATTATTTTCATGGAAACACTTGCGTCGCTATAGCAACACTTTCCACACTTCATCGCAATTGTGATGAATGACTCATGTCGCTATTACAACAAATGGATGGCTTCTACTCTGATACAATTCCGTCATGATTGGGACAAGGGGATGGTCTCTTTTGCGAACACAAGTACAAAATGAGGAATTAGTGATTACGTGACTAAAAATTTTAGTCAGCACATATTTTTCAACTGATTTAATACTAAATATGAGCAATTTTGGTTGAACAAACAATAAACGACTAAAATTAACAACTAATTTAGTCAGGAGTTAGAAAATATTCCTAGATAATAAGTGACCGAGTTAAAAATGACTAACATAAATGCCTAACTTAGTCACAGCATAAAAAATGACTAGCTAGAAGAATATGAATTAGTCATTTATGTTAGTCATTTTAAATTGTGTCATTAAAAATTGCAATTTTTACAATGAAGTGTAAAATTTGTAAATTGTCTACCTTCTATCTATAATATTTTTTCCATGCACCTCAATATTCAGAGATCCAACAAATCATTTGCACAAATTTGATCTTGACCATATTTATCTCTATTGCACCATTGAAGCAAACTGCTAAGTGTACACCAAAGGAAAAGTATGTTCCTATAATTACAAATTAGGTAGAACAGGCAGTACCATATCGAAACCTAGAAGTATCATAGCTAGTTATTGATACTTCAATGTAAGAGTTGTAAGTCCCATACTGAGGTGCTTTTCTAACTTCAATATATCTATCATGATCTGTGACTGCTGAACTAACTGCACTAGTCAACGTAGATTCACTAGCCTCAGTACCTTTAAACGTCGTAGTAGTTGATCCATTAATAATTGAACTGGTGGAAGCAACAAAACCAATATCTTCACCAATCAAAGACTTAATTATAATTAAATTGGGGTGTTAACCCAGAACCAGTTTCAGATCCATACGCAGTAAAGGTAGAAACTTGACCCCATCTCAGAGTTTCAAGTAAATCTTTGGATTCCTTGACCTCTTACATGCCTAGCTTCATAGAATATGATACATATAATGCAGTGATGACCTCTCCTTAGCACTATCAAGTGAAACCTCCTTTATGCATTAGTATCGAGGTAAATTTTGGATTTGACGTCACCACCCACGATTCATGATGTGCACAATTCTTCTTGGCCAACATCCTCGATCCAAGTTTATATATATACTACTACTGCTACTACTACTACTACTACCAATACTACTATAACAAAAAACACCATTAAAACAAATATTATATTTATATAAAACGTAAATTATTATATTTCTATAAAACAAAAATTAATTAAATTTTATATTAATCTTATTTTATAAAACTAAACAAGTTATATAATAATTATTAAAAAATATAATATATAACAAATTAACATAAGTTATATAATAATAAAATAATAAAAATAAAACACATAAATGAAAATATAACTAAAATAAAAAGTATATATGCAAATGTAGTTGTCTTCTCAACAGCTCTCGACCCACCTTTGTTTGACGACATTCATGTCCGATTTTCTTGAACCCTTGTGGAGATTTCATCCTCAAATTCAGTCAATGGCTACTCAACCAACTCGTTGGCACCAAATATTTTGTGTTGGTTGGAGGCAAGGAGGGTTTGGTGGGTTTCAAGGGGAAAGTAGTGTGAATTGGGTAACAGTTTTGGCCATTTATTAGGCCACCTTCGATACTCGTTGAGGAGATTATGATGGATATTCACCACTGTTGAGGGTTTTAATTTTGTTATTTAATTTCCATCGCTGCAATGGATAAAGAAAAATTGGAGAGAACCTAGAGGCTCTTGAAGAGGTGGGACACAAATTCTACACCTCTAAATTAGTCAACATCACCTTTTTCCCCCACAAAAATATCGCAGGTAGTTTCTTGTTTTACTGTGAATTGATAACTTTTGCATGGCAATATTGGTTATAATACTAAAGTGTAGGTAGCTAGGTTAAAATCATTGGTATGTTTCTTTCTTTACTGTGAATTTTTAACTTTTGCCTTATAAAATTGGTTATAATACTGAAGCTTAGGTAGGTAGGTTAAAATCACAGGTTGATTTACTGTGAATTTTTAACTTTTTCCTGATAATATTGGTTATAATATTGAAGCTTAGGTATGTAGGTTAAAATCACAGGTAAGTTTATTGGTTTATTGTGAATTTTAACTTTTTCCTGATAATATTGGTTATAATACTAAAGCTTAGGTAGGTAGGTTAAATTCGCACATAAGTTTCTTGGTTTACGATGAATTTTTAACACTTCATTGATAATATTGGTTATAATATTGAAGCTACCCCTGTTCTTTGGTCTAGAAAACCTAAACAATATTCTTAGCTTTTGAGGAAAAACACAAGTCGTAGTGAAATGCATTCGCTCATAGGACCAATAACCATTGAATGAATTGGTTACGCACTATAATATTGAGGTATTTTTGAAAGGTGATAGTGGCAACACTTCTAGCAGTTGTCCTCACCTATATCCTAGATAATACCTTTCACTTTAGGGGTGTAGGTAGGTAGGTTTTCTTGAAAACAATGAAGCGAAGGTAGCGTACTACCATTCCATCCCTAAACAAGTTAAAAAATGTCAATGGCAAGAAACTTTGCTTCCTGATATTCTATTCAATCCTCAATCCCATTATTCTTGTGTTGCATTCATATGTTCTAGTTCTTATTCAAATTTGTAGTGTTACCATATTGGTCTCTTCATAACCCTTGCATAAACTGGCAGCTTGGTTCATTCACTTAGACTTAGAGCTTTGGATAGCCATGCCCACCATCATCACCACCACCACATGAGAAAAAATGTAAGTATGACCCTCCTCACCTTAAAAAGTGGTGTCAAATAAGCATGGGGTGACCTTGGGGAGTTGATATCTCTTATTCGAACCAATATAAATTACACTTTTTGTCCTTACCCACCAAGGATATGTCTTCCAACCCTATTTTTTTTATAAATAATTTTCAATCAAAATAAATATAAATAAGCATGGAGTGACGTTGGGGAGTTGATATCTCTTATTCAAACCAATATAAATTACACTTTTTGTCCTCACCCGCCAAGGATATGTCTTCCAACCCTATTTTTTTTATAAATAATTTTCAATAAAAATAAGTATAACATCTTGCACACGAATGATACAATGAAACCATATGGCCATCTTGGTATCAAGTTCATTTTCCTTCCATAGGCTACAAAGGATAAGAAATTTAGTATTTTCCTTCACCTAAAGAGGAAAAATGGTAGAGGAACAACAAAACATGGCATGAGAATGGAACTGTAAGGCCATCTTGGAATCAAGTTCATTTTCCTTCCATAGGTTGAAAAGGCTAAGAAATTTAGTATTGTCTTTCACGTGAAGAGGAAAAATGGCAGAGGAACAACAACAACAGGGCACGAGTACAGACAACAACAACGATGGGCCAACGATGTAGGGACCTATTCTTGTAAGCTTCCCAAGGGCTCATCCCCAAATCCCACATCTCAAGTTAGAGGTCAAAGATTATCGATAAGGAATGGAACCTCGCAATATTTCGTAGGTGGGTTCTTTATATTCTCATACAACAATAAAATGTTTTGTAATCGTTTTATGGTTGCAAACGAATTTTTATCAATGGTTGTTTGTAGAATGGTTAAATTCAATTTTAATCAAGTGATTATGTTCACTAGGATTGGTGGATATGTATGATGATTTACATTGTTATCGTTGAAGGTCTAGTTTATTAAGAGAGTAAAGGCAATTTATATAAGTCATTCAACTATGTGTTTCAGAGGGTTAGTCTTTGAGTCATTTGGAACATTTCCTTGAATGCTTTTAGTGTTAGCATTCTTATCGTAGCAATGGTTGGTGCTAAAATCCATGTCAAATTATTATATCTGTTTCTGGATTGCACCATGTAGAAATTATAACAGCCAATGTTTTCGAATGGACACTCCACCCATCTTTAGGGATGCTAACTTGAAAACTGTTTTTAGTGGCTTGTGTGGATTCATATATGTGCAATCACCACTAACTGAGAATTATATAATACTTCATTTGAATGTGATACTCTTAGAAAAACTTAAGAGTTGCTTTATTTATTGTTGCATATTTTTATAGTTTGCTCAGGTGTGTAGAGCTCTAGGAGCTATAGTTGTTGGAAAGATATGCATAATTGAAGATAAGTCTACTTTTGTAAATCGATGTCCGTACCTCTGTATTTATGAAAATACTAGTGAGTCTTCGGAACATACAAAAGTGAACCAATGAGCTTATACTATTCATGCCCCTTTTTTGAGTGACTTTGTTGCATCCTTTTCGAGAGGGTAATTTGGAGAGTGACATAGGTCACTGGCTTGATGGGACTGTTATGAACAAAATCATAAATGAATAAAATGAGGTGATTGAAAAATATTTAGAGTCTAGTGTGGACCTCTCTAATCTCAATGTGAATGTGGGTGTCTAATAGGCATTGAGTTATGTTGGAGCACTGAACTTCACCAGTTCACTATTAAATAAATTTTCATTAAACAAAGACACTTGATCCAAACTATTCTATTAAAGTCACTAAAGGCTAATTTAGATTATTAACAGAAACAAAAGATTCTAACCATGCCATTTGAAATCCTAAGTACAAAATAATAAAAAATAATATTGACAACTCATAACCTTGACAGGAATTTTAAAAAGAACAAAATCCCAACCATCAACCAAATCAATTACTAGAATGGGGAACGTGCGGCATCAAATTAACCAAATAAAAAGGGCATTACATGATAGAGCCCAAAGGAAGCTATGCAATCAAGTACTATCATGGGAAGCTCTGAGAAGCATCCCCCAAGACTTATTGGCCAAGGAGGCTAACTTTTAACTCTAATTTTCTCCAAGATCACACATAATAAGATATTAAGTTTAGATGAATGTTTTGGGTGTCGATACAACTTTTATCGATGTTTTATAGTAAATTGTTGATTTACCTGATATTGGAATACCTCATCGTGTTTGGAAAAAATACTTGACACAATAGGCAATCAATAACTGGTTTACGTTACTGAGAAACTGATAATGTTTATCTTTGAACTAACTATGTTTAGTATTTTCTTTCCTTGTTGAATGAATCTTTGTTATACAATGATATCTTGTTTGTAAAGCACTCTACTT
The DNA here is from genome assembly GCA_001517045.1 of Pseudotsuga menziesii. Classification (NCBI taxonomy): domain Eukaryota; kingdom Viridiplantae; phylum Streptophyta; class Pinopsida; order Pinales; family Pinaceae; genus Pseudotsuga; species Pseudotsuga menziesii. Next base: position 459,468 of record LPNX010643658.1, on the reverse strand, counting down.
GTTTCACTACTTATTAGCTTACCCAATATTTTTAAAGTGGTACAACCTACAAGGTATTGTAGATTACTCCCCTGTGAATCCTCAAATTCATTAAAAAATATAAAGGTTTTGTCAATTGGAAGAGAAGGAAAACATTTACTATCCATATTTTTGTTCACACTTTCAATTCATGGTAAGGAGAAGTGTAAACTAAAAATTTAGATGGCTATAAACTTAAATATATCTCAAAATCACTCTGGGTATACCAGAGGCCCAAATCTACAAACAGATAGGTAACTGAAAACTTTAATAGTGAGTAAAATAAGAATCTACTACACTCAAAGCATTTGCTTTTCTTTATTGACTGTAAATAAAACTATAAAATAGCAATCACTACAAACTCTTGTTTTGTATTTCCTATGACAGACTCTGCCTACTTATATAGAGAAGTAGGACATGGTTTATATTTATAATGCCCAAGATCTCAACCCTAGGTGCTTAGAATGGAGCTCTCAGCCTACATGCATGTATGCATTGGGTTCCTTAGAATCTGCACCTTAACTGGAGAAGGTCAAACCATTGAAAGTGTCTGAATTATGTCTTTAGGATCAAATATCCCTTATAAAACTAGAAATACACTTAATTAAAGCACTTTTCCTAAAACTAGAAAAGAAAAATCAAAACAGAAAAGCAACTTCTAAATCTGAACTGAACCTAATCTACTAATTCTAGACAACAACCTAAAATGTAAAAGACTGAGATTGGGAATGCATATGCCCTATAAATCCAATAATTTCTCCACCATTATCTAATCATTGTTGCACCCTCACTGCTATGTTGAGTTTGCACCATAAATATCCGAGAATGTTGTTGCAGAACCTTCTCATCACATTGTGCCACAATAGTGTCATGACTCATCACTGTTGTACCTCCTACACTCTCATCATGACTGTACAGATATGTTGAAGTGTTACATGATGAAGGAGAAACATCTTCAGAACAACATGTAAAGAAATTTTTGGTTTCATGAACTATAATGATTTTGGGTCCAATTTTATTGTTGTCAATATTGTGTAAACAACTTCCTATTTATCAACACTTGACCTTTTAAACAAAATTTGGGCTAGTTTGTAGTGAAGTTGAATATAGGAAGATATCAACTAGGGATTCTTTGTGCTTTATCTCTGTCAAGGTAATGTGAATTGGTTCACTTTCCATAGTAGATATAACCTCTAGTGTTGTGATCTTTGTCATTATTCACGCCATAGTTGGGTAGAGCCTCTATTGATAGCATGGTTGTTAGGGTGCCCCTCACTTTTAAAATTTTGATGTCCCCTGCAAATTTGGATTTCTATCATTTTACAATTGCCTCACTGAAATCAAAAACGATCCAAGTGTCTCATGTCTAGTCCATTAAGATTTTATATATCTGCATCTATAAATCTGAATAATTACTCCAGTGTTCTCTTGTAGGAAAATGTCTGCATCTTGGATAAAACCTTATTTTATGTTTTTTCTTTTAATTCATGTGATTCATTTAGTAGGTAGGGGTTGTTAATGCTATTCTAGCCTTGAGAATCAATGCTTGCAATTTTTTATATTTTGAGAATATTTGGAAAAGATAAGTCTAAGTAAGTGTTTATCACTACTGAGTTACATTTACCTTGTATGGTCTTTGACTATTGGATCTCTAAATTTTAAAAATCTCTAGAAATTCATTTAAATTTCTTAATGAGATTAAAGGTTTACTATATTCCCGTATCTCTAGGTTCAATGCAAAGTGTTGAACCAAGGCCCATTCAGGAAGGAATAATTTGACTTTTATATCAATAAATCAAAATGTATAGTTGTAAGTTATTGAAAGTGAAAACCAAGGTACTGGTTTACCTACCTTATTAGTTACAGTGTGTCTACCTTGGAAAAGGTAGTACCTAGTGCAAGCTAAGAAAATAACTCATTCAACATTTAAAAGACTAGTATGCTAGATCAACTCAGCAAAGTAGGACAAATGAAGTATTCATACACTATTTCAACTGCAGTTGAATACTAGAAGAGATTCACTTTGAAAATTTTGCATGCAGAAGGGAAGGGACCTTTTTCATTTCAAAAAAAAAAACCATGTTTTATTCTAGTCAGAATGAAATGTGCATGCTTCACGTGCTCTCAACACATGCTATATTCGTGTCGTACTTGTGATAACAAGTCTCCAATCTCAAACCAATTCATAAATTATATTTATTATCATCGGCTAACTGATCATCCCTAATTGTTTCACCTATTTTTCATTACTGGACTTCAGTTTTTATATGAAAAAAAAAATATTACAATCTTCTTGTATATTCAAATAAACATGACAGTACCTTATTCTACCCCAAAAATTAGCAGTGTATTTGTAGTACATAAATGCAAAAAGGAAATATTTAGATATATTTTGATTGTTCCTCTTACCTCAAGAAGTTCCCCAATCACCGATTCCACCTATATCATAACCCATGCATCCATATGTAAGCTTTCTTTAGAGATTAAATCCACTAGTGAGTTCAATTCCCTATACACATGTGCAAATGTAATTTTTGTGCCTTGTGGAAGTTTGTGAAATCCCCTTCAACTGACCAACTATTGCATGAACTGCAATATCATGAATAATTTTTTCATTGTTATTCCACTTGATTACGAGCAAAGAATCCCCAAATATATGAACTTGCTGAAGATTTTTAGCCAATGCCAATTTCATAATTATTGAGTCCCATAAATTCATCTATATTTTTTGTGCTATCACCCAGATTGGATTTTAAGTTTGAGCTTGATAAAATGGTCATCCAACAAATAGAGTACATTCCCTATGCCACTTTTCTCAGGATATTGGAAGGTGCCTTGAGAAAATCCAGATGGGAGGATCTTCTCAATCAATAGATTTACATCTTTCCTTGGATTCCTCACTTTGGTATGTGTCTTGTAGTGTTTAAAGATAGCACAACTATGTGAATAAACTTGAAATAATAAGGAAATTCTTTCTAGTCAAATACCCCAAATGGTTAGGAGGGGTATGGAACTAAAATCCTTCAGTTCTCACCTTTGAAACCATTGTCTCAAACAAGATTCAACATGATTACTTTTCAAAATGAAATTGATACCAATCCATTTACATAGATCTCTCCTGAGCTGCTGACAGTTTATGCACTGAGTAAATAAGTGAGAAATATGTTCCTCATCCTTCCTACAAAGTATGTAGATGTTTATTTCTTTTCTGAATAAGATCCCTGGTGGCGACCCTATTCATCAATGTAATCCAAAATAATAATTTAGTCTTCATTGGTACCTTCACATTCTAGATATTGTTCCACTGCCATACCACCTCCTATGCTTATCATCTCCATCATCTAACTGTACAGAAGTTGGTCTGTGTACAAACTACAAGCATATTGTTTTATTCTTTATGCATACAACTTCATCAGGTACATCCTTAATATGAATGTGTCCTCTATTTAATTCTACAAGAAAAATATTCCAAGTGTCAGCATGTTCACCTTCCAAACCCAAAATCAAAGAACCCTTCCATCCTTGTTTCTAGATATCTCTATTTATCAAGTAATCAATTTGGTCTAGCATTAAGTATCCTCGAGTTTGTAGTTTTTGCATAGGTTCAGGGGGAAGAAAAATAATATTATTGTGTCCCATAATCTCATTGGCTCAAAGTCCAACTTTGGAGACATGATCCACTTTCTAGCCCAAAAATATTTTAGTGATGAGGAACAACGGCATGAGTTCTTTACTCTGGTTGGATACCTCTGTGATGCTATTATGTGGACTTCTAATCCAATTTAATAATAATGCCGGAGCAATGTAATATGAATAATAATTTGTTTCCAAATGCTATCCTTGGTGATCAGGCTACCAAGGCTTTAGGCTGTTAAATCCTAACCAAAAGAGTCTATATTTTTAATCCCCACTCCCTTCCGCTTTAGGCTTAGCTAATTTTCATTTTACTAGAGGAAGACCCATTCTACCATTTATTCCTCTCCACATAAAGTCAAACCAATAGTCCAACACTTTTGAATCCTCTCCAACACTCCCTTGAGTATCTGTGCTAGAGAATTCCACTACATAGGTATAGACTTTAGGATAGATTTCTCAAGTACAAGTATTCCCACTCCGAAGAGTCACTTGTTGCACCAAAACTTTATCCTGCTTTCAATATTCCCAAGAATCCATCCCCAATTTCATTTTCCATACATATTTGGTTTTAATATAAAACTCAGATATTTCATCCCCTCCTCCATCTCCAAATAATTGAAAGGAAACATAGCTTTCAAGTGTTTCTCTATTTCTTCATTAATACCATTAAAACTAATAATAGGTATCAAAACATTCAAATCCATTGATGTATATTTGTAATAAATCTTATTGATTTCTTGGCACTTTCTATCTTCAAACTCATCACAATTGGAAAAAAAATGGCATTGTCAACAAATAGTAGATGTTTAAGTGGCTCATTACCTCCAACGTGATCTCGTTGTATGATTCTAGAATTTCTAATAGCTATTATAGACCTACTCAAACCCTTTGCTACCAAAAGAGATAAATATGGGGATAAAGGGTACCCTTCTCTCAGACCTCATGAGGTCTTGAATAAAGTGGATTCAACATCGTTAATGATAATTTAAAATGAGACTGATGTCACATAGCTCATTGTCCAGTTAATCATCGCCACATTCAATCCAATGTGAATCAAGACTAGTCTTAGATAAATTCAACATCTGTCAAAATATGTTGATAGATATAATTTGACAACCATTGCAGACATTTTTTTAGCTCTGATAGAGTGCTATCCCTTTTGTGTAGTTCCAATAGCTTCTCATGTATTTATCTCCCCTTCAGAATTCAGAATGTTTTAGGAGAAATTACCTTGGAGACAATCCTCTTAGGCCTTATTTCAAGCACTTCGGAGATTATCCTTGGATACTTCCTTGATCATATTCTAGTTATCTTCTTGTCTTCCCATTTGTGGGAAAAATGTGGCCACTTTTACAATTTCAGCAACATTTTCTCCCTTGGGTTCCTCATAGGTTTCTTCAAAGTGTCCAATGCCCAAATTTGTGAGAACATTGAGGCTTCTTTCTAGACTCATTCTCATTTTTCATATCCTTGATGGTTTTAACATTTTTCCTAAAATTTGAAAACTGATCAAAATATTTAGAGTTCTCCTCCCTCGGCTCCAACGACATTGCTGGGTTCTTCATTCTCCAATATGATTTGCATTAAACCCAAATTTTATTTTTCATTGATTCCAAATCTTTGATCTTCAACAATACCTTTGCAGAGCAAACACCTTGAACATTGTCCCAAAATGTAGTGTTTAGTTCAGCCTCATTGTCCTTTAGAGACCTATTCTATTTTTGTGTCTCTCTAGTGAAATCAATTGTTTTTCTTTTAACTATCTTTAGGGATTCTACAAACTGACAACGAGCATGAATACAACTAGAATTGATGTCAAATGTTTTCCAGTTCCTCTTGACCAAAATTTGGAATTCATGTTCATCTAACCATGCTAGTTTAAACTCAAATGGACTGTAGGTTTGTCATTTATGTGTTTAATCAAATAGGGTTATGATCAGAAAGACTGAGATGCCCATAGTGTCTTGTAGAAGATGTTTGGTGTATCAACCTCTACCATCCTGGATAGAGCTAGTCTCTTGCTCTGGCTTCCCAATCCCCTAGCATTCCAAGAGAGAGTTATCATTTAATACCATCTATATGATCTTTTTTAACTCTAAGAACCCCTGTACTTGTACTTGGTTTACCTTGTTGTATCTCAATGATATCCCTCTCTTGGGCATGTTGCAAAAAATGTTTTTTCCCTACTGATATAGGACTAGTATCCTTGTGTGTTGGTCCATCCCAAAACCCCTTGAACAAGACCCAATACCTATAGAATTTTTCTTTTTAGGTCTCGGGTCATATCGACCTTTACCCCAATCTCTAGCAATTTCCCCTACTTTATCTAGGAATGTGATTCCTTCCCAATGGAATTATATACCATATAGGAATCATAACATGAATTGGGAGAAATTACCTCACTTCCCCCTTTATTTCACCTACTGGTTCAACTGAGATTTACCTCTGCAGCCTTATCCATTATTTCCTTTATGTAACACCCTAGAAAACCCATCTCCCTCAGGAAGGGTAGGACACATATTGCTTCACATTGGATTTCACTACTAAAATATCAGATTCACAAATAGTAATTAATTTACTAGGATCATCCCAGCTAAGGAAGGAATTGTTTGTGTAGAGGATACCAATGTCTTATCTAGCTCGTCTAGGATTTGTGTGCTTTTAGAGTTTTGAACTTGTTTAGTGTTCCTTCCCAGAGCTTGTAGACTATCACCCTTAACCCCTAGAGTCACCTTAGTTTTCTTGTCCTTTCTCCCTTCTCCTCGATTACCAACAGTTACTAGTTTTTAACGACTCCATCAACTTGATTCCCCTGACCGTCAGTTAAACCAAATTTTGGGTTTTTCATGTTCTCGGTATTCTATGAATTTATGGAAGTGTTTTTAACATAATATTTCTCTACTTTATTCTTCCAAATTTATTCTTAAAAACTGATTTCCAATTTTCCATTATCCAAGTATCGCTTAGATTTAAAATTCTAACCAAAAAACAGAAATCAAGTACATTCCAAAGTTGTGCTTGATATCTGCAAATCATATGCCATATCTGTTAGTGAGCCCTAAAAGGTGATTCCATTTTTACTTGTTCATAAGATAGCTGATAATAACGGATTTGTATCTCTGGTTCAGTTTCCTCTTATTTCTTGGCACTTCATAAGAGCTGATAATATTGGATTTATGTCTCTGGTTCAATTTCCTCTTCATACTTGGCACTTACTAACCGTACAATAGTCTGACAGGGTAGTTAAGGCCTTTATTATCCATGTTCTTGTATTAAGTACTAAATAAGCACGGCCAAATCATCTATGAACTCCAGTAGTAAATGTGGGAGCTCTCACATATGCACTTGTTTATTTATGGAAGTTATTTCCTTTTTACCCTCAAGTTGCATAATCAAATGATAAGATGACTAGTATTTTTGTGTATCTTATACCTAATAGAGATATTGTATAGGGGAACCTTGTAGCTAAAAACATGATCTGCTAAATTTATGCAAGTTTATTGCTTGTTAATACAAATAAGTGAATGAATACACATGTTTTTTTGTTTAAATGAAAATACGATTGTTGATTAAGATCATGAAACTTCAATTAAGGGTCAAGATTTATATTAGATCCATGATTTATTTATTCTCTGAGATGTGTTTTAAAATCACTATATTTTATATTCCCAAGGAATAAATAAAAATATACATTGGACTAGGCCTGCGAGGATGCAAGTGTGTTGGATAATGTTTTGTTGTCCATCATTCAAAAACAAAGAAATTTAAGAAAACTATTAAAAGTATTCCTTACGTATTATATAGGATACTCAATTTGTCATCAATATAGAATTATTAAAATAGTCCTAATATCTAAACCACCAATACAACAAGACGAGCATAACCGGTGTCTACATCCCTCAGCTATGACTCCGAGCTAATCTGCCATTAAGTGGTTGTTAGTACAAGTATTTTCTGAATCAGATAGGAAGTGACTTTTCTAAATTCTTGTTTGGTTTAGGTACCTTTTTGTAACAACAAAGTATATTTAGAAAGCTTGTCTGCCATTGAGTTGAAATCTTGGTAAATGTGTCGAAAAAGGATTATTATTATGGTTTCAAAACAATTTTTGACCTCTTGAACTTTGTTCATGCAAGCCCAGATTCTCGATGATGGACAGATGATTAGCTCAATCTATGATAAAGTTTGAATCTCCATAACCTTGAAATTGTTTAATACCTCCATTCTCAGCTGTTTTCCACAGTTTGAATGTATACTTCTACCCTGCTTGCCCCTTTACTAGCCTCATAGTTTAGCAACAAATGAAAAGAAGATTTGTTAGTACAAGTCTTTTCTGAATCAGATAGGAGAGTGAGTTTTCTAAATTCTTGTTTGGATTAGGTACCCTTCTGTAAGAACAAAGGATATTTAGAAATCTTGTCTACCATTGAGTTGAAATCTTAGTAAATATGTTGAAAAAGGATTATTGTTATGGTTTCAAAACATTTTTTGGCCTCTTGAACTTGGTTCATGTAGGCCCAGATTCTCAATGCGGGATAGATGATTAGCCCAATCTATGATAAAATTTGAATCTGCATAACCTTGAAATTGTTTAATTCCTCCATTCTCAGGTGTTTTCTATAGTTTGAATGTAGACTTCTGCCCTTCTTGCCCATTTACTAGCCTCATAGTGTAGCAACAAATGAAAGGAAGAGTCGAAAAAAACAATGCACCAGCTCCACAAATACCTGATACTCCTTTTCATGCTCTCTTGAAAATACCTAGGCTTTTCTTTATCAATATAATGCATTAGTGAACAACTGGAAGGTTTTTCTTTTAGAATCATTTTTCAGTCCATTACCTCTCTAATCCTGTGTTCTACCTAGGAAACTGTGAAGACCTATTCTAGGAAGATCATCAAATTTCTTGACATCCATATATCATATATAAGCAAAACATGGGAGCCTGAAAATTTTCTATAGTTTTGTCACTAATCAAGTCCTATACAATCTACCAAGCTATGCCTATATATATAATCTTGATCTGTCCCCTGTAACCTATGACACGTCAAGTCGTATAGATCTGGAGAAGGTGCACAAGACAGACAAGTGATCCACAGACTTAGCATTTCATTTGCATATGATACATCACCCTTGTCTGCACTAATCTCTCATTTTCCCACTGGTAGTACTTTATGAGCCAATACCAACCAAATCAGTGCTTTTGTTTCTAAATGGATGAATAGATTCCAAACAACTGTCATCCAGGATTCTCTCTCTTGCATGAGTTCCTCCACTTTGGTAGCATAACCTATTTTTACCCACGGAGTGCATTTCATTGTCAAAAGAATCATTTAAGACGGTTTGTTGTTATCCATCCTCAAGACTAGGTATTTTTTGCCAATTGCGAGTCTGCCTCTCTATGATAGTATAGACCACTGAGCATGTAAACTATCTAGTAGAGCCTCTGAAATTTGAAATTTCCTTCAATCCTAATCCATAGGTCCTTTCCAATTCTGAATTTTCCTCAATTCCCTCATTTACTTACCCACCAATGGGAAAACTTTACCAAAGTCTTTCCTTGTAATGGAAGCATCCAGTGAGTGTTTTTTTTAAGCCAATATTCCATGGATGCATCTCTTAAGTGTTTGGATTTCATAACTTGACCTCAGTGTCCATCATTATAAAGCAATCTATAAAGGCTTTTAGTTGCAAATTTTGAGCTGAAGTGCTTTATGTGTTTTAAACACCATTCCTAGCTTACTTGGACTTGGCTACCCTATTCCATTTATAACTAGTGGAATTTCTTGGCCCTCCCTCCTATGTGAAGGATGCTGAAACACTTCTTTCTAATTTGGTTAAGATTCCTTTTGGTTGATGTGCTATAGACATCCAATACTCCTATATGCTCTCTAGAATAGATTAATGAAGGTTAATATATGAACCACAGGATGAAACCTAGGTATTTGACTTCTTGAAATAATTAATGGGAAATATGATTTGGTCCGGCCTTTAAATTACTTTGCCAATATACTTTACATTTCTGAAGAATTATTCATATTTATTACCATTCCTGTAGTCTTGCAATAGAGGTCTAGAAGCCCCTTAAGCTTTTCTAGATCCCTAACAGAACTATTGATTGAAAATCAATCTGTCATCTACCAAAAGTAAATGGGTGACATGAACAAGTTTGTTGCTTTAATACCCTATAATTCTGTTCTAGCATTTAATTAATTTAGAAAGTTTTCTTTATTGGGCTAAATTGTTTTAAAAAATATTTCACATTTAGCTTTTATTATTTTTTATTTTCTATGTCCTATTTTTCTAGCAGCAAAACTCAAAAGTTCTATGATGTTACAAATCCTTCACATCAACACTGGGGACTTTGTTTACCTACACCAGTGGAAGAGGTTTCCTTGCTTGGATCAGCTTCTTCAAGTAAATTGAGAAAATCACTGGCTCCTGTAAGTGACCTTAGGATTTTAGTATATTGTACTTCCACAAAATTATCTTTAGCATTTGTTATTGATATCTGTGGAGACAACTTTTTCTATGCTTCCATATTAGATTATTTAATAAATTTTGATTCAGTCCTAAATAATCATTAGTATAGAAGCTAATGTGTATATTCTTTAGAAAACTTATGTTTTACTTTAGTGTTTGTCTTCTAGATTCTTTATACATGGCTTCATTTTCATTTCCTAATAATATATACATATTCATATTTCCATGTGAAACTAGAACACGGGAGGTAATGATGAGACTTCCCTTGCCAGTGCAGCTGCTGGAAGATCATTTATATTTCTAGCTAGTGCATCTTGGTATGAAATATATTTTTTGTCATGGAATATTTGCTTAGTTTTCCAGAACCCCCCTGGATTGGTGCAGAGTAACATTACACATCAAGTTTAGTGAACATAAGCTTCCATATGATTTAGGAGTTTGTGGTGGAATATTACATATCTTATTGAATATTGAGACATTAATGGTTGTTGCAGGGGATCCCATGATGCACAGGGAAAATCAATTAGTATGAGGATCCTAGTTGTTCAGGGCTCCTATTATTGTAAAACAAGTTCATCTCATTCACTTTTAGTGTCTCCAACATTAAATATCCCTACCTTGGTGGTGGAAGCTGTGGCATCAGGGTTGAGTTCTGATCATGGCAAGCTGTTGGTCAATAAGGGTGGGAAGTCATCAATGTTTATATCTAAAAAACATATTGATTCCAAACCCAATGCAATTAGTAGAACAAATATAAAATTAATTTCATGTGTAAATACTGCTGGGGAAGCTTTCCATGGAAAGAATGCCAGTTTAGTTGATCCTACTATGAAATGTAGGAGTCATGAAGGTTTTAAAAGTCTATTGAAGAATTCATCCTCTGACACACACAAGGGTTCATCTGAGCTGGGTAGTGGGCACATTGAAACAACAAGAAGTGAAAGAATAGATGCAGCTTCCATGTCATCTAGTATTGTCTGTGTTGGACTTTCTAAAGATAGCTTTCAAATCTCTATCCCTCAAAATAACTCTGTTGTTCAAAATAACTCTGTTGTTCAAAGCAACAATGAAGTGAATGTTGTTGCTCTAAATAAAAGCAGTAGAATGATTTCAGGAAACCATGTTGAGAATTGTCTACAAAGGTCTCCATTTGATGATAGGTATCAAAACAATTATGAAGAACACTTTACAGAACCATAGGGTGAAGGTTGCTCTAAAGCTATTTCTTTAGAAGCAAAGGTGCTTCCCTTTATGGAAAAAGTCCAATTTTCAGTGGATGATCATAGTTATAAAAATTGTTCTCTTCATCAAAAGTATGCAAATACTTGCACCCTTAATGGTGATGATGATAGCTTTGGAGTTACTGATCATAAAGTAGAGGAAATATTAGATTCAACTGTTGAAAAGACCAGTGCAGGTTCTATCCAAAGTTGTGAAAATGGGCCTATGTTAGAGGAAAGATCGGTTTTAGAAGCTAGAAATACTAGTACAAGCTCTATCCAAAATTTTGAAAATGAGTCTAAGTTAGATGCAACCGATAGAAGTACAAGTATTGGTTTTTGAATTCCCGAGAAAGTAGAAATTGCTAGAGATTCTAATGCAAGTTCTAGAAATATAGAATGCTTGGAGAATATGGTGTGTAATATCCTTCCACAATTTTATATGAATGGCTCATATGTTGGAGAAAACAGTATAATTTCAAACATATTGTCTTTGAGTATTGATTTAGATGATAGTGTATTAAATAGTCCTCACAATTTAGCGAATTTGCTCCTTGTTGAGACTAATAAATGAAATGGGATGTCAAAGGAAATATCAAGTTCATGGAAGTCTCAGAATAGCAAGTAGTCAATATTTTTATTTGCAAGGTCAGAAGGTTCTATAGAAAGATCAAGCGATTATTCCACTCCCAATTTGGCATCGTCTAGGCAATTACAGAGGGAGTGGGAAAATGAACAAGATGTTTTGGAAAGCACAAATGGAAATGAACTATTGAATATTAATGGACTATCTAATAATGCTTCTGGCCCAAAGGTGCAAGGATTTCAGAGTACTTCAGAGGGAAGCACATTTTTGGTTAATTCAGAGGCCAAGGATGAGTTTTGTCTTCTTTTGTTGTTGGATATTAGTAATTTTCTTTTAATAATTGTGTTTTACCTCTTCCTAATATGGAATTTACAGCTTTTGTTTCCTTTTATCCAACCATTTTAATCCTTCGTATTTTTCCAAGTTTGTTATCTATGGATATAGACTTATTTTTAAGGATCTAAATACAAGATATAACCATTTTCAGATGAGCATATCTTTTAAGATCTAACACTGCAAAGGGGATGTCCCTAAGTTACATCGGGGAATTACCAATGTCATGTAGGATTGTCAGATATCCGTTGGCCATCTTGGGGACTTCTTAGCATCACTTTCAAAAATAGGTGCCTAAGAGAAAACGAATACAAGGCGTTAGCGCTACACTCACTCACCAACACATTACCCCTTACTAAGAGACTCTTAAATCTCTAATTTAGAGAAGATTTAGATTTTTTTTCTTTAAATTAACTACATCAGACCCTCTCTTACTCTTACCATATTCTCTTCCCTTCCTCTATCCTCCTGCAGAAACATACCCTATGTTATAATACTATACTAATGGTAGGTTTTGAACAATTCTTCATGAACCTTGAACTTTGTACTTGTAAATATAACTCCACACCAAAATACAAGACCCAGGTCTTAGTGAGGATCTTATATTCCATTGAATAAGCAATGCATCCCATGTGGAGAGTGAGAGTGGAAGGCGTAAACATGCCATAGGGCCTGAAGAGAATTGGAACTTAAAACTAATTCATAATCAGATAATCAGGGTAGGGCACTTTCACATTCCACTCAAGCAGGATGGAGACATGCTTTATTACCCTTACGAAGAAATAGTTTCTTGTAGGAAGTTCAAATGGGGAACATGAACCTCATCATGATTTTCTCTATCCTTTTCTTCATCATAAATGTGCATTTCATGGTCAAGTAAATTCCTTCATTTTGAAAGTGTTGAGGCCTGGAAAATTGCAAGCGGCAACAGTGATCGGATTCTCCCCAATCAACGTTCCCAACTAGCCCATTGACTGTTTGGTATAGGGAATCCATCCGGTTTGCGGTCCGGCTACCGTAGGTCAAGTAACAAAACAAAGGCTTTACCGGTTACGGCCCGGTCCATCGAGTTTTTGTGTTTTGACTTAAGATATGAAATGCAAGTGCCTAACTAAATGCAGGGTGATAAAGATGCTAGGAGCAGTCACAATGTGATGCGCAGGTTCTCACCTCTTGTGTTATGGCTCATAGGCATCCCAATCGCATACAACAAAAAGAAAGCTGACTATCTAAACTATCCCTAGGGAGCAGAATTAGCATTTAATGGTGAGTAATGCATTTGTACGTGCATAATGAAGAATTACAGATAGCTGATACTTCATTCAAGATACATGAACAATTACGGGTATTCAAATAACCAGATAGCCGATCATTTTATAAGCAACATTTCTTACTCACGGTGGAAGAAATCCTGAAGATACTGAAGAACATTTAACAAGACATAGGTTCAGTAAATTAAACATTCTCACAGTAAATGAAACATGTCTGAAAACGAAATAGTTCCTTTTCAGCATTATTCCTTGAGTTGCATTGATAAATTCCACATTTCGCTCTCTCCAGCATGTAAATTTGCAGTTTTTATTTGCAAAGCGAAATAGTTCCTCTTACAAATAAGATTACAAAATTCTCCAGGGAAAAAGCCCTCTCCCATTCCTACTTTCAAATATTTAAACTGCTACAGTCGACCCTTCGGGATCCCTCCAAACGTGTGGCTTTTTCGTTGCCCAAACATTTCCAATCCCCCATCTTTCAACGTACATTCATGATTGGTTGGGTAACTATCGGGCCTTTCAGAACTCCGCGTTTGCTGTTAAACGGTATGTCTTCCTCCACACCGTGGCATTTTGATCGCTCCTCCGTGCTCACCTGCAATCGATCGACAAGCATCATCCACTAGGATTATGTTATAAAATAAAATAGTCAGATCTACTCATGAAACAACCAACCCGCAAGGAAATCACCAGGCGCCGATACTACTACCTCAACCATGGAGGGAGACTTACTGGAGGCTCAACAGTACTTACATCGGATGGGTAGACCACTCCACAGGCGAGAAACATCATTAATCGGACATCGGAAGGATGGTACGTCGAAAACTGAAAGGATCTCCCAGCTGAAACGACAGATGAGACAAAGGCTGAAGGCAAGCGACGAGGGCAGGAGGAGGCTAAGTCGGACATCGGTAGACATTAGAATCAGAAGTTAAAAGAAACTCCCAGCCGAAACGACGGACGAGTCAGGGCTACGGGCCAGCAGCTTAAGGTTAACACGAATCGGACGTCGGGGAGATTTAGAGAGTCGGACGCTAAAACGATCTAAGAGCCACAACGGCGGTGAAATAGAAAGCTCACAGCTTCCAATCTAAAATTAAAAATAGGCCCTATTGCAAGAAAAATTCAAGTGTTCAAACAGTTTTAAGGATCAGGCACAGCTAGGTTCGTTCTTTCTCCGAAAAGGCAACTCTGAAGAACAAAGATTTTCTTTTTTCGACCAGTAAACCAGACATCCACGACTCAAACCGAAACTGCAAGGCATAAATAAACTGGCTAGCATCCATCTTCAAAGTGAAACGAAAAGAAGACAAGCCCGCGAAGCTCAAGAATTTAACGATCAAACCAAGCAAAAATGATGAGGAGGGGCCCAGAATTTAAATAAAAATGAATTTGGGGAGAACAGTTGCGGCAGCAACAACTGGTGATTTCCTGGTGAACCTAGATCTTTGGGTGACTTTTCTTTGAGTGGCAGACTATTTCACAACAAAATGCATCAAATGAATTCTTCCAGCTATCCATATTTCTCGAATGACCGAAGTGTGTACCTTAATCATTGATACTAGTCCAATTTATGAAAGTGGGAACCAGATTCTTCAAGTCCGGATAACTCTATTTAGGCCAATAGATGAGATTCATTATTAATTTTTTCTTCAGGTAGCCGACGGCATCGGACACCACAATATTGTAGCATAGGGTAGACAGGGGTGTTCATTTGTTCTGCATTCCCATGTCATTTAGCACTTTTGTGCTCTTGGACTTTTGTCCCTTTTCATATGAGTCGTTCTGCGTGCCTTTCCTTACTGAATTTTTATTCAGGATCCTCTATCCCATAGTGCCCTTTTGTGTGAGTGATATATTTCATGTTTCATCTCATCGATGGAGAGGATCTTTTGGCCAATTAGTACTTTTTATTTAGCATTTGATTTGATGTAAGATGTTCTCATCGACTCTTCTTTGCCTTTTGGCATTCATTTCTTGACATGGGATCATTTATATTTAACACCCTGTTTACCTAGTTCCTTTCTATGGATCCTCTACTGTAGCCCCTAAGAACATTTTAAGTGTGAAATGGATGGAGCCCCAACATAGTATTCCAGACTCTTCGACCCTAGTTTATTTCACAGGGGTTAAGTAGGACTTCAATGCACACAGAAATTTATTCGAGAAAATTGTTGGGCTGGAAGAATTCATTTAGCAGCACACAGGCTAACACTCAAGATATTTTCTATTCCCAAAAAGATCTTAATATCATCCAGACAACCGCAGGTTCGTTCCCTTTATTGAAAATCAACAACTCCAAATTAAACCAAAAGAAAGCATGACTTGAAACGACCAAACAGTTTATTTATATACAAGACAGAAACTCAAAGAAAACTCAAAAAAAGTAAGGCTTGAGAACCAAACCATTAACTGGCAAGTTCTCCTCCCACCCCTGTAAATCTTGCAGCTTATAAGTAGCAGGGCCAAGTTTTGCTGAGATTTGGAACGGGCCTACCCACAACTGCTGGAACTTAGTATGCTTTCCCTTCTCATCATGGGGATGATCCCATTTGAGAACTAGATCTCCCACTTCCAAATCCATTTTCCCAGCTTTATGTTTGTCAAACCACCTTTTTAATACCTCCTGTTGTTGCTTAAAACGCTCTTTGGCCTTGTATATGGCCTCCTCGGCCTTTAGGAGATTATATATTCTCATTTGTAAAACTTCACTCTCCGACCCACTAGACTCTTGAGCTAAAATAGAAGATGGTAGCATGATATTGGGAGGCAGGATGGCTTCCTTACCGTACACAAGGGTATAGCGTGACGCTCCTATTGCAGACTTGGGGGTGACTCTGTCATCCCATAGGGAATTGAGTAAGGCTGAGTGCCAACTTCTCTGGTTTTCGATTACAGTATTCTTCAGAATTCTAATGAGGTTTTTATTAGAGGATTTAGCCAGGCCATTCCCTTGCGGATAGTAGTTGGTAGAATAATGTAATTTTATTCCTTTATCATGAGCAAATGTGGTCAATTTAATTGATGAAAAGTATTTAGCATTATCAAAAACTAACGAAATTGGAACTCCAAACCTGGTCATGATATGATCTTGTAGAAAGCTAATGACTTCGTCTTCGTTTATCTTGCGCAGTGGGATAGCTTCGACCCAACGAGTGAAATAGTCAGTCGCAGTAAGAATGTACTTGTGCAGCAGGGACGAATTTGGTTTTATTTCTCCAATAATGTCCAGCCCCCATTGTTCGAATGGTTCCATGACCATCACAGGCTTTAGAGGCGCTACTGCTTTAGGATATCTTCCACCACATCTTTGACAAATATCGCATCTTCTGACATGTGCATGTGCATCTTTAAAGAGTGTAGGTCAATAGTAACCAGCTCTAAGGATTTTGTGGGTGGTAGTGTCGCCTGAATAATGTCCCCTAGCCGTACCGTCATGTAATTCAGACATTACTTTCTCAACATCCTCTTTCTCCAAGCATCTCAGGAGGACTCCATTGTAGTTCTTTCTGAATAATACGCCTTCTATGATTTGGTAGGCAGCTGATTTCAAATGCAGAGCTCTCCTTTGTTTTGAACTCCAATGTTCTGGCAACAGCCCTGACTGCAATTAATGCACAAGGTCTCTATACCAGGAGTCAGGGGCCGTGAACAAAGGACATACATCCATTACATGAAATTCGGCTTCATCTTCCCATGCTTGTTCTTCGTTGTTTCTGCTTCCAGTCATCAATTTGCATAATCCTTGACCTTTCACTATAGAGGCTAGCTTGAATTCAAGGTCGTATTCTTGAAGAGTTGTTACCCAGTTGCCCCTTCTTTCTCCTAATTCTTTCTGAATGAGAAGGGATCTTACAGCTGGGTAAAGGACTATTACCTTGGTTCGATTTTTTAATATATAAGGCCTGAATTGCTTTACTGCCTTAAATACTGCGTAAGCTTGCTTATCAATGGCTGGGTAGTTTAATTCAGCCCCTTGAAGTCCAGTGCTCATGAAAGATATTGGGAATTCATCACCCCCGTCCTCTTTTTGTGTAAGCACGGCTGCCAATGAATCATCGGATGCAAATGTGTACATAATAAAGTCTTTACCAAAGTCTGGACTTTTCAGGGAGGGAGCATGTGCAACATCAATCTTGATTTTGCTGAAAGCATTCTTTTCGGTTTCGTTCCACTTAAACTGTGCATTTTTCTTGACCATCTACTGCATTGGTTTAACAGTCTGGGCAAAATCAGGCACAAACCTTTGTACGAAATTTATTGTTCCCATGAAAGATTGCATTCCCTTTTTATTATGGGGCATATGGATTTGTTCAATGGCCTTAATTATTTCTGGGTCTATAGATATACCTCTCTTTGAAACTATATGCCCCAGTAACTTGCCTTCTGTGACCGCAAAAATGCACTTCTTAGGATTGAGGGAAATGCCATATTTCCGACAGCGTTCGAAAATTTGCTTCAGGTGGAACGTGTGCTCCCCTCTTTTATTCGAAAATATTGTGATGTCATCCAGGTATACCACGACACTTCGTCCAATCAGTCCGTGGAAAGCTATGTCCATAGCTCTCTGGAACGTGGCTCCAACGTTAATCAATCCAAAGGGCATCCTTCTATAGGCAAAAGTTCCCCATTTAGTTCTGAACGTTGTCTTCAATCTATCTTCCTCAGCTACTAACACCTGGTTGTAACCAGAGAACCCGTCTAACAATGAAAACAATTCAAAACTGGAAACCATCTATAGCAACTGCTCCATGGGAGGCACCGGATAGTTGTCTTTATCTGAGGCGCGGTTTAAGTTTCTGAAGTCCACGAACAGTCTAATTTCTCCCGACTCTTTTCTAACTGGAACTAAATTTGACACCCACTCAGAGTGCCTGACTTTAAAAATAATTCTAGCATCCAACAATTTCTTCACTTCGCTCTGTATTAGTGGTTCCAACTTCGGGTGCATCTTCCTCAACGACTACTGATATGGCTTGACGCCTGCTTTAATTGGGACGATATGCTTGATGATGTTGGTGTCGTAGGTTTTCAAATCTTTGTACGTCCATGCAAAAACGTATTTATATTGTTTAAATAGGCCGACGAATTTGTCTCTTTCTGCTGGTGAACAGCGTTTGCCGAGATTCACGAACTTAGGATTGTTCTCAGTCCCCAAATTTATTAGCTCGAACTGTAGAGTTGAGCTGTGCGTCTTCATGTTAGCGGGTCTTATGAACTTTTCATTCAGGTCAAACATCTTCTCTAATGTTCTAACCCCTTTAGGAATGAAATTATCATATTTCATCTCAGCCTGATGTTCCTCATCATCTATGATTGCTCCTTTGAACACCTCTTCATTCGTCAAGCATTCTATTATTTGCTGATCATCATCAAATACTCACAGGTTGGTGATGATATCCGGTTCAGAGGGCCTGAAAAGGAGTTCAACAGAACAATGATTGTTAGTAGGTACGAGTCTAGCGGCTGATGTGGCCAATAGATCGGCAGCTACGTTTTTTAATCTTGGGATTGAAATAATATTGAATGCATGAAAACATTTAAGCAAATCCCATACCTCGTTTTGGTAAGCTTTCAAGTGGGGGGAAACACACTGTATTTGATTTCTTATTTGCTTTACAACTATTTCTGAGTCTCCAAAAACTTTTAAATTACTTACCTTCAATTCAATCACTTTCTTGAGTCCCTATACCAGTGCTTCATATTCGGCTGTATTGTTAGTACATTCAAACTCTAATCTACATGACAGGAAATGTTTTTTCTTTTGTGGATCAATAAGGGCATAGCCAGCCCCTAACCCTTCTAATGTCTTTGAGCCATCAAAAAATAAAGTCCAAAAATCATTAACTACTGAAAATGAATCTACACCTACTGCTAAATCTACAATTTTACAATCAATCTCATCAGCCTGAGAAAATCGAAGGAGATCAGGCTGGGTGTTAGCTATGTCACTGGCCTCCTCCGCTTGATAGTTCCTGGTTCCAGTTCGAGGAAATAGTTTCCCAACATAGGTTCAACCGGTATATTCTTCTCATCCAGTTGAGTAACATTGTACTTCATGTGAGGTTCTCTCAAAACCTTAATCTGATTGGGACTTCCTTTGTATGGCAACAAAAGGTGCGACCAATCTGAGGCAAAATATCCATTCAATTTAGCTGACCAATCTCTGCTCAGGACCAGGCCGTAAGCATCTGGTATATCAGCCACCATGATGTTAATAACCTGGCATACTTTGTCATGTGATGCCAGACGTAGTAGAACGTCCTCCATCTCACCAATTACCTTAACGTCTGTCCTATCCAATTGCACCACCCTCCATGTGGTTGGCTTAAACTGCCCATTGATTTTCTTACATACTGATACAGGCATGACATTAATTGACTCCCCTGAGTCTACTAGACAATTGTTAACGTTATGATTAAAAATTTCAAATGTCGGGAGGAAGGGTGGCTGTTTAGTTTTAGACTTACCTCCAGTGCTAGCTTCTCCAATTTCTTCTTCATCCAGAGGTTGATTGTCAGCAGGTCGCTCCTCTTCTAATGTTTCCAGTTCTTTCAACAACCTTTCTTTTTGTTGAGGTACTTTGCACATTTCAAATAGAGGGACGTTTGCCTTTATCTTTTTTAAATCTTCAACAACGTCATATTCTATTTGTTGTTTAATGGTCTGAGATTTATCAGCATTCACCTTTTCTTTGTTTAGCTCAGGAAGCATTCTGTTCTGCTTAGGATCTTGGCTGGTAATAGTGAATTCCGGAGTCTTATCAGCCACAGATTTATCTTGAAATTTCTTTCTGATATTTCTTTGCAGCCTTCTGATCTTTGGGAGTAAAAGACTGTCATTGCTAACTGTCCCTTGACTTCTAGTTGTCACGTTAGCCTCCCTGATATCTTTGTGTTTTTTAGTTATATCTTCTTCTGCATCGAGTAAGGAGACAGAACTCCATAATGCCATAGTCTCTTCTTCCTATTCCTTTGTAGAAGTAGAAACAACATTTTCTTTCTTCTCATCATCATCTTCTTCCGCTAATCTCGAATCCAACATCTGATTCATAACTAACGTCATTGAATTTATCCATTATGGACAGTTCCTTTCGGAGTGAGGCTACTGGTGAAAGGTGCAGAAATTTTCCATCCCTATCTCTGTCAGGTTCATGGATGCAGTATTGTGAGGAGGAGGTTGGGACTGACTGTTTTCCTCCCTTTTCTTATAATAAGGCCTGTAGAACTTCTATGTTTCCTTCTCTTTTTCCAAGCCTATGATCTTATTAGATAGCTTTTGCATCATTTTGGCCATACTTTCATAATCTGGTGCTTTCTCCTCTTTAGGATTAGCGAACAATAAAGTTTTCCTTCTCTCTCCTGATTGTTCAGGGTAATCTTCGATGCTCTCCCTTTCAGCCTCCACTACTTCTGCTTCTTCATAGGTTTCTGTCAGAGTAGGCTTGGCCCTACCTTTCGCAAACATGGCCAAATCAGGACCCAAAGCTGAAGTATAGTATTCAATTAGTACTTTGTCTGAAGGCTTGTCTGTTTCAGAAAAGTTCTTAAGATATGCTGCAAACCTTAGTGTGAAACTGTGCACTTTTTCCTTCTTATCTTTCTTCAATGCACATAGTCCTTTCATAAGGGCTGCGTGAGTCTTTTGAATTGCATACTTACTTCTAAAAATTCTCTCGAAAGTATCCCAATCTGGGATAGAATTAGCAGGAAACCCAAAATAACATGACGCAGCAGCTCCTTTGAGGGTATGCGGGAAAAGTCTGCACACTACATCTTCATGTTCCCCAGCTCTCAATCCTTCTATTGCCAAGTAAAATCTCTGCAAATGATCATCCACTAATATCTTCTCATTTGGATCGAACTTAGGCAATATCTTTTCAAAGGCCTGAGGTAGGTCATGCAAAGGCGGTGTCAGATTTAGAGGTGATCTGGCTCTCCATGCAGGTGGTGGATTTGGTGGATTGGGAGGAGGTTGGTTGGAGTTAACACCGGCCATGAGTTGAGGTGGAGAGTGAGGAGGTGAACCAACAGGGGTGTGAACAGGAGAAATGTAAGGGGTTTCTGGGCCTTCTTGATTTAAAGGTAGCTCAACTTCTTGCAAGGCAGTTTCCACAAGTTCTTCCCAGTCTCCAACCAGCACTGAGTCTTCTGTTATAGGATGGTCTTTCTTCTTGTATTCTCGTCTAGGTAAGTCAGGGATAATTGGAAACCCTCCAAGCTTCTTTACGTATGCCCGGGTGTGTCCTCTTAGGTCGTTAACTACTTCGTTACCAACAGCATATAGATGTTCTCTATTTTCTTCTTCCGGAATTGGATTGCGTGGTCCACTACTTTCAGAACTGTAACCAATGGAATAATCTCAGGAAAACGGGTTTCCTCAGCCAGCCATGCACTGGCAGCCCTCCTTCTAGCACCAAAAAATTGTTGAGTCCTGGAAAATCGCAGGCAGCAACAGTGAGGGATTCTCCCCAATCAACGTTCCCAACTAGCCCGTTGACTGTTTGGTATAGGGAATCCATCCAGTTTGCGGTCCGGCTACTGTAGGTCAAGTAACAAAACAAAGGCTTTACCGGTTGCGGCCGGGTCCACCAAGTTTTTGTGTTTTGACTTAAGATATGAAATGCAAGTGCTTAACTAAATGCAAGGTGATAAAGATGCCAGGAGCAGTCACAATGTGATGCGCAGGTTCTTACCTCTCGTCTTATGGCTCATAGGCATCCCAATCGCATACAACAAAAAGCAAGCTGACTGTCTAAACTATCCCTAGGGAGCAGAATTAGCATTTAATGGTGAGTAATGCATTTGTACGTGCATAATGAAGAATTACAGATAGCTGATACTTCATTCAAGATACATGAACAATTACGGGTATTCAAATAACCAGATAGCCGATCATTTTATAAGCAACATTTCTTACTCACAGTGGAAGAAATCCTGAAGATACTGAAGAACATTTAACAAAAACATAGGTTCAGGAAATTAAACATTCTCACAGTAAATGAAACATGGCTGAAAATGAAATAGTTCCTCTTCAGCATTATTCCTTGAGTTGCATTGATACATTCCACATTTCACTCTCTCCAGCAGGTAAACTTGCAGTTTTTCTTTGCAAAACGAAATAGTTCCTCTTACAAATAACATTACAAAATTCTCCAAGGAAAAATCCCTCTCCCCTTCCTACTTTCAAATATTTAAACTGCTACAGCTGACCCTTCGGGCTCCCCCCAGACGTGTGGCTTTTCCGTTTCCCAAACGTTTCCAGTCCCTCATCTTTCAACGCACATTCATGATTGGTTGGGTAACTGTCGGGCCTTTCAGAACTCCATGTTTTCTATTAAACAGTATGTCTTCCTCCACACCGTGGCATTTTGATCGCTCCTCCGCGCTCACCTGCAATCGATCGACAAGCATCATCCACTAGGATTACGTTATAAAAAAAAATAGTCAGATCTACTCATGAAACAACCAGCCCGCAAGGAAATCACCAGGTGCCGATACCACTACCTCGACCATGGCGGGAGATTTACTGGAGGCTCAACAGTACTTACATCGGACGGGTAGACCACTCCACAGGTGGGAAACATCATTAATCGGATGTCGAAAGGATGGTACGTCGGAAACTGAAAGGATCTCCCAGCCGAAACGGCGGACGAGACAAAGGCTGAAGGCAAGCGACAAGGGCAGGAGGAGGCTAAGTCGGACGTCGGGATACATTAGAATCAGAAGTTAAAATAAACTCCCAGCCGAAACGGCGGATGAGTCAGGGCTATGGGCCAGCGGCTTAAGGTTAAAACAAATCGGACGTCGGGGAGATTTAGAGAGGCGGACGCTAAAACGATCTAAGAGCTGCAACGACGGCAAAACAGAAAGCTCACAGCTTCCGATCTGAAATTAAAAAGAGGCCCGATCACAAGAAAAATTCAAGTGTTCAAACAGTTTTAAGGATCAGGCATAGCTAGGTTTGTTCTTTCTCCGAAAAGGCAACTCTGAAGAACAAAGATTTTCTTTTTTCGACCAATAAACCAGACATCCACGACTCAAACCAAAACTGAACAAGGCATAAATAAACCGGTTGACATCCATATTCAAAGTGAAACGAAAAGAAGACAAGCCCGCGAAGCTCAAGAATTTAACGATCAAACCAAGCAAAAATGATGAGGAGGGGCCCAGAATTTAAATAAAAATGAATTTGGGGAGAACAGTTGCGGCAGCAACAGAAAGTCATAATTCTTGATAAGAATATGCCTTTATTCAACTGTGCATTATAAGAACACTGTAGAATACCAGTATTTCCAACCTTTTCGATAGGTTTAGTCAATCTCAAAAGCTTTCTAGAATCCAAATTTTAGTGTAGTCTTATTTTAGGTGACCATACATTCTAAAGAAAGTTCAATTCTTATCAATGGTTATTTCTCTCTGTGAACTATTGTCCAATTATCATGGAAGCTATTTCAGATACTGTACATCTCAACACAAAGCTAATATATATTTTGTTATACCTAATAGTTTACAAGTTTTTCAAGTTTATTTCATGCTTAACCAATTGTCCTCCCTTTCAAATAACTGGTATCATCACCTAGAATCCAAATATAAAACCCTTTAAATGTTTCTCTAAAGACACAATGTTGTAGGAGCAGGGTATTTCTCTTTATATTTGCAACATGACTCTTTAATTATTGAATCCACTATTAGGTTCCCTTATATCCAAGGAATAATGATTCACAAAGCATAACTCCTCCATACAAAATGGTACCTGTGAAACAGTAAATGATTCAATGCTAAATAGTTGCAATACTTGCAATTCCACAAGTCAAAATAGTTGCAATTCTTTGAATTCTAGGTCTAGAGATCATTTTTGCAAGACATTTTGTTGCATAGGGAGTCAAGTCTCTAATTTTGCAAATGATAATCATCGAGTCTTCATTAGCAATAAGTTTTTGAATCTACCTGGCTCTTATAATGTTTTTCACTTGATTCAAAGCTAAAATAGGATTTGTAGTGAGAATTTCTCCTCACTACAAGGGTAAGAATGGATCCCTTGTGGCTATAGGGCACAAGGGTAGGTTCCAACCCTTTTAAAACAATAAAAAATGAAAGTAAAAATGACAGTAAACAGAGCTGTGAATTGAAACTAAGCTAATCCAAGCCAGACTAAGTAAATGGAAACTACTATAAACTAAATCTAATAGCTAATGACAGAAAAATAAAAGAGAGGCAGCCCTTGTGAACCCCTCTGCACACAATGGGTTAGGGTTCCACCTCCAAACTTGCAAAAAAAACCTAACCTACTAAACCTATAAACAATGGCAATGAAAACCTACAAACAATTGTTAATGAAAAACCTGCAAATGAAACTATGAGTTAGAAAACAAAATAAGCAAAGAAACATAAACAGAAATGAGATTATACCTCACTTAGATGGAAATGGGCCACCATGCCCTAGCTCATGGGAGCACCTCTCTCTTGGTTGGGAAGCAATGGCTTGATGAGATGGAGATGGAGGAGAGGGAGAGTGGGTTGTTTGAGAGCAAGAGGTCTCAAAGCATCCATGGGTAGCATAACAAGATGTAAATGAGGAGTGTTTTGAGAGTGACCCACCACCCTCCTTATATAGTTTCTCCAAAGGGTTTTAGGGTTTTAAACCCTTGGTCCAGGATTTAGCCCCTTTTTTGGGCCTTTAGCCCCTTTATGAGGGATTTAGCTCCTAGGGGTCTATTTTGGGCTCTTTTTAAGGGATTTTATCCCTTTTCTTCATCCTTGGGCTCTTTTGGAGGTGTGGGAGTCAAATGGAAGGTCATGGAAGGTCTTATGGAGTGAAATGAGTGTTGTGGGATGGTGTCCTTGGGTGGTGCTAGCCATTGAGAGCTGTGTGGGGGATTTTTGGGTTAACAGATTGCCCCCTATTGCAATCTCACGGATCACATAAGGTTACCAATAATACACTCTAAAACATACATATAAAACAGAGAAAAGAGACAAGAATAGATAGAATTAAACAGATTATATTATTACAATGAGTCCATACAATACAAAGAATTGAACTGAGTTCTCATCTGGCTCAACAGCCTAATATATATGATTATAGAATGGTTACAAAATAACTACCTGTTGGTTCAGTGAACTGACATGACCTTTAGGTGGCTGAATTAATCTCTTAGTTCAGTCGGCCGACCGACTTAGTCGGCTGATCGACTAAGTCGGTCCATTGACTTAGTTGGCTAATCAACTAAGTAGGTCCATCGACTTCGTTGGCTGATCGACTAACTCAGTCCATCGACTTAGTTGGCTGATCGACTAAGTTGATCATCGTTCAAGTTGACTTTATCAACTTGCTCCTTCTACATCTCCCCCATGAATAAAATGTTTCTTCATCCCGAAGAAACAAGGAGGTACAAAAATCCTTGCTCGGCCTTTCGACAAAATATACTACGGTGGGCTGTGAAGTCTGATGGTTGGCTTTTTCTGTACGCAGACTTCAACAATGGTTGGGGCTATGATGGTGAGGTGATGTTGGAAGTCTGTCCAACCTTGCAAAGCTTTCTGGATATCAATGGTCAGTGTGGTTAAGCCTGACAAGATCGAAATCTTTTCCAAGATGGAGAATTCGGCTATCCTCTCCATGTTGGGGCCCATGAACTGTTCCTGTGCCTCTGCGGTCTCAAGAAGTCGTTTCATCTGCAGGAAGATAATGTCAACTTTTTCTAAATTGTCTGAGCTTGTTGTACCCACTGATGCACTTCCCATTCTAGTTTCTACAGTTTGGTGGTCTCCAGCACTATCTGTTCTTCTATTGTCTATCTAAGTGCTACCTCCATGGTTTTTCTGCTCTCCAATGTCTGAATCCCTTACCGAGTCTATCGTGTCTGTTGATAAACTTGCTCGTATTGAGTAGGCCATTCTTTTAGGACTTCTTTGGTTATGACAGACTCCTCCATATGATCCTGCAATACTTTGTACACTTCCGAACATGCAGTGTGCTGTGCTAGTAGGATTCTAGTAGTTTCCTCTTTCTGTTCTTCCTTGGTTTCCTGGAGGTGCGCTTGGATGGTCGACGCCATGCTCTCGAATAGTTGGTATGCTCTTTCAAGCGGTCTATTGGTTTCGACTTCTATGGGGCCTGGTATGAAGGACTGAGCTAAGGTCCTGGATTTGTTGAGAAACTTGACCTGTTCTATATTTTTGTCTGTTAGTTGTTTGGTTTTTCACGCAGTCCTTTTCTTTGCTTCTTTAGCTAGGGTTTTGAGGAGTTGGACCACCTCTGTGTCGGTAAAGGAGCTTGCATCCTTCAAGCTAATCCAAAATCTGGGAGTCCTTCCATGATGCTCCTTCCTCTTCTTGTGCTTTTCTGCTTCTATCTCCTCTATACCTGCAACAGTTGAGGGGGGGCCTTTGGTTTGTGGGATAGAAGTTGATGGTTTCTCTGGCTAGGGAGGTGGTATGACAACCTCTAGTTGTGTGGATGTAGTTGGTTGTGATAGGTCTTTTTTTGAGTGAAGGGGTGGTGGTGGTGGTGGATATGGTGGTTTTTTGGGTTGAGGGGATGAGTTGACATCGGAAAACATTTGGTTGATTTGTCAAGTTATGTCTTCCTCAGTCTCTTCTTCATCAGGAAGGTTGGGTTGGGGTACGGGGTCGGTCGGTGTAACAGTGGAGGACTGATGTGCAGTTATTTCATATTCCTTGTCGGGATTTCTTTCAAAATTCGATGAGGCTATTGTAATGATTGGGGGATGGGGACCCTGTTTTGGTTGTTGTTCTCCAGATGTGAAGATCGGCACTTCTATGGATATTTTCTGGGACGACGTGAAAATCGCAGGAAGCTTTTCAAAGAAGGCTTGCAAGTTGCTATCTCTGTCAAACTTTTCTTTCATTGCCTCCAGCATCGCTCTTTTGCATAAGTAGAGGGGACTGACTGACTATTGTGTCGATGCTTGCTCCTTGACTATTTGTGTCGGTGATGGGGGTGGAGGTGTCAACACCAGATCGACAACATTTTCAGGCATTGTCACAGTTTTTGCTTTCTTTGGTCGACCTGCTTGTGCCCCTGCGTCAACAAAACGCTGGAAATGGGTTTCGATAGGTACTTTATTTGTGGTTGCATCTTCTATGATGTCAAGGGCCGTAGATGCCAGTTCGTCCTCGTTGTCTGATGATTCGGCAACGATAAGTTTGCACTTACCTTTACCTTTGTGTTGCTCTTGGGTTTTTATTTTCTTTCTAGCCGCTACTATTTATTTGGTAATTTTTCTAATAATTATTTTGGTAACAGCATACTCAGGGTTGTCTGGTTCAACTTCTCCCATTGGTGCTTGAGTCGGGACGACACTTGCTGGAGCTGGGGGAGCTGTCTGCTACTGTGGTGGCTTTGGTTTTGCGGGTTGTGGTTCTGTGTTCTTTGCAGTCGGAGGCTTGATAGTAATCTGTAGTTGACCAGTGTGCTTGACCAGTGTCTCTTCTGACACAAATGTGCTAATGTAGAGGTTGAGCTCGTAGTCTTCCTCCTTTTCTTGGTTAGTGAGTGGCTCCTCGATCGAAAAGTCGATCTATTTGGATTTTGTTGGTACTGGTATCTTGGTATTATCCTGTCAAGATAATTCTCAAAAAATATGGTCGATCGGTGGATAGTAGTCAAGGTGTTTGGCGTTGGATTCCTTGCCCTGCATGTACCACACTGAAGTATGGTCGAGCTCCAGCTGGATGTGGGAGTTCGTGGGTAGATTTCATTGGATGTTTTGAGGCACCCTCCATATATTCGTGCGAACTTTCAATTATTGGAACTATTTCTCTAGTAATACTTTCCCACGCTCCAATTCGTGTAGGATTCCTTTTTGGGAGAAGGGTTTAAACCTCCACATGTTGAACCTGGACTGTTCCTGAAATATTGGGCTCCCTTCTGGGAAGATGTGGTACATAACAATCCATAAGATGAGGGAGGGGAACTTGATGATTCCCCCTATTTCCTGGCATCGCTCACAGACAGTTTCTATTTGGTTGGAAACATAATCTCCCCATCTTTATAGTCATACGTCGGTGGAAATAGTGTCGACAGCTTCCAGCATGTCTAACTTGAGGTCGCTGCCTCGACCTGCTAATGTGAGTGTGATGGCAATGATTTTGGCCACAATCTGTGGTGTTCAAGTTGTGATCTAACTCATCATCAACCCTTTTGAGTTTTTTCCAGAAGGTGATCCTGTAAGCTCTTGGACTAGTCCTTCTTTGATTCTGACTGGTATAGGGTCTCCTTTTTAAGAAAAACTAGTCAGTTTGGAGATGACATCTCCAGAAATGTTGATCGGCTCATCAAAGTAGAATCGGCCATTGTGATATCGACTGATAATAAATTTCATAGCAGCTTCCTTTCTGCCACCAAAGCTATCCATCAACAGTGCATTGGCATATGCAAAGAGGGTGTTGCTTCAGACTTTTTCTGCCGCTTGAGTCATCTTCTTTTCGACAAAGCCCCATTCTTGTATTTCAGTCCATAGCTTTTGCCATGGCCCTTCTTGCACTTTGGAGTTTTTGATATTTTTCAGTCTGCGGACTAAAGGTGTATCTACAGTTGTATCTCCTTAGTTTTAGTTGAGGCTCTGGTTTGTTTAGGGGCCATTGTGTCGGTCTGGTCGATGTCACTATGGGGTTGTTGGATTTTGGTCGACTGAGTGTTCCGATGCTCTATGTGTAAAGTTTGTGGTGAGTGAACCTTCGACGGTCTAGTACTTATAGGAGATGGTGTGTTTGTGTGCGGTAATAGACATATTAATGGTGGAAATGATGTTCCAGCTGGAATACATGAGTGCGAAGTAATGGTGATTTGCTTTTGGTGCTCGAGGTGATGAATGCGCGATGGGATGTTTGATGTGGTCGATCGATGTTGGTGATGAAAATGGTCAATAGGAGTGGTTGATGAAAATGGTCGATGGTCATTATGGTGGTTGCTAAGATGGTATTGTCGTGTCATCATTTTCATGTCTGTAGGGTATTATTTTGTTTTTGGAATTTTTCATTTTTTATGGATTTTGGTTGTCAGTTATGGTCGTTAT
Organism: Pseudotsuga menziesii; assembly: GCA_001517045.1. NCBI lineage: Eukaryota > Viridiplantae > Streptophyta > Pinopsida > Pinales > Pinaceae > Pseudotsuga > Pseudotsuga menziesii. The sequence continues at coordinate 429,880 of LPNX010643658.1, read as the reverse complement.
ATGAGTTTTTTTTTGAAATGTTAGTTTCTGTAACATTTTAGTCGAGATCCATTAACGAGCTTCTGAAATACTAGGCCCGGTAACGTCCTCAATCGGACTGATCTGTTGGGATGTATCTCTTCGACAATGTAAGGTACCATCCATTCTGTGTGGAGTTTCTTAGGTTTTCCTTTGACCTGACTATTATAAAGTAGGGCAAGGTCGCCAACCGACAAGTTTTTGTTCTTGATGTTACGGTCATGCCATGCTTTCTGTTGTTGGTTCTGTATTTCTTGGTGTTGCATAGCCATGATTCGGTGTTCTTCCAACTTTTTGAGTTGAAATAGTCGGTCCCTCCTACCTTTTTCGACATAGACATGTAGCAGTTGTGCAACAATAGGTGTCTGTTGTCGGAAGTGTAGTGGGATTATTGCTTCTTGTCCATAGACTATTCGAAATGGGGTTTGGTTGTTTAATCATTTATAGGATGCTCTGTATGCCCATAAGACTGCAGGTATTTTCTCATCCCAGTCGTCTTTGTCAACATTAAATATTTTAGTTAACCCTTTTGTTAATGTTTTATTGAATGCTTCAATCGCTCCATTCGACTGAGGATGATATGTTGTACTCCGTCGGTGGTCGATTTGGAACTGGTCGGTTAGGGTTTTGATGGTTTTGTTAATAAAGTGTGTCCCCTGGTCACTAATTAAGGTTAGTGGGCATCCAAATCTAGTGATGATATTTTCATAGATAAATTTAGAGGCTATCTCACTAGAACATGTATCAACAGGTTCATCTTCTGCCCACTTAGTAACGTATTCCACTACAGTAATAATATACCTTGCACTTGATCTTTTTGTTGGGATAGGGAATTGTCCTATGAAGTCTATGGCCCAGATTTCAAATGTGGGACTGGGGTTTACTGATATCAGGGGCATTTATTTACTAGGAAGGGGTCGACCAAGTCATTGACATCTGTCACGTTGACTAACAAAACTTTTGCAATCTCTGTGGAGTGTCGGCCACCATAATCCCGACTGTTGGATTTTCTTTGCAGTTGTCTATTCTTGGAAATGTCCTCCTACAGGTCCATAGAGTGCTTCATGCATGATTTGGTCTCGTTCATGTTCGAGTACACATCTTCTAAGGATGTCATCTAATCCCATTTTATATAAAAATCTATTAATGAGACTGTATTGTGCAGCCTTCATAGCTAAGATTTGTTTTTTCTTGGTATTCATACCTTCTGGTGCCTGTCTGTTTTCTAAGAACTGAGCTGTTTCTTCTAGTTCTGCTAATACTGCTTCTATGCAAAATAAATGTGCATCAGGTAAGTCGTCGTCGAATCCGTTCGGTTCCTCTCCGATGTCGATTTGGGATAGATGGTCGGATCCGACATTTAACTTGCCTGGACAAACAATGACTTCAAACTCAAATTCTTGGAAGAGAAGTAGCACACGACAAATTTTTCCATGATGGAGGGGTTTATTAACAAGATACTTCAGGGCCTGATGGTTGGTATAGAATATGAAGGGGTTGGATAACAGGTAATGTCGATACTTTTGGAGGGAAAAGACCATACCTAAGGCTTCTCTTTCTGTATTCGAATAGTTTCTTTCATCCTTAGTTAATTTTCTGTTGTTGTAAACTATGGGATAATCCATCCCATCATCTCCTGGTTGAGTTAGGATTGCTCCTATTGCTATTCCCAATGCATCAATATGGAAATTGAATTTGATTGACCAGTTTGGAAATTTTAGGATGGGGGATTCAACTAATTTTCTTTTTAGTTTTTCGAATGAGATGTGGCATTCCTCTGTCCACTTAAACTCTTGATCTTCCCTTAATAGTTATTCCAGAGGATAGGTCATATCTGAATAGTATCTTATGAATTTTCGGTAATACCCTGTATGTCCAAGTAACACCTTGACTTGTTTGGGGTCTATTGGTGGTTTTAGGTCGAGGATAATTTTAATCTTTGCAAAGTCGACTTTGATACCTTCCTTACAGACAATGTGCCCTAATAGTATTCCTATGAGAGTCATAAATATACATTTCTTGATGTTTAGGGAGAGTTGAATCTATCTACATCTCTCCAGCATAAGTTTGAGCCATTTGGGATGATATTTTAAGGTGGAATATATTTTCCAGTCATCAAAGTATACTACCATGGTTTTATAGATGTATTCTTGAAATGTTTTGACAACAATTCGAGAGAACACTGCAGGTGCATGCTTTAGTCCAAAAGGCATAACTTTGTAGGAAAAGGAACCAAATTCACACACAAATGTTGTCTTCTTCTTGTATTCTTTAGCTATTGGTACTTGGTTATAGCCAGAGAATCCATCTGTAAATGAGTAGCATTCATGTCCTGCAACTTCATTCAAGATTTCATCCGCATAGGGAGTGGGAAATGGGTATGTCAATGTTACTTTGTTTAGTTCCCTGAAGTCGACACAAATTCTTAGCCTATTCGGGTCGTGTTTCTTGGGTTGTACGACCATTGGACTTTCCCATTCTGATTGTTCGATAGAGTAGATGATGCCTGCTACTAACATGTTATCAATTTCCTTTTTGACTATCTCCTTGTATTTGTGAGCTAGTTTATAGGATTTTTTCTTGATAGGTCGAACATCAGGTTTAGTATCAATTTTCATCTCTCCCATTTTGTGGACTAAACCTTTCAGGTCTTTATAATCCCTGGAGAAGACATCTTGGAACTCTTTTACTAAGTTCATGACCTCTGTGGTCTATTGTTCATTCCAGTAGTCACTAATTTTTGCTAGTTTTGGTCGTTAATCGTTTGAGATGTCGACTTCTTTAGTTTTTACTTTGGCATCTAGCCACTCCAATGCTTTAGCTTGATTGATCGGTCAAATTCCTTCTTTGAAATATGAGAATGTGGCAGGGAAGTCGGCTGTAGTCATTCTGTCAGTATCTTGTTTGTCAGTTGTTGCGACATTCAGGATTGTACGGATAGGTCTTGTTGTTTCAGCGTGGTTGATTTTCCATTTGAAGCTCTTTCCTTCTATGTTTTCATTTTCTAATTGTAACTGGGTCGACTGTTGTTTTGCCAATGTTTGTACAATCTTACAATCCCTTGTCTGTCGATGGTCTTGAAGGGGTTGGTTTTCGGTCGGTTGGAGAAATTGTTTAATTTGCTTTGCCGTCTCGACCAAATTTTCATTTTGAGGTATGAAGTTGAAGTCTTTAATAAAATTTTCCCAAAGTTTGTGCCATAAGAAGGTTTCACCTCTAGCTTCTTCCATCTTATATCACCTCTAGCTTCTTCCATCTTATACCATTTGTTTGGTAAGTCGGCTAGGGTTGAGGGGAACAAGTGTAGCCAAGCTCACTCATCCTTGTATCCCAGTCTTCTCCACTCTTTTTCACAGGTTTTGATATGTTCTTCTGGGTTTTCCCCTTGAGTGAATATAGGTATGGAAGCTTGTTGGGTTAACTTCTTTCCTCCAAACCTTTCAACAAAGTAATTCCAAGCAGTTGTATAGGTCTGTAGTCTTGTCTGATGGGTATCCCACCATCTAGTTGCTTGTCCTATAAAAGTTTCAACTAGGCTTTGAATCCAACCATGTTCACCAATTTTTTTAGAGACTTGTTCGATGTTAATAACTGGTGATTCCCTCTGCTTATACCTTGGTAGTTGTGTAGTATTCAATCTGGTTGGTTATAAGGTAGGGTGTTCCCTTATTTTCTTTTCAAATATTTTTGGGACGGTGGATACTATGAAGCATTGTCGGGTGGGATTTTTCTTCACTTTTTGTATAGTCCAGCACCCTCTTGCTTATGTTTTGTAGTTTTTGATCTCCCAGTCATACAATTCAGCATCCGAGTTATAACCAACTGAGTCTTGGTTACCTAAGTAAAGCTCTCTGTAGGTGTTTGGTTCTGTGTAGTCTGCGTTGTTGTGGATTTTATAGAGTTGTCGGACGTCGACTTCTTCATCAATTGGTTCGATCCAGGGTTCTCCTTGTGATGGATGAATGGGTACAATGACCTTTTGACCGTTTCCTTTTAGTTTGATGCATTCCTTGTCCAAAGATATGGATGCTTTCATCTTTCTACCCCAAGGTCGACCAACTAGTGCAAGGAAGGAGCTGGATCCTTCCTTTGGGTCGATGATTTCGAAGTCGACCTTAGTCGAGATTCCTTTGATGGTCATGTCGACATTTTTTCAGACTCCAATGGGTTCAATTAGGCCTTGGTCGGAAAGTTTTAGGTATATGCCTGACTCATATAGTTGAGGTCTACCCATCTTTTCCCAAGTATCCCAAGTCATGATATTTACTTGTGAGCCGAAGTCGAGCACTACTTGTCGGACATGGTAAACTTCAATTTCTAGGTCGACAAGTGGGTCGACATCACTTTTGTCTTTTTTGTTCAAGCTGCATATATTTTTGGTTTGTTTTTCAGGGTTGGTATCTTTTATTTCATGCAATAATTCAATGAACTGTGATACTGCTTTGTCTATTTGAACAAGTTGAATTAATTGATTTATTGTATCGGTTCGACTGTTAGGCATGTTTTCTTGTCGTGCAATTTCTTGAAATACATGAGTTGCTTCTTTATATGTTTGATTTTCTTTCATTGGGTTAGGATAGGTGTTTGTGTTTTTAATCTTATTAATTCTGGGGTTATCAAGTCCTGTTTTTGTTCCTTGTCGAGTTACAATATGTAATTTTTTAGTGGTTATTACATCATTCTTTTGTACACAAGACAAGACATTAACATTTTTCTTGGTATTAATTTTTTCTAACATGGTAGGGAAATCCTCTAGCGAGTGATCCCCTACCCACAGTGGGTATAGAATTTGAGATCAGTCCTGTCCTTGTATGGACAGTTTGCATACCGATGACCTGCTTTGTAGCATGTGAACCACTGGATGGGTTGACGCGGGCATGTGTCGCGATTCCCAGGGAATCGACCTCTTCCTCCATAGCTTTGGCGTTGATTGTCGTACTGACGCTCATATCGTTGATGATCGCATCTGTCTCTATTCTGATCATTTCCTAGATTGTTTTGACCATTATGTTGTGCCATTGCATTCATTTGGTAGACCGCCTGATAGTTCTGTCGGTTCTTCATGTTTAACTGGAAGTCGGCCATGTTATGACTTTTGTTCTCACAGATGGCACACCAGGAATCCTTTTCATTCTTCATGTTAAATTGACAGTATTTTGTAGAGTGGTCTCTGTGTTCCTGGAAAATGTCGCAAAAGGACTTGGTCTATACAAATCGAATGTCTTGTCAGCTATATTCTTGTCGATAGTTATCTTTCGAATGATCGGACATCGAGCATTTGGTACACCAGATCTCCTGATTCTTGAGGCTTAGTTCCTTCAAAGACTTATGTACGTTATCAAGCTATTCTTCCAATCTATGGTCCGTGGGGTAAGCAGGTATGTCTTCATCCATCTCCACCTGAAGAGCTTTTGTTAGCGCATCTTCGTAAGTTTTGAACGTCTCTAGACTAATGTGTCGACATATTTTCTGGGATAGTCCTGCAAGAAACCATTGGATTAGTAACTGTTCATCTACAACATAATCCAGCTGGATTAGTAGGTATTTCCAACATTTACCGTAGTCGCGGGCAGTCTCCCTGGCTTTTGTGATGTGGTTTTAAGCTTCTTTGCGGCTAGGTGTTTAGCATCTGGGGTTTTGAAAAAAGACAAAAATTGTGCCTTAATCTTGGCTTTTGTTGCTCTGGGTTGTCTTTTCTAAAATTTAATGTACCACGTCAATGCCCTTTTCCTTAAGGCCCCTGCAAACTATGCCATTTTTCTATCTTCATCTGTGACCTGCTTGGCTTCCCAGGTCGACTCGTAGACGAACCAATGTCATCTGGGGTCCTCATCTCCATCATAAAGAGGAATGTGAGCCAATCTGTGATCCATATCTGAATCACTATCAGAAGGTGACGGCGACGGTGGTGGAGGTTGGGGTGGTGGGGTTATTGGTGTATTTGTGCCTGCGGGATTCTGGTCGATGGAACTTCCGTTCTCATCGATTGTCGAGTCTTCGTCAACTTCCAGTCGTTTAATGTGGACTTATGTTGTCAATGGTCCATTGCAACTATTTGTTCATAGTTCTGAGTGTTCGATCTCTTCTAAATTTGTATTTGGCAGGGGGGGCACTCCTTCATGTGTCGATAAGAGCAAGTGGATACTTTGGAGGGAGGATGCTGCTTGAAAGGTCACCCAATTCCCTTCCACTGGTTGATGTATAATAAGGTGTCGTCCAGGGTACGTTTCGTGGCCTAGTCGGCTCCAGATACTGAAGTCACCAGCTTGTAGTCGGAGGTCTTCTTCAACAATATTCTGTATTCGAGTACGCGGATTCAATGGGGAAAGGGTTGTTCATTCATTGGGAGCTCTTAGTTGGAGAGCTTCTGGCTGCTCTATCCACAATTCTTCCTCTTTAGGGGATGCTTGTTGTTCCACACCTTCTTTCTGTCAGTCATGACCTGACTCTGGTGGATTATCTTCCTGGTCGTTCTCCCTAGGGTTTTTTCCTCTGTGCAAATCTAAGGCCCTTTCTCGTCTTGCTTCCTTTCTCTGGTGTCTTTCTTCCCTTTCTATTTTCTGAATGTCCGACATACTTTTGTAGGATACTATTCTCTTGAGGTCCTTTTTAGTTGACTTTTCATTGCTGGTGACTGCTATCTAGTTTGAGTCGACCAGGATCCACTATACTCTATATTCGACAAATGACCAGCTACCCCCCCATAGCCGATCCGATGCTTTTAGAAAGCCTGGATAGTTCAATTTATTTGCTTAGGAAGTATTCCCACTTCCTCTACTTCTCCGCCCAGTTAGTGTTTGATGCATGTTCCTACAGTGGTGGACGAGGTTCAACGATGTGTCCTGCTGCTTTCTCGATCAAGAATTTGAATAGCAAGGTCGGTAGGGAACAAAAAAATTGTTCGGTGAAATTTGTGTAAAATTTCTCCTTGACAGTTTCCACCGAAGTTCTGTCTTCGACTGCTTGTTCCTCACAGAAGTCGTCAGTGAATTTCTCAAACCACTTTGACAAATTTGTTCTTCCTCCTCGGATCAATTTTTCCAGCAACTGTTGTTCTTTAGTTGCATCCGGCTTTCTCATCCAGGAGTTTCTTCAAGAGTTGGGGCACTGATTTGACAAACTTTTCATGCGTCTCTGTGAAAAATATTTCTTTTGCTTCTGCAATTTTTAATCTATTTCTTCAAGCGTAATTATGCAAATAGTTTGCAATTTTACATTCCCACCAGTCCTTAATCTCCTGCTCTAGTATCATATGTTAGCATATATTCCAGTCATGTACTACCGGAAATGGAACCAATGTTGTAATCTCACAGATCACATAAGGTTACCAATAATACACTCTAAAACATACATATAAAATAGAGACAAGAGACAAGAACATATAGAATTAAATAGATTATATTATTACAATGAGTCCATACAATACAAAGAACTGAACTGAGTTCTCATCTGGCTCAACAGCCTAATATATATGATTACAGAACGGTTACAAAATAACTACCTGTCGGTTCGATGAACTGACACGACCTTTAGGTGGCCGACTTAATCTCTTAGTCCAGTCAGCCGATTGACTTAGTGAGCTGATCGACTAAGTCGATCCATCGACTTACTCAACTAATCGACTAAGTTGGTCCATCGACTTAGTATGCTGATCGACTAAGTCGATCCTCGTTCAAATCGACTTTATCGACTTGCTCCTTCTACACCCCCTGATGTGTGAGGCCAGGAGCTCAACATATGGCCAACGGACATCATAGGATTTGTTGTCAAGTGGTGGTGCTTCTGGGGCTGGGGCATGATGGCTTTTGGTTTTTGTATTAATTTGGTTCCCTATCAATGGGTGAGATACAATAAATGTGTGACATGTATATGGATGAGGCAGGCATTCCCATGCTCATGATAATGTCAAAAGAATCATTTGATCTATGCTCTAAAATACAGGAACCAATCATATACAACTGATGTTACAATGTTGGTTGCCTCAATGTGAGGATGAATACAATACTGATCTGGTACATTGGACCCATGGCATTCTCATGGAATGCAACATATTCATGACTAATGGTTTGTTGGATCTACAATGGTACATAGTTGTATGGACTCACTGAATGAGAGTCAGCATCTCTGTGGTACAAGTATGCTATATCAATCATAAAGGTATATCGAAGCACTGCTGGGGCTTCTGAACACTGTCTCCAATGCAACCCAGAAATCAAAAGGGACATAACCTATTTAGGTCCCTTGAGTGGACTCACCAATGTGCTATATTTGGGTGACATCTGGGGTCTTCAACCAAATACTGTGTGTAACAAACCCTGTACGAATCTCAATAGTGTGATGATGGAGTTGGAATCGAGCACGTGAGAAACAACCATCCTGAGAGGCACTAAGGACTCCTCTCAAGTGGTCCAAGGAACTCATCAATGATTTCAATGAAACCAAGGTAGAGGGACCTCTAGGTCTATCCTCTGGAATATGTGAGTTGGCGTCAACAGAGGGAGACCTTCCCCTCGTCAAGGCAATGATGTTTCCATGACCAGGAGCGTGAGGGATAACTGAAAGGTGTGAAGCAATCTGTGAACTGAATCACTGAATTGGGGGGGGGAGGGAAGGTAAAAAATGAACAGGGGTAGGAGGGTAGTGGGAGACTCAAACTTCCTTTGTTCAAAGTATGACGGTAGGGCGGATTAGGCAGCAAATGAAACTTGACTCATGGGAATGTGATCATAGCTGTAATACTAGGAATGTCGTTGCAGATGGGAAATACTTGGAGGAGGTAGACACTTTTGATATTGATGGGATCCAAGGAAGACACATTGCAGAGTACTCTGAACAAAGCCGACCCAATGTGGGAATGTTGCCGAACTATTTTCTGTGGGGTGGTTTCTAGGGACACCATTGTGGTATGATCTCGTGGATTTTTTGGCAAGCCCAAGAAGGTAAATGCTCGATGGTGCTTTCAATTTTAGAGAGTCTGAATGCACAAAGAAGACTCCAGTGGGGGCTCTTTTTTGTTGGTAGTCTCCTATGCCTGAAAAAGGATAAAAGTATACATAGGAGATCTCTCCCATCCTGGAGGGGATGGGAGACTTCTTTACCATTGGTAGTCCAATCAGGCTGGAAAAGGTTAAACCTATACTAACTTGACGGTCATTCAAATAATTTTACGAGCATGAACAAAACCAGGTTTGTTCAATGATGTTCTCTTGTTGAGATGGATGGAAAAGAGCTTAATGACAACCGGTGGTGAGCTTTCTCATAAAGCGTGGCCCCTCTGCTCGAGAAAGCACAAAAGTATGCAGAGGGGGACGGTCTTGGCTTGAGTGTGCCAAGGAGGTCCTTTTCATGAAATGGTCTACATGGTCCACAAAAGGAGGTAAATGAGATGATGTAGATGCCCTTTCCTATACTTTAGTGAGCAGGAAAGGAAGCAGCTGTACTGAATGATTTTATCATTGTTTTAAGGAGTCAGAAAAGAGCTTAAACGAAACTCCAATGCGGTCAACCGATTGTGGTAGCACGAGCGGTGCCCCATATCAGGACGATGGATAGAGGTCAAAAGGTCATCCACGTAGTAAGGGCGGAGAAGAAGGCTCTCAAAAATACCAATACATGTGTGGGATAGGTCGTGGCAGAGGCCTGCGAGATGGTGCGGCAGAGGCACGCAAACTGAGGTGGCTCTTGGACAGAGGTCAGGAGAGCATGTGTCTGTGTTGCAGTGGATGAACTTGACTACATGCGATGTGAGTACAAGTCTGGAGGCATTTATATGCCAAATACATGCAAGAAAAGAAATTGTTTTGTGGATAGTGGTCTAGAGGTCTGCGTAACGTACGCTAAAAAGAAAAGACAATCTATGTGTTAAAAATACAAAATAAAAGCTAAAATTACATTCCTTAATGGGCAGTGGCTTGAGGACACTTCTATTTCAAATACATGGCAAAAAAACAAAGGGTTTTGTGGACGATGGTCTAGATGTCCGAATAAGGGGCAGTGAAAAAGACAATTATAAATACAAAAAGTAAAATTATAGTACAATCCTTAACGGGAAGCGGCCTAAAAACTCACATGAGTAGCAGTCAAGAAGTGTGATACAAGTATAGGTCCATAGACACTTGCATCGTCATGTCATGGCTTCATAAATCGAGGTGACTCGTGGGAAATAGTCCTGAAATTGGCCTGTTAAACATGAGACAATGATCTCATCAGGAGATGGAAATCTGAGACCGGAGGTGTGAGAGGTGTCTCGAACCGGTTCGAGGTGACTTTGGATTAGCAGCTGATGGTGCTGCCCCTGACATGTGCTAAAAACATTGAAAAACAAGGAAGGGAAAAAAAACTATTCTATAAGGGACTCATAGTGGTTATATCAGGCATAGAATCTCTTGAGGTTGAGCCCGTTGCACGGATTTTTCAAGAGTTGATTATCTGAGTTAGCAAACAGGTATGCCCCCTTGTCAAGATGAAGGTCATTGGAAATGTGGGATGATGAAATCTGGTATTTTACGGGAAGAACCGATTCAACACTTTGGTTTAAATGGAATGGGGTGAAACTAAAGGTGGTCTTACAGATCTCCCCGTCATCGCGTAAGTGGTGTTGATAAAGATCAAGTGGATCTTCCATAGACGATGAGATGGAAGGGAAACTACTGCTAGAGACCATGTAAATGGTAATGGTTGTGGTTTTGGTGGCCTTGCCCCCAGTCTCTATTGGAGGAAGAGGGGTAGGCCTGGAGACGGGAGGAGTCTTTGATGGACCTAGAGGTAGGTGCAACATCATCTCAATTGGGTGGACATGATTCAACACATCCTGGGGCCTTAGAGGTAGGGTAGGTGGTTCTAGGTCCCACACAGGATCTCCAAGTGTGAAATCATGTAGATTGCGGGTTTCCAAGACAGACTTACTCATGATCTTGGACGGTGGGAAAAGGAAAAGGATCATGTTGAGTGGGAATGAACCCTAATGTTTCCCTGGTAACTGAGGTTGAGGCTGCAATTGAGGTTGTGGCTGTGGCTGGGGAAACAACAGAACAGACAGGTCTGATGGACCATCGATGATGGTGGAGACAAGAGGGTTTGTAGAACTAGACATCATGTAAATGGACATGGTTTCTGAAGAAGGAGGTGGGGGGTGGACTTCTTTGATTAAGGTGATCTTAGACTCAAGGGAATGGTGCCAGAGGTAAGAAAGAGCCATTTGAAATTCAGGCAGGTCTTGGCAATGGTGGGAGTAATGTCCATACAAGCTGCAAAGGGTGAAAGCATGGTTTGTCCTTAATGCCTTGTTCTTGACTAGTGGAACGGTTGGGAGTTCAACCACGGGGATTTTTTCATTCGTATCCATGGCATCCACATGCGCATGGATCACTGGCATTTCAAGGCAATTCTGAGTTGGATGGCCCTGTTGTTCAAAGACGGCACAAGGTGGGACTGGCCGTGGTTCTATAGTGGCTTTGGTGTTCTTCCTCCTTGCCCTTTTGGGTTGGGGTGGTGCAGGTGCAGGAGTGGCGGTTGGCTTATGCGGACCGGGTGGGGGGTGAGACTCAACCGCGATAGGTTGCATCGGAGTTAACAAAACATGGGGAAATGATGGTTGAGTTGGTCGATCTAAATACCACACCGGTATCCCCAACATAAGGTTGGGTAGGATTAAGGTGGCCATGACCAGCTTGCTCATGACACCAGGTGGGGGGAAGAGGAAGGGAATTGTATGGAATGGAGATGATCTCGCATAACTCCCAGCTAGTTGCATGTGGGGGTGAGGTTGTGGTTGCGGCTACGGGTAATGCTGTTGCTGTGGGTGATGTTGTGGCTATTGTTGGCATTGTGGTTGTGGACAATGTTGTGATTGTGGTTGGGGTTGCGGCTGCAGTTGTTTTTTGAGTGTAGCGGTGCTTGATGAGACCATGCATAAGTCCGCAGTTTGATTTTGTGTTAGTGGTGGTGACACTAACGGGAAAGAAGCCGTCATGGTGGGATCGGTAAACAACCTAGGGACCACATTCAACGGTGGGGAAGCTGGTGTGTTTTCAACCATAGTGTTGGTTGCAGGGATGGTGTTAGCATGTGCGGTCGCCACTTATGGATCGGTGGTGGTGATGGTAGGGATAACATTGGTAGGTGCTGTTAACCCTTGCGGATCATGGTAGGTGAGCTGGTCAACTATCACAATCTTACCTTCATGGGGGAACATAATGAGGTGGAAGATAGTTGACGTGATGTATTACATGGCATATATGTAACTCCTCCCAAGGAGGACGTTGTAATCCAGTTGAGCATTGACGACTTCGATGTCAATCATGACTGTCTTCCCAACTAATGTGATGGGCACATGGGGGAGGATTCCTTGGGATTTAGTGGGGCATCCATCATAAGCCCGCAGAGTCATGGATGATGGTTGTAGAATCAGTGATCCAAGATTCTGCCAAGCCAAGGTAGACATGGTGCACATGGATTCCCCCTCATCCACTATGCATCGATGCACAACCAAGTTTCAGATGGATTCCAAGATTTGGAAGGAAATAGTGGAGGGCATGCGCAGCTCTCCATTCTCTGTATCAAATGTGATTATCTTGGAATCAGAGGGGTCTACTACCCTTAGAGTGGCTAGTAAGGCTTTTCGCTACATCGAGCATGTTTTAAGTACCTCAAGAGTAGACATGGTGGTTGGTGTTTGGGACAAATTGTCCACAATGCTATAGCTGACTACAGCTCTAGCTGTGGCATTATTGGCAATTTTGCGTATGGGGGGGCATGGGAACAGAGGTAACTAGAGAGGTAAGTTAGTTGTCTTAGATGTGGATGCTGCTGATGAGTCAACAGGTTCGGTGGTGGTACCGTACTGATTTCATCTAGTCAGTAAGTTGACCTCTTCAGTGGTCATGGTCACAAGGTGGTGAACACCTGTTTCAGCTATGGGCGGTGCCCTCGAAATGTTGGGATTGGCCTGGGGAGGGGGAGCCATTGCCACTAATCCTTGGATTGGTAGTGGGTTTTGAAGCACCATGGGAGGAGGTCCTTGTGGTGCCTGGTTGGGTTGGGCTTGGGTGGGACCATTGGCGGCCTATTGGGCCTCATTTTGAATGGCCTTCTTAGTGCGAGCCATGAGGGGACAATCAAACATGTAATGCCCATACACATCACAGAGTGTACAAGGTTGGTTTGTGCACAATGGTGCGTTGCGTCTTGGTGCATTCTGATGTTGGGGGGATTTGGGATGGCTGATTGGTCGCAGCATTATTGGGAGGGTTCAGTTGTTGATCGCCTCCCTGCAATTGGTTATTGCTATGGTTACGGGGATGGTTGTTTCTAGCTTTCCCTTGTTGATTGTTGGGGGTAGGCTGGTTGGGACGGTTTTGTTGTACAAACACTTTTCCCAACGGCATGGGTGGAGTAGGTGGAGCGGGGGTGAGGGCTTGAACTTGTTGCACTGGTGGTGCATAGTATGTTTGTGGGGGTTGTGGTGCCATGAATGTGGGAATTTTCCCCATATGTTGTTGTTTTGTCCAATCCATGGCTCGAGTTTGCTGTGGTGGTGCAGGTTGTGCATCAGAGGTTGTTGCTCCGGACTGAGACATCATTCTAGCATAGTCTGAAGCTTGGTTTTGATAAGCAAGGTTAGTCATGTTGATTGGTTATGGTGCCACAGTAGGTGGTGTCAGTTGAGGCTGTGGTTGTTGGGAGACTGACCCTATGATACAATCCGTAGTGTGGGATGCCCCCAGTGCATAGCGGTCAGAGGTGCTTGGATGGGGAGCATCTGGAATGACAGTGTACAAGTATCCAGACTGGGTGTAAATGAGATCAAAATGTTAGGCCTTCAATATGGCCTCTTCTTCAGATTGGGGACGTCTAGATGCGACATCCTTTGCGATGGGTGGGAGAAAAGTATTGAGGAACCAATCCAAGAATATCCTGTTGTCAAGTTGGATTTTACACAAGCTACGGTGTCACTGAAACTCATGGATATGATCAGTGATGTGAGTGGTGGTGTTTTGGCAATAGGATAGCAAGATATCCACCCCTTCATCATATTTGATAGGGAGTTGGAAGTATTATAGGAACATGAAGGCTAGGGAGTTGAAGTCGGGGTACTTGGCTTGTGGCAGCTCAATGTACCATTTGGCCATGGCACCTGTAAGGGTGCGCTGGAATAGCCTCATCCTGATGGATTCTTCTACAATGCTATTGGATGAGCACCATAGATGGAATGTCATTATATGATTTTGCGGACATTCCCCAGTTTTGCCTTCAAACTTTGGGATGTCTAATGATAGATTCGTTGGCATAGATGGCCAGAAAGCTTGGTGGCAGATGGGATCATTCGTTAATCTAGCCAAGTCAAGCAGGCTCAGATGAGCCATGAAGGGAAGATTTGACCCCAAGTTGATGTGGGATGGGGTTGCAATGGGGGTGGGGTTTGCAGGTGCATAGTGCATCTACACAGCTGGGGGTGCTTGTGGTGGTACCATGGAGGATGGGACAATGCCACCAAGTGTTGTGGGTGGGATGGTGTGGGTAGTGGGGGCATTTCCCCCATGAATGAAAGTAGGGACAATGTGGGTGGTCGGTGCACTACCCCCCTGTGTGGTAGGGGGGACAATGTGTGTGGAGGGGCCACTACCCTCGTGTGTTGGTACTAGTCCAGATTGGCTGGTCACTATTGGTGGTGGCAATTGGCTAATGATAATCTGCATGGCTATGATTGGACCACTTACAACATTGTGGGTGACAGGTTGTGATGTTAACATGGGTCCACTTGCTAAGGTTAGGCTGAAAAATGGATCTGGGTTTGCAGTAGCCATGGGGCTAGATGGTGCAGTGTGGAGGTCTTGTTCAGACTGATATGGGTCTGAATCAAGATCAAAGGTAGTGTGGCCCTCTGATGGTGTGGGAGATCACTGAGAATGGCTACGGCAATGTCAACTAAGTGTTCCAAATGGTGGTGGTTCGCCTCTTAGGTGTGAGGAAGATCATGGAGGATCAATTGTGTTTGCTTTGGTGTATGAAACTGGTGGGTATGAAATTTGGACACCGGTTTCAATGGCTTCCTACTAGCTGAAGGTGGTCTCTCGACCACCAAGAATGCCAGATGACAGTGCTTGGCTTGTTCCTCATGAGTGCTTCTACCCAATAGGAAGGGGTTGTTGCCCATTTTGCTTGGCAATTCCTCTCAACGGCCAGCTACTTTGGGGTTCCTGTGGTACTCCTCACAAAGATTTTCTGGGAAAAGCCCAAGTACTTCCCATAGTTGAAGTAGTCAGGGAATTATGTCCTCAAAGATTGTAGAGTTGATTGAACTTCGTGTAAATTTCGTAAATTTTAAGGCATACTCAGTGTCATGAACTGAGTTGGGTTAATTAGTTTGTATGGTGTGTTGATTTGCTTGTTTGTTCTGGTATTTGGTTTGCATTATGGTTTATGAATTCATGGTAGATTTCACATCATGGTTTTGTATTCAAACATAAAAATAAATTTGTAAGAAAATATGGTGATTAACCCTAAATTGTTTGCCTAAGTAAGTGTCTACCTCTCAGTGGTATTCTTCTTCAACCAAGAGAAGGTCTTGGGCTCTCAACACAATGGGACTAAGCCTATCCGTAGATCCTCAGGTCACCTCTCAAGTGCTAGGTTGTTCAAGCAAATAGGATGCTTAGTGCTGTGAGAATCCCTCCTTCTCTACCCCCTGTACCTTCCAGGTCACCTGGTTTTAGTGATTTGGGAAAAATACCATGGGGTGCCTAGATCTATACAAGCTTTTCCCTTCATCATATCCCAGAATACCTCAGAGGGTGATGACTAGGTAGAGGAGGAAGGGGGCAGCAAGATAGTTAATTTTATGTTACTTTTAGTTATGCTAATTCATTTTATTAAACCTTAGTGATTGATTTAGCATATACACTTTGTTCATGGGTTTATTTGCAAAAGATGAAAACTGGAATTAAAAAGGCCCGTAATGGAGGATAGAGGCAGATGGGCCACACTAAAAATCCTCTGAAACTGAAAATTGCTGCTAATTAAACTCAAAAGCAACTTCTGTGTGATAGGCCGCACATTTCTGACCAAATCCCATGAGGGGGCCATGAGAGTTTTCCAGAAATGAGTGAGTAGGTCGCACAAAATTCCAAAACAGCTGCAAATTGAGCTCCTGGGATGAATTCGCACCTGTTTGAAGATTAAGTATGCCCTAGGCACGCCTGTCTACCAATTAAGTGCACCTTGTCTCACATTTTCCCCCGCTAAGAGCGACTTGCTCCGGAAAGGGGTGTTTTAGTGCTGTAGGGTCAGATCTGGCCAATAGTAACTGATACTGGGGTTAGTCTGACTTGACTCATCCTATCAGAGGATTCAGCAAAGACAAAAATAGGAAATAAAATAGATTTAAAGAGATCTAAGCTAACATTTTTTACAACTAGGGTAAAAACTGGAGAACTTGAAAAATTTGAAATTTTTTTCCCAACGATCTTGTGGGATCGACCCAGGGGAGTCACCAAAGCTGTAGTGAGAATTTCTCCTCACTATAGGGTTAATAATGGATCCCTTGTGCCTATAGGGAACAAGGGTAGGTTCCTACACTTTGAAAACAGTAAAAAACGCAAGTAAAAATGACAGTAAACAGAGCTGCGAATTGAAACTAAGCTAATCTAAGCCAAACTAAGTAAATGGAAACTACTATAAACTGAATCTAATAGCTAATGACAGAAAAATAAAAGAGAGGTATCCCTTTTGAACCCCTCTGCACACAATGGGTTAGGGTTCCACCTCCAAACCTGCAAAACAAACCTAAGGTACTAAACCAGCAAACAATGGCAATGAAAACCTACAAACAATTGTTAATGAAAACCATGCAAATGAAAATATGAGTTAAAAAAAAAATAAGCAAATAAACATAAACCTCACTTAGATGGAAATGGGCCACCATGCCCTAGCTCATGGGAGAATCTCTCTCTTGGTTGGGAAGCAATGGCTTGATGAGATGGAGATGGAGGAGAGGGAGAATGGGTGGTTTGAGGGCAAGAGGTCTCAAAGAAACCATAGGAAGCATAACAATATGCAAATGAGGAGTGTTTTGAGAGTGACCCCCCACCCTCCTTATATAGTTTTTCCAAGGGGTTTTAGGGTTTTAAGCCCTTGGTCCAGGCTTTAGCCCCTTTTTTGGGCCTTTAGCCCCTTCCGCCCTAACTTTAGCTCCTTTCAGGGTTTTAGCCCCTTTTTGAGGGCTTTAGCTCCTGGGGGTCTATTTTGGGCTCTTTGTTGGGGGTTTTAGCCCTTTTCTTCATCCTTGGGCTCTTTTGGAGGTGTGTGGGTCAAATGGAAGGTCATGGAAGGTCTTATGGAGTGAAATGAGTGTCGTGGGATGGTGTCCTTGGGTGGTGTAGGCCATTGAGAGCTATGTGGGGGATTTTTGGGTTAATAGGATTCACAATAAAATAGGATTCACAATAAAATAGGCTTCACAATAAAATAATCTTCACAATAAGAGAAGAAACCTTTTGCAGTTTGATCACAACCATAGACATGCTTATTATGGAACCTTCTCAAAGAAAAGGTGAATATACTTTGCATAATTTTAATTTTATTAATTATCAAAGCAATAGGTTGTGTTTTAATTTTGATAGCCCGTGATGAGGAACATCTGAAACACCTTGAAGCTCATGGATTCTTAATATTACAGTAGACAAGAGGGAAAGCTTTGTTTCTGACTCTTTGTTTTTGATGCAGTGATGGCATTGGGCTTCAAAATCCTTTCAGGAAGGACTCTTCTTTGGACTATGAGAATGATAGTGATGAAGAATGGGAAGAGGTACTCATCACTAAATATCTTTGGTAAGAGTATGTATAGTATTTTTATTAGCTTTAGTTATAGGGAAAATTTTACATATCTTAGTCGTATTTAGATTAGTCATTAATATGTTAACATCTAGTAGTTTATTTAGTCATATATTTGGTCATTAATGGTTGCAATCAGTGACTAAATCAGCGACTAAATCAATGACTAACTCAGTGACTAAATCAATGACTAAATCCATGACTAAATCATTAACTATCAATGACTAAAACAATGACTAAATCATTGAGTATCAATGACTAAAGCATTGTCTATCAATGACTAAATCATTTTCTATCAATGACTACTAAGCCAAGCTATTAATGACTGGTGAAATATGACTAGATATAAGATAGTGGAAATTTACTACTATTAGTCACCGACTAAAAAATAGTTGTTTATAGCCCGATTTTACTCATTTTTTTAGTCATTAATTTCTCATTTTGCTAATAGTGGAAGGAGCAGTGTCGTTCTTGCAAAAATTATTTAGTGATGAAGGCCCAATTGATTGTCATTATAGTGACGAAAGTCAATATTTTAAAAAAATTAACAAAGTTCTTGTGACAAAGCTTTCGTTGGTTTAGAGATGGATCTTTGTTAGTGTAGCAATGAAGTGCTTGTCGCTCTAGCGATGGAAGGAAATTTTTTTCAAACAAATCAAAGTTGTTGCGACGAAGCTTTCATTGGTTTAGTGATGAAGATTCGTTGGTGTAGCGATGCGGGTTTCATCATTATAGCGATGGAAGGAAATTAAAAAAAAAACAAAGTTGTTGCAATGAAGCTTCGTTGGTGCAGCGGCGAAGTGTTCATCACTATAGCGACGGCAAGAAAATTATTTAAAAAAAATTCCAATGAACTTGCTATATTAGTGACAAAATTTTTTGTCACTACTATAGCAAGTTTGTTGACACTCGATAGGTATGTTCGTCACTTTATCCTCATTGCTAAGTGGTACTACTTCTAAGCTATAAGGACCCTAGGCCTTCTAAAATCTAACCATATGAAGGAAATTGTTTAAGTCGTTCCTCCCTAAGGTCATGGTTACCCTTTCTCCACTTCATTGCATTCGAAGTTAGAATAGTTGTGGTTTCCATCATGATATGCAGATGTCGAATAATTCTCACATACAAATGGAGGTCCATTGTGAAAACATTTTTTTATCTAAAAGAAAATATTACAAAATAGGAGTTTAAACCACTAACGTTGTACCTGTTAAGAGGTAGAGACTACCATATATAAATTTGAAATTACAGAAAAAGGTAGAAATCTAAAAGCAGTTAACCTCTAAGAAGAGATGAAACTGATATTAAAAATCTTGTTGTTTCTCTTGCCTAGGTATGAATTTTTCCCCTCAATACTTAATTGATGCAGACCAAAAGTAGAATGATGGCATGGTTGCCACTAGAGCACTGGATATAAATCTAGCAAATGGGATAGAATAGTTGTGTCATCCTCAATAATTTTCTTTATGTTCAAAGTGAGACTTAGGTCACTTCTATTGTTTTCCTCAGAATGAGTTTCATCATAGTATTTGAGCATACAAGACAAATGTTTCCCCACTCCCCTTAGGACTAGTCACTACACTTCCTTTCCCTCTACAAGAAGAAATATCGTCTTCCTAGTTCTATTGGAATTTATCCCATCATATGAAAACTACAATTTTCTCAACAAGCTAATAATAGCATACATGGGGTTTAAATTCCACTGCAAAATGATACACTCAGGATATCACACAGAGATAGGGAAGAAAGAAGCATGAAAGTCCTCATAAGCTGGAGCTTCCATAAAGATTAATTATTACCTCTTTTTCCTCTAGTGGTTCTTTGTGTTCACCTTTCCCATGGCAGATGCTTATCTTCTCATCATGATTGTTAAGTTGAAATTGCTAACTTTAGGGAAAAAATAGAGATTACCTCAAAAATTATTGTTAGGTCATTTATTTTTTGTTCCTTGGAAATTACATCCATGGGAAACCCTTGGGAACTTCCCCTTATTCCAACGATGTTACCTAGTGTAAATCAGGCCTTGTAGACTATTGTATGTTGAACCAACATAGACATCAAGTGTGGCCCATCGAGAGGCATCCAACACAGAGACATGACCCAAATACCTCCTTATTTCTATTTACTTCTCTCAACTACTGGAGCAAGCTGACAGGGCTAAGTTTTGTCACTGCGTTTCCATCCTTCCTATTATCATCGTTAATCCTTTATAATTTGATGGTCAATTAAATGGTTTCAAGTTCAAACTAGACTCGAGGATCTATTTGAAACTTTTTGAGTACCTTCATTCTATATTCCATGGAGATATCTCTCCAATCATATCGTTTGGTGGAGTCCCTTATGTTTTTCCTATTGAGGAACTCTTTAAATTGGTATCTGTTAACTGCTATAGGAATCTTTGGATTGTTTAGTTCATCAACTAGCCTTTATTTTCCTCTTCAAACATTCTCTAGGTAAAGCTTCCTAGAGTAAGGAGGGGAATCTCTATTATTTTCAACAATTATTTATAATTCCCCATCATGATTGTGCCATTTTAATTTTACTAATTTTATGCACATGAGGGAATCTCTTCATGCCTTGAACAAGGGCCAAGAATTCGTCCTCATTATTTCAGGCATGGGTAATTATTATTCTAGATAAGAACGAAATTATGTTTGTGATTTATAATTGTTCCTCTCCTCCTTTCTTAGCTACAGTTTTCTCAAAGACCTGTTTAAATTCAGCTTATAAATTCCTTTCGTAATCACACTACAATCAGCATCATCTGTCAAACTTGCCGATTGAACTTTTAATGTTCAACAGTGAACTTGTTTCAAGCAATTGCACATTTGACATCATAGAAATAACTCAACATATAAATATCAAATTAAGATCTGAATGTTTGCAAGCACATCCACAATATAGAGCAGAAAGAAACCCCCCACAAAAATTTCATCAAAGAATACAACAGTCAATGTTCAAAAACATAGGGCATAGATTCAGTAGATATAACCAGGGAAATGAAATTATGAATTTGTTTCTTAGGAAAACATAACCAGGGCATGCATTGCAAAAATTAAATGTGAATGAGTCTAAGGAAAATAAAATAGTAAGACACAAAGTAGATATTACTGTAACAAAGATGTCATGAATATTCATCGAACATTTAACCTAAGGCAGAGAAGAACTCATAATGTCCCAAAAATAATGTCTGAGAGCACTTCATGCAAAACCAGAACAACATCGACCAATCACAAACTCTCAAAAGAAACTTCTCAAACTTGAAATATATAAGTACTAAATGTCACCAGTCACAAATTTTACATATGCATATATGATCTAGATGACTTCAACAATTAACTGAAAAGAAACAATGTTAATCTAGCTTTAATATAAATAGTAATATTAAGGATAAATTAATGGAGTTATTAATTCATTTCCAAATTTGATCAAATTATCCTTGGATCTGTGTAGGATCAAATGGCCATTAATTTCAATAATTTAAGATTCACAAGTTAGCATCAAGAACAAGTTAGAAACAAGAGAAAGTGACCCCTAAATTCCAACATTTAACCTAAGGATGTTACAACTAATTAAAGATACCATTTGTCCTCTTCCCATTCATTTACTAGAAGAATATGAAGAGACATCATTTCCATGTCAATGGTGTTTCAGATTATTTCTGATTTTTCAGGATTTCATGTGACATGTGATGGTATCATCAAGTATTGTCAGTTATGTATGATGAATGAATCTTGCAAAATATTGTGTTGGTATACTCAATCATGGATCGATTGATGATCTACAAGGAATACTAAGTCTTGGATTGATTGATATGTAGGAGCGAATGAGTCATGGATTGATTTTTTTGCAGGGATGACTAATTCAAAGATTGATTGGTCTGTAGGGATGACTAATTTGTGGAATCAACCAAGGATTCAACTCGGACTAGTAATTAGTTGATAGATCCAGATGATTCTTGGAATGGGTCAACCAGTTCATGGAAGCGACATTGGTCTTAACTTGTAGCTCTGTGAAGTGTCATCCTCTAAGATTTCAAATTTTGCAATTGAAAATGAGCTAGGATCCATTGTCATGTATGTTTCAACAGCTTGTCCCTTTAATTCATTGATGCATATCATACATGCACCCCATTGGCTTTCCATATGGGAATAGTTTTCTCTAATGGAGGCTTGTACTGTTGATGTGTCAAAGGTTAAACTTTTATTCCTTCAAAATTTCTACGTCTTAGAGGTTTTTACATTGATCATTCCCCTCCAATGGACCTTTTCACATGCATTGTACGAGTCATAACAAAAATATAGAAAGAATTTACATTGATTTATCAAGCATTTAGTCCTCTAACCCATAAAAAAGTGAGCTCAATCCCCTAAACATATAAAAATAATTAATTGAAATGGGGGAAATTGGGTGAAATATGCCCCCTTACATGTGTCATCATCATTTTAAAAGGGGAGACCATTGGTCAAATCAATAATTGTTTTACACTTTGTTCTCTCATTTAACAGTCCATCCAATGTGATCAGATATATAGGGACATCTAACCAAAGAATAATCTCCTCCTCGCCATCATTGACCTAATTGCAAAACATGTATGCCCAAATTTTACCCATCTATTAGTTATCTCTAAGGTAATTTGAATATTTTTCAATTGAAATAGATCCTTTCCCTTCATCCAATTACCTCACCCTCCCCTCCCAAAGATCCATTAATCATGTCCTCATTGAGATCCTCTTACCCTTGTTTTAGAGAGACCCTAGGGTTATCTTTTGGATAATTTGTTATACAAAAATCCTGTCACCATCATGTGATAAGACCTTTGACATACCTATTTTTCCTGAATCCCAGCTTCTGGAGTGAAGACTAAATGGTTTCTTATCGGTCTATCATACAAATTCCCAGCACTGCTCATCCTCCTTTATCCAGGAGCGGTACCCCTACTTGCACCACTTTTCATCAGTTGTCCACAAGTAGTGCCACCACCTGTTACCCTTGGTCCATAGGCGGTTATTACCAGAACCTCTCTGTCATAGAAGGAGAAGCATGGTACCCTAGGTAAAAATGGAAAAAGAGATGTTTCTTGAGGCTTCTAGATGATAGGCCTCGAGATATCCCTTATTCCTACTACTGTGAGTTTGTTGAGCTCGAGATCCCTCATCATAGGATCTTAGAGGCTACCTCACCCACTAATTTATCAACCATCTCTATCCATTAAAGCCCTATAAATATGAGCTCATAGCCATGGTTGATGAGAGAACATTGAAGGAATTGTTATGCTGTTGGACTGATTCTTGGCCCAAGATCATTTGGAGAGAGCATAGAGAGCCAGAGTCGGAGCTTTTAGGGATGAAGAGTTGGTTTCATGGAGATGCATGTCAACACTAAGGCTTGCTTGTAAACTTCTTCATATTTCTAATGCAAGTTGATTTTTTGTCCCATATATATTGTTGATGTTTGATTTCAGATATATATTGCTAGATACTTTAGTCACTAGCATATATTAGTAGATCATATTCTGGTTGCTTTGATCTGTTTCGTGTTGAACTCTTTTGCAGCTACACAGGAGAACTATCAAGGCCTTGTATTCCAGATATCTACAACGTCTAGGGGGAGTTATCAACCTCTGTGATCTACTTGTTCTAGATTTGAACCATTCAGACTAGCAAAACACCTTGCTGTCCGCAGGAGGTGAAATATTCCGATCAACAAATCTGGTGACTCCGCTGGGGAGTAGTTGTATTCAGTTGTTCTAATCATCCTCAGTCTACAACTCTTGTCCAAATCTAGGCCCCGTTTTCTTTAACTCTTTATAGTCAGATCTACTTTCTGATATGTATTATTTGGGTTTGAAATTTCCAGATCTATTCAGATCTGAGTCATTTCGATTTTTTATGCTCTGTTACCATATTCAATTCGACAGTATTCACCTTGATCTAGTATTTTTTTATATGATCCATCATTCTCTTTCTTGTTTTGGCCATCTACAGGGAACCACAACAATGCTTTGTACGAGGTGCGGTGCCACTGCCTGAACACAGTGGACAGTAAGCAGTGCCACCGCCTATATCTGGTTAGCTAGGAGTGGTGCTGCTTGGGAAATGCTCTTACAACACCTACGAAGCGCAGTACCAGGTAGGCATTAGTCCAAAACCATTTTT
This sequence comes from Pseudotsuga menziesii, assembly GCA_001517045.1. NCBI lineage: Eukaryota > Viridiplantae > Streptophyta > Pinopsida > Pinales > Pinaceae > Pseudotsuga > Pseudotsuga menziesii. The sequence goes on along the minus strand of LPNX010643658.1, from coordinate 405,875 downwards.
CCTCATTTTTCTTTGTAAAAAATTGGAATTTTGATTGCTTTCAGTTCTGTTATCAAGATTTTATTATTGAATATGATGTGTGGCTTGCTGCTTTGATGGTTTAAGATTGATTTTGAGTGGAATTTCAAAATTTTGTTCAGTCTTTTTTATTGTTCATCCGCTTCTTGCTCATTGGTTTTGTTTAAAGAAGGATTTCTTATTTTCTAAAATTTAGGGTGCTCATTGAACTCTCTTTTCGTTGAAAGAAGAACATTAGATTAGCTTCTAGATTTCATTTCTTACTTGCATAGTAAACTTCTTTTTTCTTCCCTTCTAAAAAGAAAAGTTTTGATTGAGATTAGGACATCATATTTGAGCGTTGGATTTGGGTTTTTTGATTGGCTTCATAAGCTTTTAGGACCTTTACGATCTTTCATCTCTCATGCATATAGGACTATCTCGATCAAAAAAAAAAAAAATGGTAGTTTAAGTTAGATTAGCTTATGTTTTTAAGAAATTTGAAAAGTTAGAGTGCATTGGCATCTAGGTCTGCTTGGTGTTGTTCTTTTAGGAAAAGAGATTCTCACCCTTCCCATTTGCTTTCGAAAAGAAGAATTTGGTTTGTAGAAGTATTTTCTTGTCTTTGATTTGATGTTCATGACTGTTCATTGGAATGATTTTTGGTTTTGAAACAAAAAGAAAAACACTCTATTCCCTCTTGTAAGTAGGCATATTGAATGGTAAAGTGAACATTTGCATAAGCATACTGCATGGTTTTACTTTTCTGTCAGAACATCATGCATTCACCTAACCGTACAAGTTAAATTCAACGGTAGTTGGAGGTTAAAATTTATGTAGTAACTTGAGTGATAGGTTAGAGATGTGTTTGGGTGTTGTAAAACGTAGGAGCTGTCATTATTTGTCAGCATTACATTACGGGAATCGTGCGGTTCTTCCATGTACCATCGGTATATCGAACAGCCTTTCATGTACCCTTGAGGTATATAGAAAGGTACTTTAAGTACTCGATTGTATATCGAAAGGCCCCTTGTGTACAGTTATGCATTAGGCAGCACTACTATTGATTCGAGCTCCCACGTACCTTGAGTATATCGAAAGACCCCACTAGGGCACATTATCTATCCGAGAAAAGCCCTTTGGCCTTCTTTTTTGGAGCCATACACCGATAATAGAATTCGGGGAGATTACTACGCATGTACCCTCAAGGTATATTGCGAGTGGCACCGACTTGACAATCCTAGTGAGAGACCTAAATTTTGAACTCTTCTTGTCATTTTAAGTCTACTTGTTTTGACCTATAGTTTGAGTAGGGAATTCTTTGGGTGTGTTTTTTCTAGATTTTCAGACCCTAGGTTAGATAGGAACTATACAGGCTGGCTGATTTAAGGCAGTCTAGGAGAGTATGAGGCTTGGCACTCAATTTTACTTCTGTTTCAGAAGGAAATACAATGGAAGCTTCCGACCGAGGAGCTGCTACCACCTCCCAAGTGGGAGATAATGTGGTGGTGGAAAGTGGAGTACCATATTCTTCACACTCACCTCCCTTAGTCCAATAGCCTTCTCGTGAGGATTCATCACTCCATCCTCCCGTGGAAGATCATGTTGATGATACCCGTCCGAATTTTGGTCCTAATTCTCCTTTTTGGGAGACACCTATTGGATAGGACATTGCCTCATTTGGCACCCATGTAAGTTCTCCTAAAAGTGAAGAAGAACATAGGAAATACCATGCTACTATCCTCTGTGCACAGGAGGTAGAAAATCATATTGACAACCTATTAGGCCCTTCACTGGTTCATTCCACATTCCTTCCTGTGGGAAATCATTCACTAGCCGATTCTATGAGACCCATTGAACCAATTATAGATTGTCCATTAACAACCCATAGCCCAGGTAAAATTTCCACCCCTCTCACCTCTTATGTTATGTCCAATCCAAATCCTGCTTAGATTTTTTGCATCTAGGGCCCAACCCTAAATTATTGTGTCTTCAGTACCTTTGAATGCCAATGGGAAACCGTCGGCATGACCTACATTATCTGATCCCAAAGTTGTACCTAGTTAAGAGCAGACCTCTAACATAGAAACATCCACAGTTTTTGTCCCTCCCACCCACACTAATGTGGTAAATCCCCCATCTAGTTCAGGTCATCCCTTGGAGGAACAACCTATTGCCATTCAGTATTCTAGTGGTTATGGTTATAAAATACCTATAGGTAATCATCCATGTATTCCTACTGGAATTACATTCCCTAGAAACACTTTTGCGCCATGGGGGAAACCCAACTCGTCTTACATGCCATCCATCAGAGGGATACCCATACATACTACGTGAGGTGTGGGAGGACCTCCATATGGAGGTCCTCCCCGTGGGGTACCTAATGGTCCTAGAGGGCCTGGTGGTCCTCCTGATGGTCCTAGTGGTCCTAGTGGTCGTGGGGGACCTGGTGGCTTTCCTCCCTATGGCTCGGGAAGGTCTGGTGGCCGTCCACCTAGTGGTTCTGGTGGTTCTAGAGGTTTCCCACCTCCTAGAGTTTTTGGAGTGTCTAGTAGCCCTCCACCTAGTGTTTTTGGTGGCTCTAGAGGTTTCCCACCTCATAAAGGTTCCCAAGGGTCTAGTGGTCCTCCTCCTAGTGGTCGTGGTGGTCGTGGTGGTCCTAGTGGTCCCGGTGGCTCCAATAGTCCTCCTCCTAGAGGCCCTGGTGGTCCTAGCATTCCTAATTCTAGAAATCAACCCCCCATGGGCAGATCTCCCAGTAGTTGTTCCTCACAGCAACCTGTTTATCAGTCCATCTATGTCCCTACTAGTAATTTCATGCCATATCAATATTACGAGTATGTGCAGCCCAATAGACAGTTACCTTTCCTTGCAACTTTGGACTTGCCTGATTTGTCTAAGTTGATTAAGGATCCCATTCGACATAATCCCTCATGGCCTCCCATTCCGGTAAAGTTACCATTGTATATTCCAAAATTTGATGGGAAGCAAGGTGAAGATCCGCGAAACCATGTTATGACTTTTCATTTATGGTGTTCCTTGAACTCCCTCACGTATGATTCCATTCAGTTACAACTCTTTCAGCAAACTTTGATCAGTATGGTCATGAAGTGGTATATTGAACTCCCACAACATTCGTTTATGTATTTTGGCTCGTTGGCAACCATATTTCTTACGCACTTTCAGCTCCCTATTCATTATGAAACGGGCACTGATCTTTTATCTTCTCTGTGATAGAACACCTCAACCCACATTTCTGACCATATTCATGAGTGTAGAAGGTGAAGAAGGCTTATTAAGGCCCCTATTCTAGATCATTTGTTAGATGATTGGTTCACTAAGTCCTTCTTTCCTCCTATTGCCCGAGATGTGGCCATGGGCGGTGTCATTACCAAAGAGAAGGATATTAGTCCGGATCAGTACCTAGACATAGTTTATTCCCAGTCTGGGACTCTTTATGACTTGATTCTTTAAGCTCCTTGCCCCAGCACTAACCCTGCCAAGCCATCAACAGAAGTACCTGTTGACGGGATTGTTGGTTCAATCCAGTCCCCATCCGTAGTGAAACCTGCCAAGCAAACCCAACCTGCTACTCCTTCGACTCCCAAGGTTTCTGCTGAGGTCAATTCTATTCAAAGTACTCAAACCTCAGGTAATAAAAATAAAGGTAAAAATCGAAATAAAAAACCTAGAAACCAGCAGGAGACCCTACAATCAACCCATAGTGACAACAACACAGGGAAAAGGAAAGCTAAATACCCTTGTTTGGTATGTGGTGGTGACCACTTCTCAAAGGAGTGTCCCCGTCAGGACGAAATCTCCTAGTTTTTGAAGTCTAATCCTACACCTGCAGTACTTACGGATCCCTTTCCCTCTCAACAACAACTGGTAGAACACATGTCGAACCAGGGTAACTCTAGTTCATCGGAGGATATTCGTATGATTTCCTCACCATCCATCTGCAAACTCAAAGCCAGAATTATGATAAACCCATAGACAAGCAAGAAGATCAACTTTCTTTAGGGAAAGCTCCCTCCACTAGTTCTCCAGAACCCTCGTCTACTGTTCCCTTGTCCATCGAGAAGCCTACTCTTGACAAGATTTTGTGCCCACCCAAGAGTACTCTTCAGAAGGTTGTCTTTAATCCCAATGCTCGAGCTTCTCGATTCTATAATGTGGTTGAAGATATTTCTTGAGCACCTTGTGTGATGTTTACCCTACAAGTACTCCAAAGTTTCCCTTCACAGTGCAAGAACTTGTTGACTGCATTAGGAGATGTAGACTCGGATAACACGAACTTGATTCACTTCAATGTTGAGAACTATAGACCTAGATTACCGCATAAACTTGCTTTTTAGATCATTTATGAAAGTAGTGGGAAAGAAAGTATTTCGAATGGTACTAGATGAAGGAGCTTCGACCTCAGTGTTATCTCTGACTTGTTGGAAAGCTCTTGGTTGTCCTAAGCTTGTTACATCACCTACGACCCTTAAAGCCTTTGATGGATGGAGTTTCCAACCCCATGGCCTCATATCAGCCCTCGCGGTCGAGCTAGGGGGAAAAACAATTTCTATCCAAGTAGAAGTGGTAGATTCCCCTTCATATTATAACCTCCTTTTAGGAAGGAATTGTTTCTATTCCATGAATGTTGTTGCTTCAACAATATTTCAAACGGTCCAATTCCCACATATCGGGAGAATTGTTACCATTGACCAGCTTGATTTCTGTACACCGGATGTTACTAACTCCATGGCCAATAACATCCCCATGTTAGGTTAGTCCCCTCCTCCTTACCAGTCGATTAGGGTAGGTATGCTGAAGGATTCATCCCTTATGGGGATTTTCCCCTATACTCCTCCTAGCACAGATACCGTGATAGTACATATGATCGCCTCATTTGATATCGATCCCTAGGGCACAAATGTTGTTGAGTCCACCTTGTTGAGCCCATGCAAAGCTATGTATGACACCATTCAAACTTGCTCTGATGATCACACTAATGACGTTCATTTAGTGGCTTCGGATCCTTACCATTTACTGTACTGGTTAGCACCTTCTCTTATGGTTCTAGACTATCTCTCCGTAAGTTTTCCTTTCGACTAGTCCATTGTAGAGATTATGAATACGGATGAGCCCATTTGGGAGGAGCACCATCATAGATGCATGTTCCTCCCCAATACCAGTTCGGGAAACCATGCTTTTTCATCCATGTTTCCTACTGATATTATCAACGTTCTACAAAGTCCTATATTGTTGCAAGATACAGATTCTGAAGGAAACCTTTGCAACATTACTCAGATGAACCCAATTGACATATAAGCCAAGATTGATGTTATTGAGAATGTTCATGTTGGGAAGAACTACTCCACAGATGAATCCGAAGCATATAAGGCACTTTTTAAGGAATTCCATGATATTTTTTCCTAGTCCTATGAAGAGATGTTGGAGATCGACCCTTCCATTGTGGTTCACGAGATTAAAACTTATCCCATGGCTAAACCTGTTAGGAAGAAACGTAGGCAAGTCCATCCTAGGAAGGCCACAGTTATTAAAGCTGAGATTGAGAAACTTTTGAAAGCTAGTTTTATTTATCTTGTACCTTTGATAGAATGGGTATCGATCATTGTCCTTGTCAATAAAAAATAGGGCACCATTAGAGTCTGTATCGACTTTAGGGATTTAAATAAAGCTTGTCCCAAGGAAAACTTTCCTACCCTGCACATCAATCAAATTATTGACAATTGTGCTGGAAGTGTCATATTTTCATTCATGGATGGCTTCTCCGGCTACAATTAAATTGAGATATTGCTCGTCAATCAGCATAAGACGACATTCATTTTCCCATGGGAAACCTTTGCATATAATAATTTACCTTTCTACTTGAAAAATTTTGGTGCCACGTTCCAGCGTGCGATGTCCTATGCATTTCATGACATTAAACATATTGTTGTACCATACATTGATGACCTCCCCGCTCATTCACAGTGATGGGAGGACCATCCCGGTCATCTTAGAGACATATTCCTACGATGTTGTCATTATAATATACGGCTCAATCCACATAAATGTTTTTTTTGTGTTGAGACGAGATGTCTGCTTGGCTTTATGGTATCCAAATATGGCATTCAGATCGATCCTTTGAAGATTGCTGCCATCATTAATCTACCATCCCCAACCAACATCCTTGAACTCCAAAGTTTGCAGGGGAAGGCAAACTTTCTCTACCTTTTTGTGTGCAATTTCGCTGAGAAAACGCACGGTTATATGAGTCTCTTCAAGAATAACACTCCATTCTTCTGTGATGACCAGGCCCAATGCACCTTTTATAGTCTTAAGCATGCTTTGACTCATTCACCCATGATACACCCCCCAGACTATTCAAAGGATTTTCTCTTGTATATTGCTGCCTCCACTACTACCATTTCCATGGTTCTAGTGCAGGACAATCTCCACAGTAAGGAGCATGTGATTTATTATGCCAGTAAGAATCTTATTGATTCTATAACCTACTATTCACATGTGGAGAAGCTAGCTTTAGCCATGGTCATTGCTGTCCAAAAATTTTGTCACTACATTCTTCTTCGCACTACCACCGTATTGGCAGACCAGAACCCGATCTACTACATTCTGACTCGTCATGTAGTCTTATTGGATCGTCATCCTTTGGGAGTTTGATCTTGAGTTTTCCAAGGCTACATCAAAGCAATCCTTGGTTATTGTTGAGATTATATGTGACCTTCCCTGTGCTACCACAAAATATGAGCCCAACGATTCATTTCCGGATGAATTCCTATTCCTAATTAGCACTACTGATCCTTGGTATGGAGATTTGTTGATTTATCTCTAGACCCAGTATTTATAGCCACATCTATCTCACTATGATTATCACCGCATCCATCACCACGTGAAGTACTACCTCATCTTGCATGATACCTTGTATAGACATGGGATTGACTCCGTTCTTTGGCGATGCCTCACTCATGAGGAGGCTGAACATGTGCTGAATGATTGCCACTGTGGATCATGTGGAGGTCATTTATTTGGGATGGCTACAGCCTAGAAAATCCTTTGCACTGGCTATTTCTAGCCTCATGTCTTCAAATACTGTCATGAGGCTGTTAAGAAATGCCCACCATGCCAACATTTTTATCCCAAAAAGTGCACCCATCCTGCTCTGCTTCACCACGTCATTGCCTTTGGCCCTTTTTCCAAATGGGGGATTGAATTCATGCATTGTAAAACTACCTCAGCCAAGGGGCATGGTTACATCATCGTAGCCATGGATTAATTTAAAAAATGGGTTGAGGCCATGCCTACATATGCAGAAGATGGTAATACTGCCTCTATCTTCTTGTTCAATCATATCGTAGCTAGATTTGGAGTTCTACAGTCCATCGTCACTGATCACAGATCCCATTTCCGTAATCAAATGATGGAGGAATTGAGTGCCAAGCTAGGTTTTCTCCATGAAAACTATACGCCGTATTATCCGCAAGCTAACGGTCAGGTAGAGGCCATTAACAAGGTTTTGAAAACTATGCTTCATCAGATGGTTGGAGATCATAAATCTAATTGGAATCTCATTATTTTTTCCACTCTTTGGGCTTATTGGACTTCCATGAAAATATCTATTGGTTTCACGCCATTCCAACTTGTCTATGGACTTGAAGTTGTCTTTCCTATCCAATGTGAGGTTCCATCTTTACAACTCGTCGTCGAAATTCTCCCAGATACTTCTGCGGAGGAAGCGATATTTTTGTACTTAAATAAACTTGATGACACTCATAAAGATGTTGCCTTGGCTAATTAGGCACATAAGAAATGTGTCAAGGCACAGTATGATAAATCCGTCCAGCCTATTGCTTTCAACGAGGGTGACCTAGTTTTCACTTATGACCAGAGATATGACAAGCTAGGAAAGGGTATGTTCAAGTCTATGTGGTATGGACCTTTCGTTATTTCCAAGGTGTTAGTGAAAGGAGTCTATGAGTTGGTAGATTATGATGGAATCCCTTTGGGGCAACCTCACAATGCGTTGTACCTAAAAAGTTAATATGCACAGGCCTTCTTGGATGGTATCTTGTATATATGTATATTGATTGACTTTCAATGTGTTTTCAGTATTTTCAAGATGGTTTTGAGTTTTGGTGTCCGCATCTGTTTATACCATGTTTTGGTCATGCAGATGGCTTTCTATGGCTTCGCTAATGGTGCTTGCCACCACACCTTGAATCTAGCATCGATTGCTTGAGTTCTCTATTCCCCAGTTGAATATTTGGTCAGTTCAGGAGCAGTTTGCTTAGGTCCCGCTACTAATAACATCACTGAGTATGAAGCGGTCATTGGTCTTCTGAATAAAGTTTCCTCCCAGGATGTTCATGATCTAGTAGTTTTGATGGACTCTCAGCTCATGGTTTGTCATTTAAACCATGTCTACACCATTAGGAAACTGGTGCTCCTCCACCTCTTTCGGAGGGTACATTTGTTAGAAAGATCATTTGGAATCATTACATATAGGCATATCCATAGGGAACATAATGTAGTTGCTAATTCATTCGTTAATTACATCCTAGATTGGCATATTTTCCCATTCATGATGTTAATCAAACATGGTACATTGTAAATAAACATTTAAAGACACGTAGAACTCATAGAAATTTTTTTTATCCATTTGAAATGTATAAACATCATGTAAAAGTCTGTCTATATATATATATATACGAAAAATATTACAAAAACTAGGTCCCAATACCTCATTTGAAGCACGTAGGATTTCAAGAAAAATCATCATACAAAATCCTGAAGCTATCAGCTTTTAGTATACATGTCTCATCCACTAGTGGTGCTCATGATAGCACATCATTGCTTGATCCACCCTGTATAGTAGCATGCTGAATCAGCCTGGTACTCTCATCATAGATCCTGATATATAGTTGGGAGGTCATCTATGTCAGCATCTGGGATGTCCAGAGTCAACCTATCAAGGATGTCCTCCAGCTCCCCAGTGATATCATCACCCTATGACATGAAGTGAGCTTCGAATTTCCTATCTAATGGAGATGCTCCTCCAAGCCTCGCTACTCCACTATCTATATGAAGACAAATGGGTCTCGTCACTTATCATAAAAAATATAAAACATAAAAACATAAAAACATTTTCCATATTTAGGGTTTCTTGTTTCTTACCAATGTCTCCCCACTACCCTCTAAGTGGGAGTGGTAGGTCAGGATCACCTATAAAATCTGTGCCTGCATAGGCATAGTCCTCGACCATGAGCATCTCATCCCGCAGCCATATGAAGAACATGTCACTGAACTTCACTCTGCCCCTACCCGCTCCTGTGCGAGCCATGATATGGACCCACCTCGGCATGCTGGGGTCCCATGCTCTCAGACTCCAAAAATTCACCTAGGGCCTCATCTGGGGGACCCTCTCAAAGAAGAAACAAGCTAAGATGGAACCAAAACCGAAATGCTTCAGCTCTTCCTGCCGATATTTAGTCAGCTGATCCTTGAAGATTGGAAGCAATGCTTCCGCCCAGTTGAACACCGTAGGTGCCATTGCTTCTAGGGAATACAACATATGTGCCCTGGAAGCTTGATGTACACCTTGGCTCCCTGCCACCCTCTGCATGGTGAATAGAATGATCTGCTAAGCCTTGTCTATCATGACCCTGATGGGGATCTTATTCCTGAATGTACCTCTACATGGTGCATAGTGTCGATCTATGAGCTCTCTGGTGGTAATGTCCCCACCATGGGAACCTGTCAATGAGATAGGGGCACCCTGTCTTGAAAGGCTAGTTAGGAAGTAGATGTCCTCTACCTCCACTATAAGTATATGTGCCTCCACTTTGAAATATTGTTGTTCTAGATTCCACATTCTTAGTATGTGTTCTAGTAGTCTCTTGTGGGACACCATGCTTGGTGTCTGAAAGAAATTTAGAATCCCACAGTTCTGGAGTGCAGCCATACAAACTAGATTCCTTTCAGCAGCAACATCCTCATCATCATGTGTTCTTTCCTTCCATATCACCATATTTTGGAAGCCTAGACCTGCCAAAAACAACAATGGTATACATCAATATCATCCTTGAATCATTATAAATCAAAAGATGAGTTAATTTTGTATATATCATTGGTTTCATTTATCCATGGTCGGCACTGCCTCTGTCCCATTGGAGATAGGAGTTGGCACCACCTATCCATCATATTCTTGGCGCGGTTCTCGGGTTGTACCGCCTATCCCGCAAGGGGTAGCCACAGTGCCCGCAAATAGGATTTTAGGGATTGCCTAATATGCCTAAAACCCCACCAAATTCAAAAATAAAAGCTATGAAATTGAAGATGAAGGTCTTAGCTATTACTTGCAACTGACGAGACTGAAAATGGACAGTGAAAACTCCTAGTATCAGCTGTGGAAGATCTAGCTAAAAAATGCTCCAAGTGCTCTCTGCTAGAGGTAAATAGTGAAATGTTTGATATTTTACTATTTACTTGCCATATATAGACATTTTTTGGGTCTGACTTAGTATAGTTTTGATATTACATCATGTTCTGGTCAAAATCTATTTTTTGTAATCCTGTAATGTTGATTTTGGATGCATTTAACCCTTGTTTATGAGTCATCTGCAGGTTGAATTTAGTAAAAAATATTTGGAAAGTTTGTTTATGTCTTTTTCATACTTTCACAAAATGGAAAAGGTCTTTGAGAATTTATTATGACACTTTGTCACGCTCGTTAAAATCTAGTATCAAAGTTCCAAGTCTAGTTCAAGTTTCTTCCCAGGCTCGTAAAATACAACATTGTGTAAAGAAACTTTATGGAGTCTTCTTTCCGCATCTTATTTTAGACTCCTTAAACATGAAAAGATAGTTGATTTCGTTTCCGAATATTTCTAGGCTCGTAAAAAGTGTGTTGCATCTGCAACAATTTCCCAAAATTCTAAAAAAAATTGGACCCTCCTTTACTTTGAATTAGTCAGTTCTTTTCTTGATTTCAGCCTATTGATTTTTGGCCTATGGATTTTAAAGCATCTTTCGACACTTTGGGTTACTTTCAATCATTTGGTGCTTTCTCATTTCAATGTTTTAATGAATCCCATCCTTAGTTGAATTCGTCATCGTCTTGCATATCTCTCGAAACCTTGTTCAATCGGAAGTTAAGTCTTTGTCCTCTTCACCGTTGCGGGCAGATTTTTGATCCTACCCTCCTACGTTGCGGAGCGTTTCCGGGTGTGGAATGTCCTTTTCGCTCTGACCGTTGCGCGTGAGTTTTCATTCTTTGACGTTTCGAGTGGATTTGGATTCTTTGTCGGAGGGATTTGAAGTCTACCTCGTCCGATGCTGCGGACAGATCTTATTTTCAGGCATCCGCCGTGGTGGATCGCTTCAGACTTAGACTTTCATCGACACTCCTATGTGTGTTTTGTTGATTGCCAGCTTTGTAGCGGAGCGCTTGGCCATTGTTTGATCCTCCGTTGCGGACATCATCGTGCTCCGAGCATCCGCCGTTGCGGAGGGGTTCGGATTCTTGGTCATCCGATCAAGGTATCCTCCGTCGCCCGACTGTCATTTTGTTCACGCGTTATATTTAGCCAGGCGGGTGAATCAGTACCGGGGATTGTCCGCCGTTGTGGAGGGACTGAAGCTCTTGTCTCCCGACGCAACTTTCATTCCTCGTCCGATTTAAAGCTCCCGCACGTGCGACTTTTTATATTTATACGGGGCGACAGTTCGGAGTTTGTATTTTTTTGTTTTATTGTCGAGCACTGTCGCGGTGAGTTGAGCTATCGATCTTGGGAGTGCGTGAATATCTAGCTGTCGTGTACCAGCTTCCAGGTGGCGAGGGGAGAATTCCAACCGTCATCCACTCACTCGTTTCTCCGGATTGCCAGGTAGGTTTTTCCACCTGTAGCATTTAAACGATAAATGTTTTTCTTCCGTGGCGGTCTCTCGCGTCTAGCTAGACCTTAAGATAATAGGAGTAGGATTTTTCTTCATTTTCTGACTATAAGGGGGAGGCGGTTTTAAGATTTTCAACAGTTCTGTCTTGTTTGCTGCCTTGCGTGCATAGGGTTACAGGGGTCTCCGGCGCGAACGGCCATTACGCCGTTCGCGCCGAGCTTTTCTTGTGCCATCGTGCTAAGTAGAGGATTAGCGGGTTTTGAGTTTTGCTATGGGGATTCTGGTGGGATATTGTTTCCCTAGTATGTGCCAGGGGTTTTGAACCCAGGATGTTTTTCCCGCACGGTTAGGTGCAGTCCCGCTGAGGAATCCATTGGTTTGTCGGGGGAGGAATGGGTTTTTGAAAGAGATTTTGTGGTCAACAGTGTCGCTCCTTCACATTTCTAGTCGCAGCCAATATCGATTGCGAAACCCCTCGCTGCCCTTTTGGGCCCCGTCGCCTAAAATCCCTACCCATTTAAGGGGAGGTATCGCCATTTATAGTGCGTGGATTGAGAGAAGCACGGGTGGTTTTTCATGGAAGTATCCAGTGTAGACAGTAAAATGATTCCCGAACGATGTATAGTTAAGTTAATGGAGCTTTTCCGTCGTAAGCCGCATGACTCGTCATTAGTCTCACATTTGATGAGCTCTATGGTTAAAATGTCGACTATCGCAAACCTTCACTCTGTTTGTTAATGAAATAGATTAATGGCGAAATATTTTACATTGCACATAATATGCTAGTTTGTTTATATCGCTACCAGGCGGAAAGTGGCATATTGCAATTTAATGTAGATTTAATCCTGGCACAAGTATGATTGATTGGCTTTCTGCATATAGGTCAGATCATGAAATAACACATCCATAGTCTTAAGACATTGTAGGGATGAACAACATGTATTTGTTGCATTGAAAATTACCATACTTTGCATAAGATAATGGCACATTGCACAATACTGCACGCTAGTTTGATTGTTCAGTATGAGAGACTTATGATTTGATTTTATGGACTCGTCACAATTATGATACACTTGAGAAAGGATATATCGCTGCAAAATGTTCACAAATTCAAACTGCTTAAAATGTCATAATGTTTTTACATTGCAGGAAGAATTTACAATGTCCAAGAGACAGAAAAGGAAGGCCTCTGCTGTCGAAGAACAAACAGCAATAGAGGTCGTCCCACAAATGGAGTATATCTATGAGGACACCCAATGTGTCATGGGGGTTGAGCCCGAATATAAGTGGGGAGAGATATACAGACTGATTTCCCGTAGGGAAGTCCTAGACACAGGTCTTGAGGAAGAGCCCATTTATGCCAATATAGAAAGATCTGCCATTATGAAGGTTGCCACCAGGCCAGAGCTGTTCCCTTGCACTGATGTGATGAGATGGATTCTACCACACATGAATAACAACACAATGCTGATGGGAAATGTTGAAGGTCAGGGCTATGCTGCATTTATCCCTGGATATGTGGCATTGGCTTACCACCTGCCAGAGCCCCAAGTCTTCCTGTCAAAGGACTAGTTAGAGAACCTCAGGATGGATTTAGTGGAAACCCTGAGAAGAATGCTCTTACCAGGAAAGCTTTACAGACAAAGAGCAACTGAGGACTATGACACAGCGAGCTTAAGATCTCCTTACATGTTTATAGCCTTGATGCTAAACTGGATATTTGGAAGAGCCAATGGTAGACTCTTCAAATTGGAGTGGATACCTCTTATGTTTCATGTAGCCACAAAAGGAACAATATTCAACTGGGCTAGCATAGTATCTAGCAGTCTCTCTTCTTGTGTAGCTGCAGCCCTGGGAGGAGGAGAAGCCTGAAAAAAGTCTGAGTTCTACATGAGTTCCTTTCTGATAGACTGCATACTATGCCATCAGCCTTTCCCGGGGCTCAAATGTGTTTGGGACAGGGAAAGAATGCTCGTGTATGCAGTCTACAAACTACTGGGTGCTCACCAGTACCATAGCTATTACCGAGAAATCTGTGAGCATTTTATTATTCCTCTGCACACACTTATCTTCCGAAATGAATGTAACTACATGTCTGAAGAGGAAATGAAGGTAATAGAGGAGTATGGTGATTATTTCTTGACAGAAAACAGGACATATCTTAGAATGTTTGGTGGATCAAAAACACCTTATCTGCTGCCCAAGTATGCAACGGACTATATAGTCCACAAAGAGGCAATCAGACAAGTGTTTATTGACGGAGTTGGTCACTTCTTGTTCCAGAAAAAGAAGACTACCTATCCACCCCTACCATTTAAGCTAGGAAGCTGCAGTTTCGCCAATGTGAAGCAAGCTGCAGAATTTATAGAGGAGCTAGGAAAGTTCCACTTTGGTGAGATGACTTTCAGACGAAATGACACTCATGGAAGAATGGCTGAGCACTGCAAGAAGCACAAGGTTTTTTGTGAGTACACCCACAATTTTGATCGAGATGATTCTGTTTTCAGGAGTGCACCAAACATGACTACACTTGGTAGGAGATTCAAACAGAAAAACCCCACCAAGGATAGAAAAGGATATGAACAAGATAAAGCTGAGCAAGCTAGGGCTGAAGAAGCAGCCAAAAGGATAAGAGAGGAGGCTCAGAGGCTGGAAGATGAGGCTACAGAGTGGATGCAAAAGGGAGAAGAAGAAAAGAGGAAAGCTGCCCAGGAAGCAGCTGAGCGAGCCAATGAAGCAGCTAGAGAAACAGAAGAAGCTGCTAGGTAAGTAGCCAAAGAAGCCCAGAGAAAGATGGATGAAGAACTGCGAGAGCAGGAGGCTGAGCAGATAAAGTTGACGCAACAACAAGCTCCTGAAGCATCATCAGGGCAGAGTCAGGGAGAGGAAAATCCCGAGGTGCAGATCCCTCAAGTGCCCACTACCATCATAGCTGCTACCCCTGTGCTTCAGCTAGTACCCTTCGTACAGAAAAAGGGGGAAGATGTCCCTAATTTCAGCACCGTATATTATGATAGGGCTACTAAAAGGATAATGAGGAGAACAGAAAAAAAGGTAGAGGCAGAAGGAATGGCTAGCAAAATGATAACAGATAAGGTCATGATGGTAGGGACAGATGTAGATCCAAATTTTACTATAAGGACCGAGACTGCGGCAATACATGCTTCAGAGGATAACATAGACATAATGATGATTGAAATAGAGTCATCCAAGAATACCTCCTCTCAGCTTAAGGATACCCTGAGAAAAGAAAGGGAAGAAGGAAATAGACTTAAGAGAAAATATGAACATGTGCTGAGAGAAATGGAGGCCACAAAAAGTGAAATCTGCACCATCTAGGTAGAAGCACAGGCCAAGGAAACAGCACATGAGGCTCTGGAAAGTGCACAGCAGGAAATTCAAGACTTAAAGAATGAAAAGGAACAGATGAGTGCAAAGATAGAAGACCTAGAAGAACAGGAGTATATTATCTATGAGTCTAATGCCACATACGTTAAAGAACTGAAAGAGCAGTTGGAAGCAGGAAAGGAACAGCAGGTTGATCTACAGCCGGTTAAAGAACACATCCTGGCCCAGAAAGGTAAAGCGCTACACCTGCAAACTGCTCTAGAAGAAGAAAGATGCCAGGTCCTCCAGATTGATGGCCGACTGGAAGAAATCCTAGAAACTACTTCTTATTTTGTTGACAGGTCTCAAGACATCCTCGAAGTACTGACTACAAGGATAGCTAGGGCGGAGGACAATGAGGAAGCCCCAGTTGAACTACCATCCAAGGATAAACAAGCCCTTAAACGGGACCACGATCTGATATAATTCGCTATCAATACTGCAGAAGATTTCCAGAAAACAGTCAAGAAGACCAAAGGAGTCTGCACAGAATTCTTCAGGAGGGCCCTGGTTGCCTACAACAGATGTCAGGTAGAAGCCGAGCAAAGGCTATATGAGTTCCCTGATCATGATGCATTTGTAGAAATGTTGAAAAAGGGGCAGCAAGATGAAGAAGCCAGAGTACAACGCATCAAAGCTATTGATGACCAAATCCTGAAAAATGAAATAGGTCACACAGCCGTCAGTGTGCAGCTCTTAGAAGAACAGGTGCGATTGAACACAGCCAGGGTAGAGGCCATTAAAAACCAAGCTGAAAAGTTTGAGCTAAGCATTCAGTTCTTAGAACCAAGCTCGTTTGAAGGACTCGCTGCTGAGGCAACAGCGTGGAGAAAATTCTTGGAGAACCAAGCGGGACCCTCCTCTCAAAAGGACCGGTCAACTTTGCTATAATTTAATATATTGTAAAAGGTTTTTGGAAAATTGAAACGTTGGGAAGCCCAAAGGTCACTTTGGGCAGCCCAACCATATTTTGCTTTTTTGTATAAAAATAGGAAATGTAGAGAAGGGGAGGGATTTTTTTTCCCAGTAAGACTGGAGGACATATTGTAAGAAGAAGTACTTCCTTTTGCAATAAAAGATTTTGGTTTGCCTGTTGGAGAAAGAGATGTGAAGTTTCCAAATGTTATACATGGATGGCAGAAAGATGAATTACTTTATTTTTCAGCTTGTGTCCATGAATCGTGAGATCGTTCTAACCTTATGACCTATGTCTTGTCGAATGATTTCTGATTTAATTTGTGGAAAATTCACCTAGAGTAATGTACGTGGTTCATATAACAATTGGCTATCTAGTTTTTAGAATATTTTCTTGTTCATGTGTTGTAAACACAGATATCAGCTACCTGTAACTTGTTTATTATACATGGAAATAATACATTACTCACAAATAATCATTCTTCTGGCTCCTCGGGGATAGATAGCTAGGTGTTTAGATAGTTAGTTGTTTTACTGCATGGTTACATATGTGGTTTAGATGTTGGTGAACCTAAGACGAGAGGTAAGAACCTACGCAGCACATTTTGTTGTTCCTTGCATCTTTACCACCCTACATTTTAAGATAGGAATGGGCATTGCATACATTAATTCAAAAATACAAATTCCGGTGGATCGGGCCGCAACCGGTAAGCCCTTGTTGTTACTTTGACCTACGGTGGCCGGACCGTAAACCAGACGGACTCCCTACACCAAACAATCAACGGGCTAGTTGGGAACGTTGATTGGGGAGAATCCCTTACTGTTGCCGCCTGCGAATTTCCAGGCCTCAACAAAGTGACATTGTGTAAATAAACTTCATGGAGTTCTCTTTAAACCCTTTTCAGACTCCCTAAATATGAAAATATTGTCGAGCGATCTTGTCTTCTTCACGTTCGTTAAAGAATTTGAAGGGTTGTCTGTATGATGGTAGGTTATCTCTTTCTTAGTTCAGAGAGTACTATTTATGAGAAAGGAAACAGTCCAGCCAATAATGACTGGAAGAGTTCTCTAAGGTAATATTTTATACTTTTTCAGACCTTAGAGACTAAATCATACACAAAATGACCCCCATGGAGTCTTCTTCTGTATTCGTTCAGAATCTCTAAACATGAACGATACCTAGTTTTCTTTCAGTGGACTCGTTAAATTAAACATTGAGAGACCCATTTTGGGAATGAACCCTTCCTCTCTTAGGTTCATAAAACATATGGGACTGGACTTGTCTTCTGACAAGCTATATCAAGTGTTTGTTACCCTCTTTGAACTTGTAAAACCAAAAAGAGGCACTCATCGATCATGATGGGCGAAATGGGAAAGGGAATAATTTTTCAAATAATGGCAATTTTTTTGTCGTTACCTTTGAACATGGCACTTGCCTAGACAATCATGTTAGTCAATTGGGTATTCAGCTGATCTCCATGATGATCCACTTTGATGAGTCATGTCAATCCTTTGAGTCTTTCAAAAGAATGCATTGTCCACTGTCTCATTGTGTATATGTCCTATCTAGTCATGCTGCCAAGTAATTTTGTCATGCCACCCAATGTTCAAAGGGAATCTAAAGAAGTCTTACCTCTACAGTATACATAGCCTTCGTGTCAGTATCTTTGAGTCAGTCATATGGTTACTATGATCACATCATTCCAGAACTATGTTTCGAGTTTCGTGTCATTGATGTGGGACTCATCATGGCCCTCCTTCGACGAGACTATTCCCGTCAACATCAGCTCATCATCCCAAAAATAGTCTTAGAAACAATATTTAGTACCTTGAGATATATATACCTTAATGACAGTTTCTCTTTCTCTCGACATAGGTTCACATCATTGGCCTTTGATCGATAGAATCGACTGGGTGTTCGAAGTCGGGACATCTATTCACACTCAGTAGACTGTACTACGGTACCTTGGGAATCACTGAAATTAATAGTGATCTCGCTTATACTTGTAAACAGTTCACATCATTGGTCAGTAATCAAGTGGTTTCTACCATGTTTGACTTCATATCATTGTAATCACATGGATAGAATCATACTTTGTAGAAGATGAGATGAAGACCCTAGGTATTTGTTTAAAAGTGCTCATTACTTTTCCCCAGGTTGCGATGGAGTTTTGTATATCTAGCATGGATCCAAATTTGTATGGTCATGGCTATGCTCAAATTTGTGTTTGTATGACATAGATCTACATTGTATTTCTGGTAGCTATGTCCAAGTTTGAGTCCTCTATCACATGGATCTACGCTGTATTCTAGTATCCATGCTTGTTTATTCCACTAATAGATCTACCTTGTATTGGTCTGTAGCTATGAGTTTGAGTCAACATACTGATGTACTATAGATTCCTACTTGATTGCATGCTCTGATCGATCCATCATTTTCATCTCTTGGCAACGACTTGTTCTCAAAGCTCTTGTTTATCATATCACTCTAACACTCATGCTTTGGGGGAATCCTGTTATATCGAAATCCTATCACCATCATGTGATAAGACCTTTGACATACATATTTTCCCTGAATCCCAACTTTTGGAGTGAAGACTAAAGGGTTTCTTATCAGTTTGTCATACAAATTCCCACCACCGCTCATCCTCCTTTATCCAGGAGAGGTACCCCTGCTCGCACCACTTTTCATCGATTATCCATAAGCGGTGCCACCACATGTTACCCTTGGTCCATAGGTAGTTATTACCGAAACCACTCTGTTATATAAGGAGAAGCGCGGTACCCTCGGTAAAAAGGGAAAAAGAGAAGTTTCTCGAGGCTTCTAGATGATAAGCCTCAAGATATCCCTTATCCCTACTACTATGGGTTTGTTGAGGTCAAGATCCCTCATCCTAGGATATTAGAGGCCACCTCACCCACTAATTTCTCAACCATCTCTATCCATTAAATCCCTATAAATATGAGCTCATAGCCATGGTTTAGGAGAGAACATTGAAGGTATTGTTATGCTGTTGGACTAATTCTTGGCCCAAGATCGTTTGGAGAGAGCATAGAGAGCTAGAGTCAGAGCTTTTGGGGATGAAGAGCTGGTTTCATGGAGATGCATGTCAACACTAAGGCTTGGTGGTAAAATTCTTTATATTTCTAATGAAATTTGATTTTCTATCCCATATATATTGTTCATGTTTGATTTCAGATATATATTGCTAGATTCCTTAGTCACTAGCATATATTAGTAGATCATATTCTGGTTGCTTTGATCTGTTTCATGTTGAACTCTTTTGCAGGTACATAGGTGAACTATCAAGGCCTTGTATTCCTGATATATAAAGCATCTAGGGGGGGTTATCAACCTCTATTATCTATTTGTTCTGGATCTGAACCATTCAGACCAGTGTAACACCTTGATGTCTGCAAGAGGTGAAATATCCCGATCAACATAATTAAAAGGACATTATGGCTAGGGAATAGAACCCCCAAAACCAGTATCCTTACATTGAAATAGATTATATGGCACCCCTCTCCTTACACTCCAATTATGTTTTCCTTTGACCAAAACCAAACCCCTTTCCCCCCTGTTATAGAAGGTAATCCAATAGAATACTTGTACGATGCCAATTCATCTAAGGTAGTTCCTTCCATGTTAATCCCTAGTTTCATAGTACAAATCAATGTTGGAAAAAAATTCATCCCATTTTAATGTTCTTAGTTTGGATTGTTAACCCACTAAAACCATGGTTTGTTTGGAATTTAAAGGCAAAGAATAGGGAGCCTTGAGTCCTCCTGGAAAATTTCCTTTAGGGCTTCCTAAAACTTGCTAGAAGAAATGTTAGCACGCCAATCTTTGTTACTCGAATACTACATATAAACCATTGTCTAACATAATGAAAATAGTAATGCTAAATGCTAGTAATGTATCTAGTCTATTGTGCACTTAGAAACTAATATTTTGAAAGGATAAAATTAAAATATAAATGACTTTTTATGAGCTTAAGTAGACCTTAATAGCAAATCAAAATTTGAGTTTTGAGAAGGTTAAAGATGACAACTATTGGATTTCCTCCAAAATGACTATGGTGATCTAGGATAGAATTTTGAGGGACGAGTATTTTAAGGGAATCAAGCATTACGGGGTTTCTCTAGGATAACCTTCCTATTCTTAATGGACGGAGATATGAAAAATAATTTTGATACATAAAAGACGATAATCCTTCCTCCTTATTTCTTCCCAGTATAGCCTACAGAACAGAGGTTAGCACAAGCACATATACAAATAATAAAATGATTACCTTAGCTATTTCTCCTACTATTCGATAATCATACCACCTAGTACCATGGTCACATAAACCTAGAAAACACTTTCATTTTTCTTTTACTAGTGTCATATGGTCCAAACCTTGGCTATGTTGGTCTAGTAAGGTATTTGAGTGTTTTGAACTCATAAATGCACCCAATCACCCTCATTTGACCATTATGGAGAAACATGTTCCCTCATTATGGACCTCTTAGTACTTGATGCACTCCCCTTCCCTTAAAACAGGGAAATTGATTGACTAGAGGCAACCATTCATGTATTTTGGTTGTTTTTGTCTCTTTTTGACCATTTATTGCTGCCTAGAGCCACTCCCACTCACCCATGCACTCCACCTCACCTAGCCTACCCTCATTTATGTCCTAGAATTCTACAGCCACGTTCACATAGGAATTCATGATCGTTTGAGGTGGTTTGGGAGGTCATTAGTCCACCTAGAGGGTTTTGAGGTCCAATCTAAGCCTGCCCCATGTATGCATCCAAATTTCCTCCAAAGGATAACTATTTTATCCTATTGAATTATAAACATTTTCCACACATATTTACATGTTTTACAGTCATAATACACTATGTTATTGACACCATTTCTATGCGTTAATTTCACCATTCTCAGTATTTTTCTACATATTTCGTGAACACATTGAGTTGTTAAAATTCTCTTAGCTTATATATCTTATTTTGAATCATATTTCCACATTGCATAAGAACTCTTTGGAGCTACAAATCAAATCAAGAGAGTTTGAGCTTCTATCCAGAGTATTTTTCAAGAAAAAAATTTGTGTTTGCATTGTAGGTACATGCAATGTTCTGTCACTCATTGTGCAAGAAGGAATGGAGCATACTCATGTATTTCTTACACCATTCAAATATTTTGAATGGAAGGAAAAAATGGTTATCTATTTGAGTTCAAAAGGCCTCTAGAGAGTCACCATGGGAACTGAGACTGAGCCCAACTCTGTTGTGGAAAAATTGAAGTACTTCAACACACTAGATGAAGCATCCAGGATGATTTGTCTCAACATTTCAAGGGATATTTTCTTCCATGTAGACAGTATTAATACACCCAAGGAATTCTATCTCAACATCGAGTCATATTTTGGATCACTAATGAGATGAGATTCCACCAACTCTAAAATGAGTTGATCTCATTGAGCCCAACTCACTTTGAGAAGATCTAAGACCTCTTCATAAAGTTCAAGTCATTAGTGCTTCATCTAAAATAGTGTGGCATTGAGAAGAAAGAATAACAACTGATCATGTCCATTATTTCAAATCTATGTCTTGAGTATTCAATGTTTGTATCAACATTCCACTCAAGCAAGCTAACAACTTAAAATTGGAGGATTCCTTCACTGGAAGACTTCATTGAGTCACTGATTCAAGAACAAGACAAGTTGGTGAAAATGGGTACCATAAAATCCACCAAGGATCAATCCCTTTATGCATGTTTTGATATCAAGTACAATTCCAAGGAGTGGACTATACATACACATTTGCACTAGTTGCAAACATGGACTCTATCATGCTAGTTTTAGCCATTGTATCTTCTAAGTGATGGGAGGTTCACCGCATGGATGTGAAGAGTGATTTTATTCATGGTAATATTCATGAGGATATTTATATGCAGTATCCTAAAGGTTCCATTCATGATCATTCACTTGTTTTTAGGTTGAATAAGTCTCTCTATGGCCTCAAACAAGCCTGAAGGGCTTGGTATGCCAAGATGGACAATTTTCTCCTATTGCTTGGATTTGAAAGATGAAAATATGATCCTAATGTATATTTGAAGCATAATGATGATTTATTGAAGGTCATAGTGTTGTATTTTGATGAAATTTTGATCACTGGAAGTTTCATTTATGATATAGGTTCAATTAAGTCTTCACTGCACAATGAATTTTCCATGACTAGCCTTCGATTGTTGAAACAATTTATTGCCTTAAAGATTGACCAATCTGATTCAAGGATAAAGGTTGACCAAAGAAAGGAATTTGAAGACCTATTATTAAATTTCAAAATGGATGAATGTATGGAATCCAAGTTCCCATTCCTTTCAGGAGTAAAACTAGGTGAATTTGGCTCATCTCTAGTAGTGTACAAAACATTGTATAAGCAAGTAGTTGCGATCTTGTTGTATCTTACAAACTCTCAACCTGATTTGGATTATTATGTAGGTGTTGTTGCAATATATATGCAGGATTCTCATGAGATCCATTGGAAGTGTGAAAAAAGGATATTGAATTATGTGCAAGGAACAAAACACTTTGGGCTACACTATGCTGCTAGTTCTCCATTAGAACTAGTTGGATGTATTGATTCTGAATGGGATGGAGATTCCATTGATAAAAAGTCCACTTTAAGTTATTTATTCATGATTTATAAAATTTCATTGCAATCAATATTTCCACTGATCCAGTAAAGAGACAGAGGATGAATCTCATTGAGATACACATCCACTACATCCGTAACATGGTGCATGAGCAAATGATATCGTTGCAGTATTTCCCATTTGCAGAGAAAAATGCCGACATACTCACCAAGATATTCATAGAGAAGACATTCACCTATATGAGATCATTTCTTGGAGTGGGTGACATATGGTGATGACTGATATTCACTTTCATATTTTTCTCCATGTCCATTTTAGAGGGGACTTTTTGTTCCAATGAGGTTTTCCTCCTTACCTTGGTTATATGGACAAATAATTTTTTGTAAGAGGTGGCTTGAGCCCTAGTTTCCAAGTCCAAAATAATTTAATGTAATTACAATAATTAAGGATTAAGAAGGGGTATTAGAGAATCATACCATCTATAACCATGGTCACATAATCCTAGGACACTCTTTCATTTCTCTTGTACTCATACCATATGTTCCAGACCTTGGTTATGTTAGTCTAGTAACATATTTGTGTGTTTTGGAATCATAAATGCACCCAAGCGCCCTCATTTTACCATTATGGAGACACATGCACCCTCATTACTTTGTGTTATCCCCTTCCTTAAAGCAGGGAGACTAGTTGACTGGAGGCACCCATGCTTGGTGGTTTTTGTTTATCTTTTGGACCATTTATTGCATCCAAGAGACACTCCCACTCACCCATGCACTCCACCATGCCTAGAATACCCTAATTTGTTTCCTATCATTATTTATCCATGTTCACACAATCATTCATGACCATTTAAAAAATTTTGGGAGCTCATTGGTCCACCTATGGGGGTTTTTATGTCCAATCTAAGACTGCCACATGTATGCATCCAAATTTCCTACAAATACTAAAGATTTTCTCTTATTGTATTATAAACATGTTCCATACATATTTACATGTTTCATATCAAATCCTAATAGATACCATCAAATCCCCCAAGGATCAAGCCATTGCTGCAGGTGTTTCGTATCAACCCAATGGAAAGAAGAAAGCCAAATATTTGAAGCAGCAAGAGAGGAAGGCCAAAGCTTCAAATGGGGTTTCAAATCCTAGAAATGACAAAGAGAAGAAGAACCAAGAAAATAAAATGCACTTATTGTCACAAAGGTTGGCACCCAGAGATTGCATGCATGAATAAAACCATTGACATGATGGTGCAACTCCTTGAGAAGAAGAACATCCCACTACTAGAATGTGCAAGGAAGAGAGAGGGAGGTGTTGGGCACCCTATATGCAATTTAATTAAAGCCAACATACATAGTGTTCAATATAAATTGTCAACCCAGGGAGGTCTCTTATTTCAAGGACAATGTACATTGTATATGCTTTAAACACTAAGTAGCTGATGCTGTAAATGAATGATGCTACTTTCCTGTTCAACCAGATTCATCCCATAATATACTTAATCTAGTTTACCTTCTTAAGAATGCAATCACAAGTACCTTCTTACAATCCTTAATAAAAAATTAAGAGATTCAGGAAATAACATCTAGATTACTTTTGTAGAACATTAAATCCTTAATTACCTAACCATCTAAATATCCATCTCAACTATTTGAATTCAGCTTATTATAGAAATTCAAAGTAGGCGAATTAAATTCTGCAATTATAAATGTGAAGAAACAAACTAGAAATATCTAAAGAAAACAACGATTGAAAGAACTAGGGATGAACAGGGATGTCATATCTGTCACACAGTTGCATAAAGGAAAGTTAACCTATATAGTCGACTAGCACACCACACCACTGTAGTTTACAAAAGATTCATTTACTGATTATTCAATTGACACATAGCAAATTGATGACTGTTGACACTCACTGTAAATGAAGGAAATTATCACAAAATCCAACCACACAATAGAATAAATAAAATACCTAATTAATTCAGGAATCACTTTGGGAAGGCGCGCTCAACCTTCACACAGAGATGATGGAAGTAAGACATGTTAGAATGCTGAGATCTGAAGAATCAAACTCCTTGAATTAAAATGGAAGATGAGCACACAACCTCAGTCATAACTGATACAATAATTTGATTAATTTTTCAACCCTTGGCTCAGAATAGTTCCCAGTATTTATATAATTACAATCATAACATATTCCCACTATTATCGGGTAGCCATGAAGATATCTGATCTTTAGGCTGCCCTAGTTACAATAAGTTGTTATAGTTGTAGCAAGATGAGAGCAGAAGATATAGGAAAGCTGTTACTCAAGCCAGAAATGATGATCGTGATCAATTGAGAAGATACTCCATGGATTGCAGCTATTTTTGAGTAGCGGCGCACTATTGCCTCCGAATTTGTTGCAGCCTGTTGCAGCTACCTTTGTAAAACTTGTGTGGAATAATACCCTTGGACCACATTCTTTGGGAAACGATGGAATGGATGGTGATCATCTCAGCAATGAATGTTCATCCCTGTCTTGGCATGTTCAGCCCGCTACACTTGTATCCTTTACATATCGAATTATCTTTATAAAACCACCATATGTTAGCATAATTTAAGATGTAAAACCCTGATTACAACAATCCTAAGCATTAATAAAATAAGACAATGATTAACCATACATGTATGAACTGAGGGACCAGGTGAAGGAAAAATATCTATTTAGTATACATAATAGAGTAGGATGAGGAAAAAAGAGGTAGGTAAGGGTGGTTAAAAATGGGTCATTTCTGGGCCCAACATCTCCCCCAAACTGTCCTATTGCATGTCCTCATGCAACAAGCTCCATTATTTTGAATCTGAATCTAGCATTGTATATTGTTCATGGAGAGAAGCAACGTTGTATGGGAATTCAAGCGTTACCTGTTTTTCCACAAATTCCTTATGGACAACCCAATATCTCCAACACTTCTTCTCCTCTTCCCTTGTTAATGAGAATTCTTCCCTGTATGGTTTTGTTGGCCACCATATTAGAGGAAATTTGAGTTTGAGTCCTAGCCAATTAACCTGACATTCCTTCATGCATCCAACATATACCTCAACCCTGGAAAGTGCCTGTTCAAAATTCCTGTAACAGTAGGGATCCCTATTTCTAAGGGTTGAAGAGGGAACCTACCATCTGTGTTACATACCTTCCAAAGCCAATCATTGATGCATGGAAATCTGGCTGACACAAGTAGAAATAATGTTTTTTTTAAGTTCCATTATACGTTGAGTTTGGATGGGATACAAGAGTACATTCTGATGACGAGCAAGGATGAGATGAGGATTCTAAGGTCCACTTTGAATCCAAAGGTTAGAGTGGGCCTCATTATGAACGAAATTTTGGAAGGATCTTTCCCACTGAACATGATTTCTCACAAAGGAGGAAAAATCCCTCAGCTGAACATCACCTAAGAAAGGGATAGGATTTGAATGGCAGTCGAAAGGACAAGCCAACTCATGCAAATAAAGCTCACATAGCAAATTATGGTCCTCAAAGTCACTTTCTAGAAACATTTCCAGGAATTTAGTTGAGGTCATTATTTCATATGGTCTCCCTTCTTTTACAACCCTCAGTTTAAACCAAATGAATTGCTCAGCTAAAAACATAGGGTAAGAGGAGGATGGTACTCTGGTACCCAACAATTTCTGAGAAAGAGTATACAGCTGATCTTTTTCCACCTACATGGATTTGAACCTTTTCAGCTCCTTTAGCTCCTTCTATAACTCTTCCCCATAGATTTTTTGGGACATAAGTTATTCTGCCCACTTTTCCCTCAATTCCCTGATGGCATTCCTATGTTCAGCGAGGAAAACCATCCCTTCTTGATATCTCTCCATCTGACTCCTCCACTTCCTCACTTCTATTCTCAAGATTGAAAGTTCTTTTGTCAGCTTCAGGATTTCTTCATCTTCAACATGTTCTTTGTTATCAGAATCCAAATTGACAAAATTTTGATGAAGTTGAGTCTATACCTTATCACCTGATGTTCCAATTTGAACATCCTGTACTTCTGAAATCACTTCTAGGGGTGTTGTTTCTTGTGTAACAACATCCCTTCCCTGAATTTCTAGTGTAGCAACTTCAACCATAGGTGTCTTTGAAACAACTTCTGGAGATGTTGGTTCTTGTGTAATAGCATCCTCTCTTTGGAGTTCTTCTATAGCAACTTCAACAACTGATTCCGAGGGTGTTGGTTCTTGTGTGACAACATCCTCCTGAATTTTGATCTGCGTATCTTCCTGATTGTTAGCTGCAGCTTCAACAGGGGGATGCAAGGCCACTATTTCTTGTGTAACAGAGCCCTGCCCTTCTCTTTCTTCATGTTTCTGGGGTTGTAGAGCTGCTTTCATGTCTTTTGCAATTTGGAGTTGTTCTTCAAGGATTTTAGTGTCTCCCGAGGATTGTGATTGCATTTTTTCATCCTCTCCTAAATCCAAATCAGGAATTATGTCTATTTTGGGATTGATTTCTTGTTGCAACCTTAGATTCTCCACATAAATTTCTAGGGATGTTGGTTCTTGTGTAGAAACATCCTAATTAAATTCCTCATTTCCCTGTTGTTGGGGCTCCAATTCTATTAACTCTGTGTCCTGAGATGGTTGAGGAGTCACAACGCAAACTTCTTCGTCAAATTCCAGAATATTTTCAATCTCTGGTTCATCTTCCCCCATTTGGGTGGCAACTTCAGCGAGAATATTTTGAGGATGTTGGTTCTTGTATATCATCACCCTATTCAACCTCATCCTCATTCTGCTACTGAGGTTCCATGTCTATTAGTTCTGTGCCTTGAGAAGGTTCAGGAGTCACTACATAGAATTCTTCAACAAAATCAGGAATAATTTCAGCCTCTGGTTCACCTGTCTCAATTTGGGTGGCAACTTCAACATGAATATTTGGAGATGTTGGTTCTTGTGTATTAGCACCCTATTTATATACTACTTTCCTTTGCTGGAGTTTCTCTTGCGGAGCTTCACCATCCTTCCAATTAGGTTTTCCTTGTTCTTCCACAACTGCAGCTACAGGTTGTTGTGTCACAAAGGCACGAACAATGACTTTGTAGCATGACTGGTTAAATATCACACACAGGCCCAAACCACTCGTTCTTCCTCCTCACCATCCTCAGTAGGAGTTGATCCTTCTAATTGGTCTGCAACTTCAACCAGTGTGTGCAACTTCCTTTCAACCTGTTTCCTACATGCTTCCTTCCAATTTTCTAGTTCTTTCTAAAGTGATTGTACTTACTCCTTTAATAGCCCATTTTCATATATAAGTCCCTGAATTTGAGGCTCTTCTACAGTTGGTTCATGTGGGTTATCACTTGCTTTGGGTCTAAGAATGGGGAATTCAATCTCTGCTTCTATTGTTACCCATATCGCCCGTGCTACTTTAGCTGCTGTAACTATCTTGGTTCTTTTTTGTCTTATTGGTGGTGATGTGTGTATTTCTTCTTTTGATCTCCTCCTTTTCCTCCATGGTGCCGAAATCTCCAGATTTTCAGTTGATGTGGAAGGGATATCCTCTTTCTAAGCGTTTTCCTATTCTTCCTTAATCATAGTTTCTCCTAATTCAGGGGAATATTCAATGGTCAACACCTCAATGTTTTCTTCTATTATCATAGCTCTAACATCCTTGAATTCAGCTGTCACAACATTTAATGCTACTCTAGTTCCATCCTTTGTTGTCAGAGCTTCCATATTATTTAATCTCTCTACAGGTTTTTCTCAAGCATTTTCCTCCGATTCTTCTGCTTGGTCGTCTAACTGACCATCCGATCCAGTCTCATCCCCCCCCCTCCCCCCCCAACTAAATTGGAGGGACTCTGAACCTCCTATTGCTCTTCATTTCCCCCTAGCTTTGAATTGGTAGGATCCTCTTGGTTTTGAATAGGCCCCATGAGTACATGTACTTCTACTTCTTCTTCTATTGGAACGCTAGGCAAAAGGGCGGGTTACTGGTTTATGTAAATTGGACCTGTGAATTGCTCCTAGGTTTTTTTCTGTTTAACTAAGGCACATAAAATTATTAATTTGATTAGGCCATGGTGGGTAAGGGAGGAATTTGGATGCTTGGTTGTTCTAACAAACCCCACCATATGGTGTAGAACATTGAATAGATAAAACAGAATGTTCAGTAAGGCCCTATGACGGAGATGAGATAATAGAGGAAATTCAAAGTAATAAACCATTTGATACCTACCTTCATAGGTGATATACTTCTTGAGGAAAAATGCTACTTGATCCCATGGTCGAGGCAGTGACTATAACACTATCCCTCTCCTTGACTGACGAATGTGCTCCCCCTCTATCAGAAAATCCTATATTGCAGCAACATTGGGGGTTCTTCATCCAAACTAGGCTCTTCCCACCTGAGGAAGGCCAATGAACTCAGACACTATTGCTTTAGAGGCTTCTATATGTAACCCCTAAAACTCTGAGTGGGTGTCTGTAATATTTAAGGCAAATTGTAGAGCTGTCTCTCGATGAAACCCATTCAGGTGTTGGAAGAATTCATTCCAGCCCGCAACTTTTAAAATAGTGAAAAATTCGGCATTTATTCTCAGTTCTCGTGTAGTTGGAGGTTCATGTCTAGATGGAATCCCCATGTTTGTTTGAATTCAGAATTATTTATCAGTATGAGAGATTACAGGTCCCGACAATGGAGGTTAAAGCACAGAGTATGCATCAACAACTGAGAGTGGAGTTGGGTAAATTCAGAAAGTTTCAAAGCATGGAAATGTTTGGAATTTTATCTGAAAATAGGAAAGGTAGTGGTTATCGGGTAACATAAATGGACATTAAGTCATACGAGTGGAAAGTTAAGGGTGTGCAGGTATAATAACGGGCACAAAAAGGAAGGTATGATTAATGTTGTCAAATCTAGTTAATGCTTAATCAAGTAAATAATCAGAACCATACCTTTGAAAATATGTGATGAATGGTGACCTTTGGAAAATAGTAGAGTGTGTGAACTGCAGCCATTTAAATTTAATCATTATTGCAGGCATGCTATAATGACCTTTTCTACCGGCAGACCAAAACCATCGTGTCAATCTTGTCGAAAACATAATGAATGATGTCGAATGAATCGGAATTGTTGGCATTAGGAATTGGGGCCATATCTAGAGGAGTCACTAACCAAGGTTGCAAAGAGGTCTACCAATAATGGAGGAGTCATAGCTATGGACCATAGATAAATGAAGTAGTCTGGCAAAGTCGCGGCCGTGAAGTATAGAAAAATTAGCCAGTTTTGGCAGAGTCGCAGCTACCGAAAAAGGTAACATAGTAAAAATGGAATGATGTCGTAGCTACCGGAAAAGGTAAAAATGGAGAAAAGTGGAACGGTGTCGCAGCTGCTAGAATCAGAAAAAGTGGAGTGTTGTTATCTTGAAGGTTGTTTGATATTTTTTATCCTAGGGTTTTATAGATTTTTTATTATGATGAGTTTTTTTCCTTAAATTTTACCTTGTTTTACACCTTTTTGAATGCCATTTTTTTTATATTTTTCTTATTATATCTTTTGAAGGCTCAAATCATCACTTATTTGAAGCTATGAACCTATATTAAATGCAAGAGGTTTTATATTATGAATTGGATTCTCAAACTCGCAACATTTTTTAGAGTATTTCATTGATGGTTTTATTCATGAGTACCATTTGGTATAAAAAATATGACAATGAAACTATGGTATATGTAAACATACTTATGTGGACAGGCTCGGTACTTTGTATAATTATTTCTTAAAAGTAGTCTTGTTTAAGTAATAATGTTTTACATCATGTCACTCATTGGCTTGCACAAGTGTTTTGCATATGAAATCGAGGCATTTTATGTAATGAGTTCTAGTACCAATGATGGCAGTGTTGGCAGATTCATAATAATCTTTTATTTTCCCTAAAACTTGTCCTGTTACTATGCACAAATTCTCTTTCAAACTTGATGAAGATCATTAGAGACCATTTCTATGTTATGGAAATTTATGGTTCTAGATCCCGAAATCTTGAAATAATGGAAAATTATGTACAGTAGATCTGAAAATAGCAGGGATTTGATTTGTTCCTGTATTCGTGTTCTTGAAGAAGGCAAATTTTACATAATATAGTCTTCTGCAGTTGGATGTAAACTGGTGCAAGGAAACAAAAATAGCATCAATTCTTCTTGGAAGTGTATGCTGTGAAAAGGTTGAAGAAATGCCAATCATAACAGAGGAAGAGGATTCAGAAATCGTGGTGAAAAGAAAACCAAGAGACCTGATTTGGAGATTGGAACCCAATAACACAAAATGGATACTGAAGTTTCGAAGGTCAACCCAGATGATAAAGAATGCTGGATGGTTTTCTTTATATTAAAAATTGTAGGGTTATCATTCACAAGTAACTATGGATTTTATAAAAAATTATAAAGATGAAATGGTTCAGCTCAAGAGTTTAAAAGTCAGGGAAAATGAAGAGTCTATTGCTGAAGCAATAGATGTCCTAGCGCAAGGAGAAATATGGTCTAAGAAACAGGACTTTCAAGGAGATTACAGTGAGTTCTTAATTGTAGGTTTTGAAAAATTAGACTGGAAGAATGGTATCCATGTGAGCAAGATAAAAAATAACTGGAA
This sequence comes from Pseudotsuga menziesii, assembly GCA_001517045.1. NCBI lineage: Eukaryota > Viridiplantae > Streptophyta > Pinopsida > Pinales > Pinaceae > Pseudotsuga > Pseudotsuga menziesii. Next base: position 374,394 of record LPNX010643658.1, on the reverse strand, counting down.
AATTCCCTTAGAAATGGTGCAAAATTATATTACATGCGATGGTCAGTATGACAGGGTTCTCAAATGCCATTTATGGTTGTTGATGCACCTCAATGGAAGCTTGAAGCTCAATATCCCATTCTACCTATTGAAGAGCCTACAAAATATGATTGCATGGGTTCAAGGCCATCTAGAGCATACTGCTCATTCAGTATACCATCATGGTTTAATAAAACTATTGATTGTTTCACAATTGCACAAGGAAGGATGAACTTGGGAAAATCTGTTGTCAGAGCTAGGGTTTGAAGAAAATACTAAATAGAAAGGAAAGAGGGTAATGGAAGACTTGTACCAGAAAACAAAAAACCATAAAAAACAAATTGAAGCTGTTGTAGCAGAAGGGAAGGGTTTTATCGAAAAAACCAATTCAGAAAAGTTTATGTCTTGAAGCTTCAGTCATAGATGAAAACCCTTAAAAGTTAAGTGTTATGTTAAAGAATATAACTTCAAAGAATGAAGCTCATGATCAGTTGTTGAAGTCAGAGAGCATTGATGTGAAGGCTAGGACTAGGTTAAGAAGGAAGTTGCAGGCAGAGATGAAATCAGCACATGAAGAGTGTGAGGAAATCATGATGATAGATGGTGCTTTCAGCAAAGAGACTATACACACATCCAAAGGTCAGTATTGTTCATCTAATGAAAATTTCATTGATGTTTAGGGAGTTGCAGGGTTTATACCAGAAATATTTTGCACAAATAAACAAGTTGATTCAGAGGATTGTTCAGCCTCAAGGATTCCATAGGAAGATGAGGTCCTTATGAAAGAAGAAGACATTGAAATAACTCCAGAATTGAATCAAGTCAAGAAATATTTGTAGACATACAAGGAGCAAACTAGGTTTTTACAAAACATTAATGAAAAGTTAATGACAACAAATAAAAGACTTCGATAGGATTTGGAGGATAAGGAGGTAGATTATCAGAAATTGCTGTCAATATCTAAAGACATTCTAATGGAAAAAAGAACCATACAGAAGCAGCTCAAACACATGAAGGCTCAGAGTAAGAAAGAGAACAAAGATGCTGAGTTTTCCAAGTTGCAAAAGTGGTCCCAGGTTTTAAGTGATATAACTATCTTGGCAGAGGCTTCTAACAGTCTTTAGATTTAGAGTTATAGTTTTCTTTTGAAAACAATTTTGTTTTTGATAGATGTATCTTTTATTTTACACTTGTATTAAAAAATTGTTTAAAGGAGATTGACCTTTCTATTTTTGAAAGAGCTCGATCTATAGAAGTAGTATCTAATAACTATCTTAGAAATTTGGATGTTTTGTATATAAAGATAGTCACTAGATTGAAAAGGGGTGGCAATTGGAGTGATGGAAATCCAGTTTTGATGATATTCTATATGAGATGAAATACTCTGCATCTTCAATACAGGTTCTGCTTTGATATGATTATGATTATGAGTTGGCTTTGTATCTTACGAATCATATTTTTTGTGATTTATCATGTATATGGTCAATTAAATCCCATTACATGATTCTTATGGTGAAGTACAATTATTTTTTTAACTTTTAAATAACAGAGTCAGTCTCATTTCATAAATTCGTGCTCGTAGTTCCTTTGATATTGAATTTTGTATTTTGTTTTATGTTGTACAAATATTTAATGATTATGTGATTCTCCTATATCTTTAATTTCATAGCAGCCCAATTTTTATCTTAATTTCATTGAATTATATTTTTGAAAAATATTTCTTTAAGCTTGAACCCCTGTAGTCTAGGTTCAACTTTAGGGATAACATCTTTTGGCACCATTAACGGGGATGGAGAAATGAAAGGACATCTTCACCAAGTATTCAGAATTCTTATGAAACTGATTTTGCAGGATGAACAAGATCAGTCAGACCTGTTATAGACTACATCAGTCACCTATATAAAGTTACAGTGGCTTCAAAAAATATAGGAACTCAAGGAAATCCCTCATCCCCTTTAAATCCAGGAGTCTCGGGTCCTGAGCAATTATTAAAGGAGGCTAGGAGAAATTTAATTTCCACTTCATCAGAAAAATTCAAACATCTTGTAGCCTTGGAGATCCCTGAATCTTAATCTATCTGAGTTCCTTATTTTGACCCACATTTAGAAAAAGGAAGAGAAGAGTTAGACCTATTATTTAACCCTTCTCAAATTGACAATTTCCGTTTCTTTACAAATCCTTTGCTGTCTAAGAAGGTTAAACTTGAAGCATTGAAAACAAGAGCTTCTTCTTTGTTTTCAACCCATATTCCTTTTGTTAAGACCATCTCAGTGAATCAGTCAAATACTGGTAATTTTTCTCCTTCATCACAACATTCAAGCACCCTTCAGTCTAATACAAGTTCAAACATTTCCAATCCTAGAATGGCTCAACCTCAAAATCAGATGGCTGTTATGGTAGCAACAAGATATGCCCCACTAGTTTTACCCAAACCTCTCAATTCTCTTCCATCAGGAGATTATCAAAAATATCTTCCAAGATTTAATGACCAAGGAGATGCTACTGCAAAAGAACACTGGAATACATTCTGTAGTTATGTACAAAATCATAATTTTGAACATGAGGATGCTTGGATGAGGATCTTTGTTCAAAGTTTAGATAGTGAAGTCAGAAAGTGGTTTAGAGAATTACCACCATACTCTATAGATGGTATAGATGCTTTAGAAGAAGCATTTATGAGACAATGGGGAGATACTAAAGATTATTTTTATTACATGACAAAGTTTGGATCATTAAAGAGAAAACAGGATGAAGCCGTCGGAGATTTTTCCAAAAGATTCAATAAAATGTAAAGTAGGATTCCAGCTGAAATAAAACCCACTAACACATCAGCAAAGTTAACTTATGCAAATTCATTTGATCATGAGTTTTCTTTGCTATTGAGAGAAAGAAAATCTATGTCACTTCAAAATATGCAAGATACAACATTAGAAGTAGAGTCAAATATTTTAGCCTCAAATAAACTCAAGGAGGAAACAGAACATCAAGCTGTAAACAAAAAGGGTAAAAAATAAATCATTACATAAAACCATAAAGGAAGACCTCCAGACAATAAAATGGAGGAAATGAATAAAATTTTAAAAAAATTGTCTGCTAAGATTGATAGGTTGGAAATGGGAAATCGAAATTAGAATAAACCTATACCAGAAGGTTAAAGAAATCAAAATCAGTTTAAAAGACCTTTTGCTCCTAGGTTTTTGCCAAGAGAAAGACGAAATAATGATATTCAGAGAGACAAGCGAGAAAATGAAGAACAAAGGATTCAACCTCCTTTTCAAAATAATAATGTCAAATATAATGAATCAGATGAGATATATGAGGGGGAGTTAGATGATTTGGAAGAATAGGAACATAATATTAGTTAGTTTGATGATGATTCTTATCATTTTCTGACTACAGTTGATTATCATTATGCTACAGAACTAGATCATTATGAAGAAAATGAGTATCAAATGTCTATTCCTGAAGTTTGTCAGGAAATACCACAAAAATCATATGGTCTTAGATCAGGGGTAAAACATGTAGCACAAGCTAAAAAGATGGTGAAATCTCATCCTATTAAAAAAAATATGTCTTTAAATCAGAAACAAATTGTAAAAGAGAAAAAAGATGAAGTACTAAGTCTTGAGGAGGTGAATAAAGTTGTAAATGGTTTCAGTTTGGAGCATGAGCTTAATAAAGTGAAAATCCCTGTGGATTTAACAGAGTTGATTAAGAATAAATTTTACAGGGAAGCAACTTTTAAAACTTTAAAAAATGCAGTGAATCCTATTCCTATCCCATCTAATGAGATTAATTTGCAAGATGAAAAACCTACTATTACTGTGGGGTCAAAAACTTTTGATCAGCTTGATGATAATTTAGAATATCCTCCTCCATTTTATGTAACTTTTTTAGTACATGATCAGCTATTGCATAATTGTCTACTAGATTCAGGAGCTTCACATAACCTCATTCCAAAAGCAGTCATTGAAGCTCTAGGACTAAGTGTTACTAAATTGTACCATGATTTGTATGCATTTGATTCTAGGGAAATGAAGTGTATTGGGGTAATCAAAGATATGGTGGTGAATTTAAATCAGGTACCTATGAAGAGTGTATTGATCGATATAGTTGTAGCAGATATTTCTCCTAAATTTGGTATGATATTGTCTAGATCCTGGGCAAATAAAGTGGGAGGAACTCTGCAAATGGATATTTCATATGCTACACTTCTAGTGTTTGGAGGAGAATTCATAAGACTTTATAGAGAAGTACAGATGGCATATTTGGTAAGTGATAGTAGACACCATAATAATCATCCTATCTGTTCAATTGATGAAAATCTTGGTTCTCGTATGTTGCAATTAAATGATGAAATTGAAGGAGTTTTACAAGTACAAAAAGATATTCTAGTTCAGGTAAAGAAAGAAGAACCAGATGGTTTATGGCAGATGTATTTTGATGGTACATCAAGTAAGGAGGGGGCAGGAGTAGGAGTATTATTGATTTCAGCTGAAGGTGAGGCTACTTCCCTTATGTACAAATTGGAATTTAAAGCAACAAATAATAGTCCTGAATATGAGGCTTTGATTCTTGGGTTAAGAGCAGCAAAAGACTTGGGTATTAAAGAAATTGTTGTGTTTGGTGACTCCAAATTAGTAATTCAGCAAGTAAAAAGTGTTTACCAGGTAAAGTAGTATTTATTGAAAGTTTATAGGAATGAGGCTTGGGATTTAATTGAAAATTTCTTTATAGCTTTTAATATAACTTTTGTTCAAAGAGAATACAATGAAACAACGGATTCCCTAGCCTTAGTAGCAGCCTATTTCAAAGTTCCAAATGTAACTCATTTGAAATATCCAATTGATGTAAGATACAGACCCTCTATCCCAGATAATATCAAACATTGGAAAGTTTTTAATGATGATCAGGAAATAAAAGAATTTCTGGAGTTAGTAGGTGAATTCTCAGATGATACAGTTGATTAAGAATAGTATTTTAAATGCATAGAAAATGAACCTTGCAGAAATAATTCATTAGATGATCACAAAATTGTTGAGTTAAAAAGGAATTTCATTCCTAAGGGACTTGTTCCACTAGAGAGGTTGTTTTCAAAAGATGATACACTCATAAAAACTACTTTGCAGAATACTAAGGAGAATGTTATAAAGTATAACATTGGTTCTGAAAATCATCCTAAGATGATAAAATTGTCAAAATTGCTGTCAAAGAAGGAAAGGAGAAAATATGTTAGTTTGTTGAAATAATTTGTGGAAATTTTTACTTGGGCATATCATCATTTAAAAACGTATGATACTAGCATAATTCAGCTCAAAATTCCTCTGAAACCAAATACTAAGCCTTTCAAACAGAAGCTTAGAAGGCTTAACCCAACATTGTTGCCAGTAATTGAAAAAGAGGTAAAGAAATTACTAGATTCAAAAATTATTTTACCTCTAAGATATTCATCATGGGTTGCGAATTTGGTGCCTATACGTAAGAAGAATGGAGAGATAAGACTTTGTGTAGATTTCCGCAACTTGAGTAGATCTTGTTTGAAAGATAACTATTCATTACCAAAAATAGATCAGATTTTACAGAGGGTTGTAGGATCTCACAAAATTTCAATGATTGATGGATTTTCTGGTTATAAACAGATTGCAGTACAACCAGAAGACAGAGAAAAAACAACATTTACAACTCTATGGGGGACCTTTATGTATGATAAAATTCCCTCTGGGCTTATGAACACCGGTGTCACTTTTCAGAGGGCTATGGATATAGCTTTTGTGGGGGAGAATGAAAAATTTGTAGTGATATATCAAGATTATATTACAGTCTTCTCCAAGTCTAATGAAGATCATCTAAAACATTTGAGACAAATTTTTATTAAGTGCAGAAAGTTTGGTTTATCATTAAACCAAAAGAAGTCTCACTTTGCTCTGATATAAGGTAAATTGTTAGGACATATTGTTTCTGCTGAAAGAATAAAAATAGATCCAGAGAGAGTAAAGGCCATCCTAAAAATCAGTATTCCTAGAAATAAAAAGGAAATTCAATCTTTCATTGGAAAAATCAATTTTTTAAGATGGTTTATTCCTAATTTTGCAGAAATTATCAAACATATCACTGATATGCTTAAGAAGGATAGGGAGGTTAAATGGTCAAACCAAGATAAACAATATTTTGAAGACATAAAGCAGGCATTAATAGAAGCACCAATATTGATAGCTCCTAATTATACAAAATATTTTGCAATTTTCTCATTTGCATCAGAAGACACGATAGCTGTTGTATTATTGCAAAAGAATTCAGATGGTTTGGAACAACCAATTTCCTTTTTTAGTAAAACATTAAGAGACTTAGAGCTTAAATATAATATAATGGAAAAACAAGCATATGCATTAGTTAAAGCTCTTAAATTCTTTAGAATATATGTTTTACATTCCATGATTTTGGCATAAGTTCCAAGTTCAGTAGTCAAGGAGATTTTAGCATAGCCTAACAGTGAGGGAAAAAGAGGTAGATGGATAGATAAGGTTATGGAATATGACGTGGATATTAAACCAACGAAATCGGTAAAAGGACAGGGATTAGCTAATCTTCTAACGTAATCAAATTGTCAGGTATTAAATCTTCATGTCATGGCATAACATTTAGAGCAGGATATGGCAACAAAATACAGTAAGCAATAGGTTTATAGCAGGTATGGTGAGTCTGATTGGTATAAATATATTGTATATTTCCTTTTATTCTTACAATTCCCTCTGGAATTGAATAGAAATGAATGTAGATCATTAAAACTAAAAGAAATGAAGTATGTTTTAATAGATCAGGTTTTGTACTAGAAGGATCCTAGAGGAATATTGTTGAAGTGTTTGGAGAAATCAGAGGTTGATGCCGTTATTTCAGAATTTCATAGTGGAGTATGTGGAGGGCACAATTATTGGAAGGCAACTGCTTTTAAAATACCAAGAGAAGGATATTATTGGCCTACCCTTTTCTCAGATGTGTATCATCAGGTCAGATCATGTGTGGAGTGCTAGAAGTTTGCAGGCAAGCATAAACATCAGTCCTTACCCTTCAAGCCTATTACAGTAAATTGTCCATTTCAGCAGTGGGGTTTAGACTTCATTGGTGAAATTCATCCTCCTTCTAGTGGACAACATAAATGTATTCTAACTACTACTACTTTTTTCACTAAATGGGTGGAGGCAGTTCCTTCAAGGAGAGCAACTGAACAAGTCATAAGTAATTTCCTTCAGGAAAACATTCTTAGTAGGTTTGGATGCCATAGGAAATTAGTCACTAATAATGCTCTTGCTTTTAAATCAAGAAAGATGGTGAAATTTTGTGAAGAAAATAATATTAACTTGAAACAGTCCACACCGTACTACCCACATGGTAATGGATTAGCAGAATCCAATAATAAAAACATTGTAAACAATATCAAGAAAATGTTATTTGAAAATAAAAGGAGTTGGGATACCAAATTAAAATTTTCTCTTTGGGCCGATAGAGTAACTATTAAGAAGTCAATTGGGACATCCCCTTTTCAATTGGTATATGGAGTTGATGCTATTTTCCCTATTCAATTAGTGGCTTTAGTAATTAAATTTATGTAGGAAATAAAAGCAGAACCTGATGATATAAGAAGAAGAATGTTTTAGATAATTCAATTGGAGTAGGAGAGAGAAGCTATTGAAAATACAGCTGAGAGGCACAAAAGAAGAATGAAGGAAAGCTTTGATAAGAAAGTTAAAAAAGATATGTTTGCAGTGGATTACCTTGTTCTCAGGTGGGATGCATGAAAAGATGAAAAAGGTAAGCATGGGAAGTTCGATAATTTATGGATAGGACCTTTTTCAGTGATCAAGATTCTGGGAAACACCACTTTTGTTTTGCAAAATTTGAATGGTGAGGAAATTGTAGGTCCATTCAATGGACGTTTTTAAAACATTTTTATACATATTGAGGGATAAAGGGTCATTATACATATTCATTGTATATATCATTTTCTTTGAATAAGACTCCAACCCAATAAGATAGAAATGACTTTAGCAAATTTCTGAAGGGACGGGTCAACATGTTCTCAAAGTTTCATAGGGAAAACTTTGTACCCAGATGGAGCCAGATGTTATATATAAGGTTGTTTGATATTTTTCATCCTAGGGTTTTATAGATTTTTTATTATGATGAGTTTTTGTCCTTAACTTTTCCCTTGTTTTACACCTTTTTGAATGCCATTATTTTTATATTTTTCTTATTATATCTTTTGAAGGCTCAAATCATCACTTATGTAAAGCTATGAACCTATATTAAATGCAAGAGGTTTTATATTATGAATTGGATTCTCAAACTAGTAGCATTTTTTAGAGTATTTCATTGATGGTTTTATTCATGAGTACCATTTGGTATAAAAAATATGACAATGAAACTATGGTATATGTAAACATATTTATGTGGATAGGCTCGATACTTTGTATAATTATTTCTTAAAAGAAGTCATGTTTAAGTAATAATGTTTTACATCATGTCACTCATTGGCTTGCACAAGTGTTTTGCATATGAAATCGAGGCATTTTATGTAATGCGTACTGGTACCAACGATGGCAGTGTTGGCAGATTCATAATAATCTTTTATTTTCCCTAAAACTCGCCATGTTACTATGCTCAAATTCTCTTTTGAACTTGGTGAAGATCATTAGAGACCATTTCTATGCTATGGACATTTATGGTTCTAGATCCTGAAATCTGAAAATAATGGAAAATTATGTATAGTAGATCTTAAAATAGCAGGGATTTGATTTGTTCCTGTATTCTTGTTCTTAAAGAAGGCAAACTTTACATAATATAGTCTTCCACAGTTGGATGTAAACTGGTGCAGGGAAACACAAATAGCATCAATTCTTCTTGGAAGTGTATATTGTGAAAAGGTTGCAGAAATGCCGAACATAACATAGGAAGAGGATTCAAAAATCGTGGTGAAAAGAAAAATAGGAGGCCTGATTTGTAGATTGGAACCTAATAACATAGAATCGATACTGAAGTTTCCAAGGTTAGCCTAGATGATGAAGAATGTTGGATTGTTTTCTTTCTGTGAAAAATTGCAGGGTTATCATTCACAGGTAACTATGGATTTTATCAAAAAATATAAAGATGAAATGGTTCAGCTCAAGAGTTTAAAAGTCAGGGCAAATGAAGAGTCTATTGCTGAAGCAACAGATGTTCCAGCACAAGGAAAAATATGGTTTAATAAATAGGACTTTGAAGGAGATTACAGTGAGTTCTTAATGCTAGGTTTTGAAAAATTAGACTAGAAGAATGGTATCGATGTGAGCAAGATAAAACCTAATTGAAAAATTCCCTTAGAAATGGTGCAAAATTATATTACATGCGATGGTCAGTATGACAGGGTTCTCAAATGCCATTTATGGATGTTGATGCACCTCAATGGAAGCTTGAAGCTCAATATCCCATTATACCTATTGAAGATCCTGCAAAAGATGATTGCATGGGTTCAGGGCCATCTAGAGCATACTTCTCATTCAGTATACCATCATGGTTTACCAAAACTGTTGATTTTTTCACAATTGCACAGGGAAGGACGAACTTTGGAAAATATGTTGTGAGAGCTAGGGTTTGAAGAAAAGACTAAAGAGAAAGGAAAAAGGGTAATGGAAGACTCGGTCCAGAAAAAAACAAACCATAAAAAACAAATTGAAGTTGTTGTAGTAGAAGGGAAGGGTTTTATAGAAAAACCCATTCATAAAAGTTTATGTACTAAAGCTTCATTCACAGATGAAAACCATGAGAAGTTAAGTGTTATGTTAAAGAATATAACTTCAAAGAATGAAGCTCATGATCAACTGTTGAATTCATAGAGCATTGATGTGAATCCTAGGACTAGGCTAAGAAGGAAATTGCAGGCAGAGATGAAATCAGCACATGAATACTGTGAGGAAATCGTGATGATAGATGATGCTTTCAGCGAAGATACTGTACACACATCCAAAGGTCAATATTGTTCATATAATGAAAAGTTCATTGATGTTCAGGGAGTTGCAGGGTTTATACCAGAAATATTTTGCATAAATAAACAAGTTGATTCAGAGGATTGTTCAGCCTCAAGGTTTCCACAGGAAGATGAGGTCCTTATGAAAGAAGAAGACATTGAAATAACTCCAGAATTGAATCAAGTCAAGAAATATTTGCAGGAATACAAGGAGCAAACTAGGTTTTTACAAAACATTAATGAAAAGTTAATGATAGCAAATAAAAGACTTCGAGAGTATCTGGAGGACAAGGAGGCAGATTATCAGAAATTGCTATCAATATCTAAATACATTATAAAGGATAAAGTAACCATCCAGAAGCAGCTCGAACACATGAAGGCTCAGAGTAAGGAAGAGAACACAGATGCTGAGTTTTCCAGGTTGCAAAAGTGGTCCCAGGTTTTAAGTGATCTAACTATCTTAGCAAAGGCTTCTAAGAGTCTTTAGATTTAGAGTTATAATTTTCTTTTGAAAGCAATTTTGTTTTTGACAGATGTCTCTTTTATTTTACACTTGTATTAAGAAACTATTTAAAGGAGATTGACCTTTCTATTTTTGAAAGAGCTCGATCTATAGAAGCAGGATCTGATAACTATCATAGAAAATTAGATATTTTGTATATAAGGATAGTCACTATATTGAAAAGGGGTGGCAATTGGAGTGATGGAAATCTAGTTTTGATGATATTCTGTATGACATGAAATACTCTACATCTTCAATACAAGTTATGCTTTGATATGATTATGATTATGAGTTGGATTTGTATCTTATGAATTGTATTTTTTGTGATTTATCTTGTATATGGTCAATTAAATCCTGTTACATAATTCTTATGGTGAAGTACAATTATCTTTTAAAATTTTAAATAACAGAGTCAGTCTCATTTCATAAATTTGTGCTCGTAGTTCCTTTGATATTGAATTTTTTATTTTGTTTTATGTTGTACAGATATTTAATGATTATGTGATTTTACTATATCTTTAATTTCATACCAGCCCAATTTTTATCTTGATTTCATTGAATTATATTTTTGAAAAATATTTCTTTAAGCTTGAACCCCTGTAGTCTAGGTTCAAATTTAGGGATAACATGGAGAAAAGTGGAACGGTGTAGTAACTGCCAGAATCGGAAAAAGGCATTAAGTTATGGTGTTGTAGCTATGCAGAATGAGGTAAAGTGCTAGAGTTGACAGTGTTGTATCTGAAGAAAAATGGGAAAATAGGCGACGGTTTGACGGTGTTGCACTTGCGTGCAACGGGATAAAGGGCGGGAGTTTACGATGTTGCAGCTGCACGGAACGGGATAAAGGGAGGGATTTTACAGTGTTGCAATTGTATAAAAATGGAAAAATAAGCAATAGGGGACGGTGTTGCAGCTGCGTGGAAGAGGGTAAAGGGAGGTAATTTTTGGTGTCATAGATGCAAAAAAAATTAGAAAAATAGGCAAAGTATTACTGAGTGTTGTAGCTGCAATAGATTTGTTCAAGGAATTTTATTCTGATGTAGGAAGTTACAGAAGGACGACCCTGGTCGATAGGCTCGATAATGACCACTGTTCCTTAGGCACTTCCCTAGACATTTTATTTTAAAAAAAACGGATCAAGTGTGAAAGGAAAAGATAAAAATAATGGTAAAAATATCACTTTATTTATGTAATATTTACAACGATTATCCAAGGATTGATAGGGTCAGAGAAAGATTCATGCCCTTTTTCTAATCGGTATTCCAGATCAGCTGCAATCTATGAAGTGAATGCGTTTTTTGAAATGGGCTTATGGTACAATCGCAACTTGTGACCATTAGCAAATAATGGTGCATGATTCTCATCAGTGGTTACCAGGAGGACTGTACCATTATCAAATACTATGTCTACCAAGTATGGGACCAACCATCTTGTGCGTAACTTACCCTTGAATTCCCTTTTGAGTCTTGAATCATATAATAATTCCCAATCTCGTTCGCATAAGACTTTTTTTTTATGAATCGGTCGTGTCAATTGGATCCCTGTTGCTAGATTAATACTGTCTGATCCACAGCAGATAAATGGTTCTCATCAAGTTCATTCAACTAATTCAATCTTCTCTTCTAGAATTCAATCACATATAAGTTTACGTCCGTAGCTGTCTTCAAATTCTTGATTTCTAGTTCAATGGGAAAGACAACACTTTTCCCATACACCAAGTCATAAGGAGAGAAACCTGTAGTATTGCTCCAAGTGCTATGGAATTCCCACAATGCTTCCAGAAGTCTATCAGCCTAATCTCTACGATGGCTCTTGACCATTTTTGTAAGGATGGCTTCAATAACTTTGTTAGTGCTTTCTACCTGAATATGGTACTTCCGTAGAAGAGCTTCGAATTGATGTGACACAAGCTGAGGTCCTCCATCTGTAACCACTTCCTTGGGTACTCCGAAACAAGTAAATATTTCTCCATAAAATAAATCGATCACAACCTGGTCATTGGCTTTCACCAAAGCCACAACTTCTACCCATTTATTCATGTAGTTAGTACAAACCAAGATGTAGGATTTCTTCCTGGAACAAGGGATGATAGGACCAACAAAATCTAAGGCCCATCTATCAAAAGGTTCAACCACCAGTTGTGGTTGAAGAGGAATTTGATCCAATATATTAGGTTGGCCCATCCTCTGGTAGCTATCACAAGACTGGACATATCTTTTTGCATCCCTAAAAATGGTCGGCCAATAGTAGCCCATTCTCAGTGCGTTGTGTCCTTTCCTCTTGTTTGCAAAATTTCCCCCACAATGCTCTTCATGGTAGGCCTTCAAAATATGAAATATTTCATCTTCTCTTACACATATTCTGATCTTAAGATCAGGGCCTGTGTAGAAGAGATGACCGTCTATCCAACAATACCGAGCACTTTGTTGAATAATTTTCCTATTTTCTCTTTTGGACAAATGTGCCGAAATATTTCCTGCAGCTAAGTATTTAGCGACATCTGCATACGAAGGGGAGTGAGCTGAAAATGAAAATAAGTGTTCATATGGAAAAGAATCCTCAATAGGCAAATTATCATCACTGTTAGTAAAACAAGATAAAAAATCAATGACAACATTTTCTTTTCCAGGTTTGTCTATAACGGTGATATCAAATTCCTGTAATAATAACAACCATCTAGTTAGCCGAGCATTTGTAACAGGTTTATTCGTTAGATATTTGTTGGTTGAGTGTTCAGTGTGCACAAAGGTAGTATATCTAGTGATATAATGTCGGAATTTGTTAATGGAGTAAACAATGGCTAAAAAATCCTTCTGGGTAACAGTATAATTAAATTCAGCAAGGGATAGGTTTTTCCTAATATAATAAACTGCATAAGGTGCTTGACCATCCTGCTATCCTAAAACTACTCCAATGGTGGTATCAGTGGCATCTGAAGAAATGTGAAAATGCAGGGTCCAATTGGTCCCTCTTAGGATGGGAGTTGTGGATAGCTTCTCCTTAAGTTTAACAAATGTTGTATGGCATGCCTTATTCCAAATAAATTACACATCCTACATTAACAATGAAAACAAAGGAGAGGAAATTTTGGAAAAGTTTTCTATAAATATTCTGTAATATCCAACATGCCCTAAGAAACTTTGCACTTCTTTCTGAGTTACAGGAGTAGGTATATTTTTTATTACCTTGATTTTAGATGGGTCTAATTGGATGCCATCAGCAAAGATAAAATTCCCCAACACTACTCCTTCACTCATCATCATATGGCACTTTTCAGTGCTCAAAGATAGCTGGGTATGTTCACAGCGAGTTAAAAGCTTTTTCCAAAATTTTCAATGCTTCTTCAAACTCTTTTCCATAAGGAGTAAAATCATCCATGAAAATTTCCATACTATCTAACTAATTCTGAAAATATGCCAATCACAACTCTTTGAAATGTAGCTGGTGCATTGCATAAACCAAAGGGAAGCACTCTGTATGAAAAAGTTCCCCAGGGATAGGTGAAGGTAGTTTTATCCTGGTCTTGAGGAGCAATCCAGATTTGATTGTACCCACTAAACCCATCCAGGAAGGAGAAAAACTTCTTCCTCGATAAGGTGCCGAGTACTTAATCAATGAAAGGTAGGGGAAAGTGATATTTTTGTGTTGCATTGTTCATCTCTCTATAGTCCACACAGACTCTCCATTTACCATTATTCTTGGGTACTATCATGATTGGAGACACCCACTCGCTGTCTGAAATGGGATATATAAATCCTACTTCCAAGAGTTTCTAAATTTCTCCCTTCACTATGTCCCTAAGATTTGGGTTCATTCATCGTTGAGGCTGGAACACAGGCCAGAAATCACTTTTGATATAAATGTTATGGGTGCACAGATTGGAAGGGATGCCCCTCATGTCTGTGTACTCCCAGGAAAATGACCCCTTATGTTTTTTTAAGAGAGTGATTAGGTATTCCTGTTCATCTGATGAAAGGCTCGGATTGATATTCAGGGGTTTTCCAGACTCTACCTCGACAGGAACACTTTTTGAATTTTTCAACACAGGAACTATGTGAATATCACTAACTAATGTCTCCTATGTGATATTTTCTTGTTCCTGTTCACCTAGAGTAGCATTCAGGATCTGATAAATTTTCTTATTGATAGAAGTGGGTTCACTAATGAAATTATTAATGGCATCATATTTAGTTTCATCTTTAAAACTCAAGTCCTTCCCTATCATTAATAATGGATGAATACCCTCTTCTTCTTGTGACTCCCATAATGGAGTTTCAGCTTCTAAACTCAGCTGAGCTGGAGGATAGAGAGCATGGTTCTTCATCTCAGTTCCATCTGATATGGTCATAGACCCATATCGACATTTGATGCAAGCATCAATTGTAGCTAACCAGGGCTTTCTGAGGATCAATGGGTGTCCTCCTAGCTACAAATTAGGTTGTAAAACCAAGAATTCAGCAAGATACTCCCACGAATCAACTGAGATAATGAGATCATACAATATTCCTTCAGGTTTAATAGTGGATCTATCTTCTAGTTCTAAAATGGTAGGAGTTGGCCTAATATTAGTGAGCCCAAGTTTTCTTACAATTTCAATGGTCATGATGTTAATTGTTGCTCCTAAGTCTACCAATACGTTGGGTATTTGTGTGCTCCCAATCTGCATAGTGACAGTGGGATTCCTAGGATCTTCGTATTTGGCCAAGAGGGTTTTTTTCCATTATTAGTTCAGATAATTTTCCTATGACATGAACAGTGGGAGGATATCTAGGTTTTCTTCCTGGTTTCCTTGTACACAGACTACAAATGGTTCTAGCATATATAGCTACGTCTTGAAGGGCCTGAAGGAGTGGAATT
The DNA here is from genome assembly GCA_001517045.1 of Pseudotsuga menziesii. NCBI lineage: Eukaryota > Viridiplantae > Streptophyta > Pinopsida > Pinales > Pinaceae > Pseudotsuga > Pseudotsuga menziesii. Next base: position 359,020 of record LPNX010643658.1, on the reverse strand, counting down.
TTAACATAAATATTTTTTAACTCTCCTAAGAGGTTAAATTGAGGTTGTCCCATTACCTTCGGTAACATTAATATTTCATGGTATGGTGGTTCCCTAATCAATTGTGTAGGCCACGTGCCAATAAATGTGCCTTTTTTTGTTTTAGTCACCATATTAGCAGGATGCTCAGCGTCTTCAATAATAGGGGTCACTGTGTTGGATAAATACTGTGGTTTCATCCTTTCCTCATGCAGAGAGGATGGAACATCCTCAATGATCAAAGGCTCCACTACCCTCCCTGATCGTAAGCAGATATCATTGCAGGGTACAGGAGTAATGGAGTAAGAAGGCATGTTGACAATCTCAAACTAATGGACTTCTTTATTATTTTGGTTAGGGTTAGGTTAAGTAGGAAGTTGTGGTCATATCGACATATTAGGGACATCATTATTCTGGAGTTGTAGCTGTGATTGCTAATAAAGCTGAGGATATTGTTAAGGAGGGTATGGTTGATGAGGAAACTGGTTCCCTGGATGGAAGTTCCTCCATCCAGGGGACCAAAAATTTTGTTGGTTTGGTGGCTGTGTCCAGGGGTTCCAATAGTTAAAATTTTGCATTGGAGGTTGAGAGGAGTACCATTGAGGGTTAGAATAAGATGAATGGAATTGTGTATTCATGTGTTGTGTATTATTCCAATTATTCATGTTATTAAAAAATGGAAACAAGTCTAGAGTCATACCCTGATTTTGAGGCTACCAGGGCTTTTTCTGTGCAATAAAGTAAGCCGGTTGCACATCTGCAGTTATTAATTCTTGCACATGATCTAGGAACTAGGAATCAAAATCATCAAAGAATAATTAACAAATACTCATGAATTGGAAATAATCGGAACCAAAATTGGTTTCCTCTCTGTATATTTAATAAATAATAAAGGGTTACAATTCCAATGCTGAGCAATGGCTTAACTCCATGAAGAATTCAAATACCTAAGGAGACAATTCGAATTCAGTGAGTGAGTCTAGCTTAATTGACTCTCAACCATTCAATATCACTCAGTTAACCACTTGAACAAAACCCTAATTGACTCACCAAACCCTAACTGAAGTCGAAGTGCAATAAATGACTGAATCTCAACTGAAGGAGATCAAACACATGTCATAGAAATCCAACCATCAAGTGCTAGTGCTCCATGACTCCAATGAACCTCGATGAGGTTAACTGAAGCTGAACTAACCATCAGAAGTTGGTGGAGGTGCCTTGTTGACTCCAGATCATTAAATAATAATAAATAATCATTAAATAATATATTTAATGACTGGAGGCACCTTAACTGACTGGTTGAACTGATTGTAACCACCAGTTAGCAATTAGGTGCATTAATGTCACTCAAATCACCCCCGGAGTGCTCCAGTTAGCCTCCTTTACTGTAGGAGAAGGCTAAGTTAGCATCCTTGACTGTAGGTAGGTGTGGGTGTGACTGGATGATGGTAATTAATGCTCCACTGATTTCAATTAATGTCAATTATACTTAGGATAGTGGTTTAACTAGGCCAATTTGACCGAAAGAGTGTGTATGATGGTAAATGTCTCCAACACCCCCCTTAAGCTATACTCAGGAAGAGTTAGAAAACATAGATGCATAAAATGCTAGGACCCTGGAAACTAAGGCCATAGGTCACCCTATACAATGTTGAAACTGAAATAATTCTCAAAGCAAACTAAGTGAGGAAAACAGGGAAAACCCAGTGGGAAAAACCCCCCCTCAAGATGAACACTGAAAGTATTATGTATCACCCTCATGAACTCACCCCCAATAGTGAATGGAGTTAAGTGAGCTTATTTTCTAAAAATATCTTGGTGAATATGTCTACAATCTACTCATCAGTCGTGCAGTATTGTAGAATGATGGTCCTGTCATGCACTAGCTCCCTGATGTAGTGCATGTGAATCTCTACATGCTTGGTCCTCTGCTTGGTAACTGGATCTATGGATATCTTAATAGCACTTTGTTTGTCACAAAATAGGATAGTGGACAAATTAATACCAAGATCAAACTCTAAAATAATGCCTTGCAACCAAACTGCTTGGATGCAAGCATTCACCACTCCTCGATACTCAGCCTCTGCTGAAGATAGTGCTATGGAAGCCTACTTTTTGCTTGACCAGAAAATAGGGACACCAACAAACATGAATACATATCCATAATTTGAATTTTGATCAATAGAATCACCCACCCAATCGAAATCTGTGTATCCAACCAGCTCTAGCTCGGAGTTTGCAGCATAGTGAATGTCGTAGGTCCTGGTTCCCTGAATGTACTGCAGGATCCTCTTGGCTACCTTCCAATGAATATCATGAGGCTTCTGCATGTATCTTGATACATCATTCATGGCATAACAAATATCAGGCCTAGAATGTGTCAAGTACAGCAAGCTACCAATCAGCTGTCGATAGATAGTGCAGTCCATGGGAGGTGTGCTTTTTCCTTCTTCAAGGTTGATCCTTGAAAGGAAAGGGAATGGTGCAGGCATACATTAAGCCATGTTAAACTTGACTAACAGGTCTGAAATTTATTTTGACTGAGTGACCATAATCCCATCATAATTTTGCTCGATTTTGAGCCCCAAAAATTGTTTTAGAAGCCTCGAATCACTCATTTCAAAGGCATTGTGGAGAGCAGTTTTGATGGCTGAAATGGAGGCAATTGTGCTACCTATGATCAGTAATTCATAAAAATATAAAACAATTATAATTACATGACCATAATTCTTCTGTAAATACACATTTGGATCTGATCTACATCTCTGAAATTTTTGCAAGAGAAGGAAGGCATCCATCTTGGAATACCACTCTCTTGGGGCCTGTTTTAACCCGTATAGTGACTTCTTTAGCTTGCAAACCAAATATGGATCAGTGATGTAGCCCTAAAGATGATTTATTTATATCTCCTCATGAATATATTCATTCATAAATTATGACTTAACATCCATGTGATGCACCTCCCAGTGCTTGGATGCGGAAATAGCCAAAACAAGATGGATGGAGTCCATTTTTACAACCGGTGCAAAGGTCTCATGGTAGTCCACTCCTTGGACATGAGAGAAACCTTTTGCTACAAAAATTGCCTTATATTTTCAGGTGCTTCTATCAGCATAAACATTTTTCCAAAACACCCACTTGCATTGAACCAATTTCCTTCCCGGAGGAAGAGAAACTAGCTCCCAAGTAGTGTTTTTCTGAAGAGAATTCATCTCTTCATCTATGGCAACTTGCCATATCAGATCCTTCCAAGAATGGTAGTAGGAATTTGGATCTGAAATAATCATCAAATAGCAAGTTTTGGAAATAAAATTATCAGAACAAGAGAGCGCAATACCTGCTCTTTGGAAATCAGACCGGGTTCTCCTTGGATCATCTGGATTTCCAATGTTGTCTCCTGCGAAGGAGAGTGTCTTTTGGGCCCATGTAGGAAGATTATTTTGCACTTTAGGTTATGATTCAGTATCTTATGATTGCTACACACTGATATCAGAAATTATAGGATCCAAATCAGGGTCATCACCCCCAATTTCATCATCCAAATATTCAGTGGAATAGGAAGGAATTTCAACAGTTTTCTCCTTCACTAGTTCCACCTCCTGAAGAGGCTCATTGAACTTGACACTTCTCTTGATGATGATCTGTTTGGTATTGATATCCAAAAGCTTTAATCCTTTAGATTCATCATAATACCCAATAAATATACATTCTATGTTCTATGGTTTCAAAGCCCTTCTTTTATCAAGCGGAATCCTGGCCCATGCAGTGGACCCAAACACCCGTAGGTTCGACACATCTGGCTTGTGTCCGAAGTATGCTTCGAAAGGAGTATTTCATTTCACTGATGAATGTGGCACCATGTTATGAATGTATTCTGTAGCATGCATGAATTAAGCCCACAAATTTTCAGCAAGCTTCTTTGACTCCAACATACAGGTGGTCATCTCTTTAAGAGACCGGTTCTTCCTTTCTGCTACTCCGTTCTGCTAGGGAGTGTAGGGAATTGAATGTTGGACCTGAATACCACTTTGGGAGAAAATTTACAGCAACTCATTACTGACATACTCCCCTCCATTATCATATCTCACGATCTTGATCTTAAGCCCAGAGGCATTTTTATCAAGGCCTTCAATTCAGAAAAATTTTCACATACTTCTGATTTCTTTTTGAGAAAGAAAAACCATGTATACCTTGAAAAATAATCAATAAAGGTAAGGAGGTACCTTCATCCATTCATGTATGTGATAGGAATTGGACCACTGATATCAGAATGTATCAGCCCCAATATGCTTGTAGCTCGGTTTGCCTTCCCCCGATCAAACTTGTGCTCAGGGTGTTTTCCAATCACATAGCCCTTGCAGACTCCCGTGGTTGCCTTGATGATCGGGAGGCCTTCAGCCATGGATTTTTTCTGTAATTGCTGAAAATATTTGAAATTAATATGGCCAAACCTCTCATGCCATAGCCTACTAACCTCATTTCCATGAGTTAGCAGAGCGGTGGGCTTTGCATCAGCAACAAAGTGAGAGAACTCATAGGCTTTTGCATGATGATTTGCAAGGCCTTTTGCAATGAGTTTCCCGCATGCAATTTCTGTTATATCAACATCATTTTGGCTGAAAGAGACTCTCTTAGGAATTCCTATATGTTTCATCTGATAGACACTAAGGAGATTTGCTGCTAGAGATGGTACATACAAAACTTTAGAAAAAAAACTATTTTCTAGATCTACAGTACCTTGTCCGTCAAAAATGATGGTGGAGTCATCTCCCATGTGGATGGGGATGGATTTTCCAGTCTCCAAGGATGAAAAGGAGTCTTTTTCTACCATCATGTGATTCAAATCTCCGCTTTCAATCAGCAGTTCTTTGGACTTCGAAGTGCTTTCCATGAGGGCATGACCTTTCTCATGCTGTGGTTCCCGATCTTGGTGATCTCTCCTTCGAAAGCTCTCCAGAATATTGATGTGATTCCTCTCAAGGAGAGAGGTTTCTTCATCAAGCTTTTTCTTCATGTAGGCATGTTCAGGGTGAAAACCCTTCCCGTAGTAAGAACACCTGACTTTTTCTTTCCTGTTGTGCCCTTTTCCTTTGTTCTTCCTTGAGCCGAAAGATTCATCATGCTACTGATCTTCAACTTTAGGCTTGGGAGCATCAAATTTAGTTTTCTGATTTTTTTGCTGCTTTCCTTTACCCTTCAGATCTTTGGGCCCCGAGACATGGAGGGCTTGATCACGGGAAGATCGAATGATCCCCATCTGGACAAGCTTTTCATGTTCACTAGTTAGGGACTGAATGAAGGCATTGAGTGTAGGCAACTTCCATCCGGGGGTTGTGAGATTCCCCACACGAAATGTAGAAACAAAAACTGAATAATCAGCCCCGAGTTTGGAGAGGATGGCTAGGATGAGTTGGTCATCCTCCTTCTCCACTTTGCATTGCTTCAGGAGAAAAACAATATGCTTGAACTTTGTAAAGAAATCATTCAGAGTCTCGAAATTGGAAGGTTGGAGAGACATGAGTTCATTTTCGAGTTGGTAAAATCTCAAGTCATCATGCTTTCCATACAGAGATTCCAATTTTTCCCATATTTCTTTTGGTGTCTTCAGATCCGTAGGATGGAAGAGAAGGTCTTCGGAATAGAGAGGCACAAGAAACCGAAGGCTTCATCCTTCTTGTTCAAGAATCTTGATTTTTCTATGGCAGATCGAGGCTCAAATTCAGTGTCCATGGGGACTCTATGGAGTCCTTTGGAGCGCAACTGAAGCTTCATTTTTTTTTTCCATGTGTGGAAATTGTATGGAGTCAACAGAGGTAATGAGGAGGCCATCTGGATATGCTGTAGTGAATGCTTAACCTGTAGAAACCTGAAAATCAAAACAAAAAGGGAAAAATAAGGTCGGACAGCCTGCACATTCTAGGCTTTCATGACACCCAGCATAGTCAATCAAGAATGCTTGATCAACAAGTTATTTACTTGGGGTATTAAGTGGTAAGCCTTGGCTTCTGGTGCAGTGCTGGAATTTTGAGCTATTGCTCACTTTTCATGGAGAAATCTGTCAAAAATCTTGTTTTTGAGGGATTGTTCTTCATCCCACCACATGCGCTGATACCATATTAATTCTTGCACATGATCTAGGAACTAGGAATCAAAATCATCAAAGAATAATTAACAAATACTCATGAATTGGAAATAATCAGAACCAGAATTGGTTTCCTCTCTGTATATTTAATAAATAATAAAGGGTTACAATTCCAATGCTGAGCAATGGCTTAAATCCATGAAGAATTCAAATACCTAAGGAGACAATTCGAATTTAGTGAGTGAGTCTAGCTTAACTGACTCTCAACCGTTCAATCTCACTCAGTTAACCACTTGACCAAAACCCTAATTGACTTACCAAACCCTAACTCAAGTCGGAGTGCAATAAATGACTGAATATCAACTGAAGGATATCAAACACATGTCATAGCAATCCAACCATCAAGTGCTAGTGCTCCATGACTCCAATGAACCTCGATGAGGTTAACTGAAGCTGAACTAACCATCAGAAGTTGGTGGAGGTGCCTTGTTTACTCCAGATCATTAAATAATAATAAATAATCATTAAATAATATATTTAATGATTGGAGGCACCTTAACTGACTGGGTGAACTGATTGTAACCACCAGTTAGCAATTAGGTGCATTAATGTCACTCAGATCACCCCCGGAGTGCTCTAGCTAGCCTCCTTGACTATAGGAGAAGGATAAGTTAGCCTCCTTGACTGTAGGTAGGCGTGGGTGTGACTGGATGATGGCAATTAATGCTCCACTGATGTCAATTAATGTCAATTATACTTAGGAGAGTGGTTTAACTAGGCCAATTTGATCGAAAGAGTGTGTATGATGGTAAATGTCTCCAACAAGAGTTGATACCTGCAAAACTACCTTCACTTGAGGTAGTGAAGGGCATTCTTTTGTGTCATGGTTCATCTCACACAGCTGACACACTTCTACCTTGTTGAGCGGGCACTCTTTCAGAGGGTGTTTCTTCCTACATTTAGGGAAGAATACACCAAGTGTGAGATCCTCTACTGCTTGTTTCTGTTTATCCCTTAGGACATCTATTTTCGAGGAGATGGAGGTCATCATTTTTGTCTTGAAATTATCAAGGATATTTCCTATTTCTTCCCAGGTGGCTCCTTTATTAGATGAATTTTGTTTTCTATCAAAGACATCATGTTCTAATTTGTCCCGTTTGTCCCGTTTCTTATTCCTGGAAGACCCCCTGGAATACCTTTTGCACAGTTCAACAATATTTTCAAAGGACTCCTTGGAGATATGCCCCTTTCCTAATAGGTTTGAATGTCTAGGAAATCATCCCTAATCCCATGAAGTAGTATTATTTTGAGCACATGTAACCCCATATTACTCTATCCATCTCTCTTCACATTATATAAAATCCTTTCAACAAAATATTCCAAACTTCCATTGTCCTTCTGTACCATTTTAAACAGTTCTTCTCTCTTGTCCTTGGTATTACAATACTCCTGATATTTCTCCAGGAAGACATGTTTCATCTGGTCCTAGGTAGTGATATTTACCCCTACTAGGCTCATAAACCAACGTAAAGCATTGTACTTCAGAGTGGCAAGAAAAAGTTTCAGCTTCTATGCATTGGTGGTGTAGTCATAGATGTGACAAAAGATGTCAAATTAAAAAATAAATTCGTCTGGATCCTATGTTGATTTTCCATAAAAGCAAGGAAACATCGATGGCGATATATTTTTCATGTGGGCTATCCCTTTTAGCTATTGAATTGGGAACTGAAGTGTAGAAACCATCCCTTCAGGTGGAGAATTACGCTCGTGATGATTATTTTTTCCCATTTCTTCTTCATGATCTTCAACATTGCATCTGTTGCTCATATCTTCCTCTATTTTATCCTCTTCATCCTTATAGTGATCGTTAAATTTTTTATGGAATTGTGTCCACTCCTCTTCATTCACAACCTTCCCATTAATGCGATAGATCAAATCTCGGTCAGTTAATCCCGCAGTATTAACTCTGTCTTCCTTCGCATGGATATCTGAGGGTGTTGCAGCTCCTCATGTGTTCTCCACTATAGAGACTAACACTGCCACTCTAGGGGTGACTAGACTTCTTTGAATAGGTGATTCCTGATAGGGATCCCTAGTAGAAGAATTGATCCTATCAACGAGGTCACCAATGAATATTCTTCTTCCCAATGTTGGATTTCATCCACGGCCTTGACCACCTGCAATGTTAGTGTTCTGTGGGGTTCTGGGATTTATACAATAGTCATGATGTACCCTTCTTGTATTAATGCAACCCAAAAGATGCAAACTTAAAAAATGAAGAAGAATGAATAAATATAATTACTGGATGCAGCTAGTACAGTGTCTAATACTTATCCTCCCTAGAAACGATGCCAAAATGTTGGGCACCCTATATGCAAGTTAATTAAAGCCAACATACCGAGTGTTCAATATAAATTGTCAACCTAGGAAAGTCTCTTATTTCAAGGATAATGTGCACTGTATATGCTTTAAACACTAAGTAGTTGATGCTGTAAATGAATGACCCTACTTTCCTGTTCAGCCAGATTCATCCCATAATCTACTTAATCTAGTTTACGTTCTTAAGAATGCAATCACAAGTACCTTCTTACAATCCTTAATCTAGAATTAAAAGATTTAGGAAATAGAATTTAGATTACTTTTGGAGAAAGTTAAATCCTTAATTACCGAACCATATAAATATCCATCTCAACTATCTCAATTCAGCTTATTCTAGAAATTCAAAGCATAGGAATTAAATTCTGCAATTATAAATGTGAAGAAACAAATTGCAAAGATCTAAAGAAAACAACGATTGAAAGAACTAGGGATGAACAGGGCTTTCATAGCTATCAACAGTTGCATAAAAGAAAGTTAACCTACATAGTCGACTGGCACACCACACCACTACAGTTTATAGAAGATGCAATTACTGATTATTCAATTGACACACATCAAATTGATGATTGTTGCCGCTCATTGTAAATGAAGGAGATTATCACAAAATCCAACCACACAATAGAATAAATAAAATACGTAATTAACTCAGCAATCCCTATGGGAAGGCGGGCCCAGCCGTCACATAGAGATGCTGGAAGTAACACATGTTAGAACGCCAAGATCTGAAGAATCAAACTCCTTGTATTAAAATTATAGATGATAACACAACCTCAGTCATAGCTAATACAATAATTTGATTAAATTTTCAACCCTTGGCTTGGAATAGTTCCTAGTATTTATACAATTACAATCATAACATCTTCTCGCTATTATCAGGAATCCATGAAGATCTCTGATCTTCACATTTCCCTAATTATGATAAGCTATTACAGTCGTGGCAAGATGAGAGCAGAAGATATAGGAAAGCTGTTACTTGAGCCAGAAATGATGATTGTGATCAATTAAGAAAATACTCCATGGTTTGCAGCTGTTTTTGAGTAGTGACGCACTATTTCCACCAAATATGGTGTATCCTGTTGCAGCTACCTTTGTAAAGCTCACATGGAATAATACACTTGGACTGTGTTCTTTGGGAAACGATGAAATGGATGGAAATCATATCAGCAATGAATGTTCATCCCTCTCTTGGCATGTTCGTCCCACTACACCTGTATCCTTTACATCTCGAATTGGCTTTATAAAACCACCATATGTTTGCATAATTTAAGATGTAAAGCCATGATTACAACAATCCTAAGCATTAATAAAATAAGACCATGATTATCCATACCTATATGAATTGAGGGAACGAGTGAAGGAAAAACATTTGTTTAGTATACCTAATAGAGTAGAATGAGGCAAAAAGAGGTAGGTAAGGATGGTCAAAAAGGGGTCATTTCTTGGCCCAACAAGAGGTTCAAGATCAAAGAACAAGGAAAGATGACATGGTTTGGTTTCTAGGTATTCAATCTCTTCTTTCTTCAACATAGATATAGTTGCCTCAAGTCACATGGATTCCATGCATTATTCCTTGTCGACCCAACATCCTTATGGTGGTCCATCAATCCTCATGGGTGATGATTCTGAAATCCAATCGAAAGGGATTGTAAGGATTGATCTAGAAGACGGGTAATTCAACAAGGTTTTGTTTTGGAATGATATTGCAACAGACCTACTCTCTATATTTCAAATTACAAACACATGTAAAACCAAGAGATTAACATTTACTAAAAATGATGTGGATATCTTAGAAATATCTACATGCTAAGTTGGTTCAGTGGGTTCTGCTGATTGTGATTTGAGAATGTACAAATTATCTCACTCCCTTCCATACTCCCAAGGGAATTCCATCCTGTCACATTCGAATGAGACCAGAAATTTGTTTGATGAGAGATATGGACATCTCAAATATAGGTACCTCCAGGCACTAATCAAGGAAATCATGGTTGAAGGGCTTCCTACCATGAAATTTCCAATGGCACTTGCAAAGGATGCATAGTGGGGAAACATGTTGAGCACAAGTGTGAGAAAGGAAAGGAAAGGAGGTTTTTCGAAGTTCTTTATCTAATCCATTCTGATATGATAGGACCTATTCCACACCCTCATATGGGAATTCAAGGTATGTGTTGACTTTCATATATGATTTATCCGAGGTACTACTGAGTGTATTTTCTCAAGCTAAAATATGAAGTTTTTTTCAAACATTCAAAGAGTACAAATATTTAGTTGAGAATGCATGTGGGAACAAGATCAAAGTTATTAGGACTGAAAAATGGTAAGGAGTATGTCAACGATATTTTTTAGGGTTTTAGACTCAAAGCCGAATGTTTCTCATTTCAGGGTTTTTGACTGAAAGGCATGGGCTAGAATTCCTCCTTAGAAGAGAAAGGAATTGAAACCTAAAATAAAGGATTCTATTATGGTTGGATATGATGAATATTCAAATGGATACAAGATATTTTATCCCTCATCTTAGGAAACATTCATTGAAAGGAGTGTATAGTTCAAAGAAGAGTCCATGCAGGATATCGAACTAGCTTAAGGGGATTGCTCACATCCTCGAATCCATGATGATGTAAGTGATGATTATTTATCTTATTTTTTCTTATTATTATGTTTATGATGATGATGATTATGATGACATGAATTCATATCATGATTCACCCATTTTTCAAAAGAGGGATTATAAAACCATACAAGCAACTAGAGATCTTGTTGGAGATCCACTAGACTCTAGGAAGACTAGATCTTAATTTCACAATGCCTTCTCTACATGTGAATTGAATCTGTCAGAGAGATTATTTATGATGGTTTTATTTTATCCTCATATATATCAGGAAGAATCACTTGATCCAAGATGGAAAACAACCATGGAAGAAGAGTTCAAGTATTTGTAAGACTATGAGACTTTGGAATTGGTTCCCCTATCGTCCAAGAGGAATTTAGTGCAATGTAAGTGGGTCTACATGAAAAAATTGATTTCTTATGGTTATGATATCAAGTAAAAGGAAAGGATTATTGTGAAGGGATTCTCTCAAGTCCAAGGAGTGGAATCTATAGAGACATTTGCACCGCTTGCAAAGATGGACTCTAGCATATTAGTTTTAGCCATTGTTGCATATGAGTGATTGGAGGTTCACCACGTGGATGTGAGGAGTGATTTTATTCATGGTGATATTGATGTGGAGAATTATATGCATCATACTAAATGTTGCATTCATTATTATTCATTTTTTTTCAAGTTGAAGAAGTATACCTATGGCCTCAAGCAAGCCCCCACGGATTAGTATGCCAAGATGGACAATTTTTTTCTATCGCTTGGATTTGAAAGATGAAAATATAATCCTAATGTATATTTGTAGCATAATGGTGATTTATTGCAGTTCATGATGTTGTATTTTGATAATATTTTAATCACTAGAAGTTTCATTTTGATATAAGTTCAATTAAGTCTTCATCACACAATGTTTTTTCCATGAGTGACCTTGGATTGTTGAAATAATCTAGTGGCTTAGATATTCAGAAATATGATGCAGAGATCAAGTTCATCAAACCAAAAGTATGTTTCAGACCTATTATGAAAGTTAAAAATGGCTGAAAGTAAGGCATCCAAATTCCCATTCCCTTCAGGAGTAAAACTACCCGAATTTGGTTCATCTCCATTGTTGTACAACTCATTGTATAGGAAACTAGTTGGGAGATTGTTGTATCTTACACACTATCGACCTGATTTGGATTATGTTGTAGGTATGGTTGTAATATATATGTAAGAGTCTCATGATATCCATTCAAAGGTTGCAAAAATGATCTTGCATTATGTGCAAGGAACCAAACACTTTGAGGTACACTATGTTGCTAGTTCTCCACCATAACTAGTTGGATTTATTGATTCTGACTGGGATGGAGATTCCATTGACAAAAATTACACTTCAGGTTATATATTCATTCTTAAAAATGGTCCTATATGTTTTCCAAGTAATAAAAAACACACTATATCCCTTTAATCAACCCAGGTCGAGTACAGAGAAGCAGTGAACACAGCTACACAATGTGTGTGGTTGTAAGGTATTATTGGAGAAATTGGTTTGGCATTTGATTCAACCACTATGATTTGGTGTGACAATCAAATTGAAATCAATATTTCGACTGATATTGTACAGATACTAAGATCCATTCACATCGAGATACACATGCACTACATCCAGAGCTTAGTGCATGAACAAGTGATATCGTTGCAGTATTATCCATCTGGACAACAAACTACTAAAATCTTCACCAAGAGATTTACAAAGAATACATTCACATATATGAGATCACTTCTTGGAGTGGGTGACACATGGTGATGACTCATATTCACTTTCATATTTTTCTCCATGTCCATTTTAGAGGGGAGGTTTTGTTCCCATGAGATTTTCCTCCTTCCCTTGGTTAAATGGACAATTAATTTTTTTGTAAGAGGTGACTCGACCCTTAGTTTCCAAGCCCTCAATAATGAGATGTAATTAAACTAATTCAATATTAACGGTCATTGTTATATAATCATACCACCTAATATCAAGGTCACATACACCTAGGACACACTTTCATTTTTCTTGTACTCATTCCATATGGTCCAAACCTTGGTTATGTTGGTCTAGCAAGGTAATTGCATGTTTTCAACTCATAAATGCACTGAGGCACCCTGATTTGACCATTAGGGATATAGATGCACCCTCATTTACTACATATTCCTTGGGGCACTCCCCTTCCCTTAAAAAAATGACATTGGTTCATCTAAAGGCGCCCATGCATGCATTTTGGTGGTTTTTTGCTATTTTGGAACATTTATTGCAGCAAAGATCCAATCCCACTCACCCATGCACTCCACGACACCTATCCTACCCTTTTTTATGTCCTAGTATGCTCCATCCACATTCACATAGGAATTGGTGACCATTTGAGGTTGCTTGGGAGCACATTGGTTCACCTAGCGGAGTTTTGAGGTCCAATCCAAGCCTGCCACATGTATGCATGTAAATTTCCTCCAAAGGATAATGCTTTTATCCTATTATATTATAAATATGTTCCAGACATATTTACATGTTGGAAAGTCATAACAAAATCTGTTATTGACACCATTTCTATGTGTTAATTTAACTAGTTTCATTGTTTTCTACATATTTCATGAACATCTTGAGTTGTTAAGATTCCCTTAGCTTATCAATCATGTTGTGAATAATATTTTCACATGGTATCATAACTCTTTTGAGATACAAATCAAATCCATAGTTTTTGAGTTGCTATGTAAGGTATTTTCTAGAAAAAAATGAGTGTTTGCATCGAAGTTACATCCAATGTTTCTATCACTCAGTGCGCAAGCAGGAATGGAGAAGACTCATGTATTTATTACCCCATTTATCTATTTTGAATATAATTCCTAAATGGTTATCAAACTAAGGTCGAAAGGCATCTATAGAGTCACCATGGGAACTAAGATCATGTGCAACTCTACTGTGGAAAAATCAAAGTACTTCATCCTAATAAATGAAGAATTCAGGATGCTTTGTCTCATCATTTCGAGGGATATTCTCTTCCTTGTACATAATATTAGTACACCCAATGAATATTTCCTTAATCTCAAGTCATTTTTTGGGAATACTAATGAGATGAAAGGCCACCAACTCGAAAATGAGTTGATCTCATTGAGCCCAACCCACATTGAGATGATATGGAACTTGTTCACAAAGTTCAAATTGTTGGTGCTTCAGCTGAAATAGTGTAGCATTGAGATGAAAGAGGAGAAGTTTATATTTTCCATTGTTTCTAAGCTAGGTCCTGAGTATTCATATTTTGTATCAACATTCCACTCAAGCAAGCTAACAACAGGAAATCGAAGGATTCTTTCACTAGCAGACTTCATGGAGTCATGGAGTCAAGAACAAGAAACTTTGGTGCAAATGGGTACCATCAAATACACCAAGGACCAATCCCTTACTGTAGGTGTTTAAAATGGATCCAAAGGCAACAATAAATCCAAATATTTTAAGTTGCAAGAGAAGAAGAAGTAGGAGAAGCCCAAATATTTAGATGGGGTTTCGAATTCTAGTAAGGACAAAGAGAAGAAGAAGAAAGAGAAGACAAAATGCACTTATTGCCACAAAGGTTGGAATCTATATAGTGTGTGCATGAATAAAACCATTTACATGATGGTGCAACTCCTTGAGAAGGAAAACATCCCAATTCCAAAAGGCGCAAGGAAGAAAGAGGGAGGTTGAAGGTTAGAGAAGAAGGAAAGATGCCATGCTTTGGTTGTTGGATCTTATAGCTCATATTCCTTCATCATAGATTCAGGTTCCTCAAGTAGAATGGATTCCATGGATGATTCTTTCTTATCCCTACATCCTTACAGTCGTCCATCCATCCTCATTGGTGATGATTAAAAAATACAAGCCAAAGGGATTTGTAGGATTGATCTTGAAGATGGGTACTTCAACTATGTGTTGTTTATGCCTGATCTTGCAACAGACCTACTCTATGTCTATCAAATGACACACACAAATATAAATAAGAGAGTAAAATTTACTGAAATTGATGTGGAGATCTCATAAATATCTACATGCCAAGTTGTCGGAGTGGGTTTTGATGTCCATGATTCAAGAATGTACAAATTCTTTCACTTCCTTCCATACTCCCAATGGAATGTGCTCATGTCACATTCCAATGATACCAAAACTCCGTGGTAGGAGATATATGGAAATATCAACCATAGGTACCTCCAAGTACTGATCAAGGAAAGCATGGTTGAATGGCTTCCTACCATCAAGTTTTCCAATGACACTTGGGAAGGGTGTATAGTGGGGAAAAATGTTGAGCGCAAATATGAGAAAGGAAAGGAAATGAGCATTGTCCAAGTTATTGATATGATCCATTCAAATATGATAGGTCCTCTTCCAACATCCTCATATTATTATAATAATAAACCCATAGTTACCCATATTTGACATTAATTAATCATTTTTGTCTTATTCCTAGATTCCTAGATTCCTCTCTATGCTAGTTGGCTTCCACATGCACCCATAAGTCAATAGTTGCTAAACTAGGTCATAGAGTGCTTTGGAATCATTATGGAAACATTTTTAGCATGTATACTTTTATTCCTGGTTCCTAAAAGTGAACTTCTACTTTTTCTAAAAGTTGCCTTGCTTTACAGCAATTTTAAGGCAAAAAAGGAAAAGCTAGTCTAGGAGTAACTGCCTCGTTTTTTTCCCCACATCATCCTTCTTCCTTTTCTCCAAAAAAAATAATGGATATGATATATTTCCATCAATTATTATCTTTCCTATTTAATTTATCCAATTCGTGAGCATGTTCATAGATTTGGAAAGTCTTTCTTGCACCTATGGGGTTTTTACTAGTTTTAGTAAGGATGCTTTTTGACCAATTCGAATAACAACCTTGTGATTTCGGATCTCTGATGTAATTATATATATGAGAATCCTATTGCTTCATATAGTTGGATGATGTACACTTTTTCCATACATGATTAAATTATGCTCCAATTTCGGTCTCCTTTTGTGTGAATTTTGCATGTTTGACTAGCGATTTTGTGAGTGTAATTGATCTATCATCTGGGTTAAATTTACACATGGTATCAAAGCCTTTGTAGATAAATTTATATCCTTCCAAATTTTTATTTCATGTTTGACATCACTAACTAGGAGTGCATCCTGTTGACTGGAGGGAACATGAGCTGAGATATGGACCAATAGCAAATGATCATCTTGACTCCATTCAATTTATGTGAATGGAAAGATGAGATGGAGATATTGTTGAGAGTGAAAGGTATCTACAGGATTACAATGGCTACTGAGGAAAATCCCAATGCAGCTTTAGATAAAATTAAATGGCACAACAGGAGAGATGAGGCCTATGGTATTTTGTGCCTGAGCATTGCAAGAGACCTCCTCTTTCATATTGATTCATTGAAATCACCTAACGAGGTTTGGGAGAATCTTGAAGACCTTCTTGGAAATACAGACGATATGAGAGGATGTCAAATTGAGAATGAATTGATCTTCTTGGGTCCCGATAGCTTCGAATCATTGCAACTATACTTTTCGAAGTTTAAGGCCCTTTTTTACAACTAAAACAATGTGGGATTGAAAAGAAGGAAGAGGAAATAGTATTGACAATTCTCTGAAATATTGGTACTAACTGATTAGTGTTTGTTTTGACCTTCCATGCCACCAAATTGACAGCTCGAACATGGAATATTTCTAAGCTTGTTGAGGGTTCATCCTAGATTTGTTATCATATTTGGCAGTTAAATTACTCATTTAAGCACATGTTTTATTATCTTTTGCATATTTTATGTTACGTAGAGCATTATTCAGCCTTAGGTATGAGTGTATTTAAGGTTTATATGAAATCTTTTTATTTATCATTTTTTGTAGTTTTATTAATTAAAAATGACATTATTAAAGTGCATTTGATGTATTAATTGATTTATATATTTGTTTGCACACTTTATAATATTTTTGGGCTCAATTAATAAACATAACGCATTAATCTTGCCTTTCGCACAGTGTGTCTAGCTCGACGTCTAGCTTGTCATCCAGTTCATTGCGTGAAACTCGCTAGTGGTTTGGCAAATGTTGAAATGTGTTGTTGTAGACTACATCCCTAAAGCGCGTCAGCAAAAAACACATTGTTCTCCCTAGATCAACACCCAATGTATCCATCTCACGACCCATCTTCTCATTCAACTCTCCATCCAGATCGCCAATTAGAACACACGCTGCTGAGAATTAATTCTAGGCATTTAAAACATGAAACAACATGCAAACAAACTATTACCCACATGTCTGGGTTATGAAGTTGTGTTCTATATAATTTGCTAGCTTGCATTCTCCTTGTCTTTCCACCACATCAACCATCCACGCATTGGATTGACACTTTCAACCCATGCTCTAGAATATTTTCCACTACACTCTCTTTTGCTCGCCATCAGCCACCTACTGCGATAAGGGAGAAACCTGTGCACCACGTTTGAATATCATTCATGCATAGGAGAATCCTATGTGTTCGCTTCCCATTAAAAAGATCAGAATCACATTGAAGAAGGAATATGCTTGTGCATTGGCCTGGGATCAGTTAAATTCTTTTAAGATCGACTAAATTTATAGAGCAATCGACTACTAAAGGGTCTACTTTCTCATCTCTATAAACTATTATATATAGAAACCTCTATGCGAGAGCTCAGTTAGTCAGGTATCTAGAGCTAGAAAGTCAAAGAGTTAGGAAGAATTTATCAGTTTGTTATTAAGCAATGTATTTATGTTCCATCATTTGAATAAAGAGTTGTATGTGTTGTTGTTGAAGATTATGTTTGAGTACAAATTAGCTAGGCATCGCCCGTGATTGTTGAGAGGGCCCCTCATCAACCATAGGTTTCTTTTCTTGTTTATTTCTTTCATTTTTCTGCTATAGCTAGTTTAATTTACAGTTTGATTTACTATTTCTGTAATGAAATTTGATTTTTGAATTAGATAGTTAACTGTGCACATATTTTGTTTCCAGTTTTGCTTTCTGTCATTTCATTTCGAGTCTATTGCTTGATTTATTTGCAAGTTAGATAGAATAGATTATTGTTTATCAAATTAAGTAGATTCAATTCTATCTATTTCATTTCTATTTTAATTATCAGCTTATGCAATTTACATTCCAGATTATTAATATGCAATGGTTTCTTTATGGTTATGTTTATGAAATTGTTTAAGTTTATTTTATTGTTATATTTGCTGAAGAAGTAGGTTTATTTATTTCCTCTATGAATTAGGATTACATATGCGTGACTTCAGCGGAATATTAGTTCATTTAGGTTAATTTTTACCATTTTAACTATGCATACTGTCATTCGGACAGGTTGTTCAGTCTGTTATTCAGCCACCCCTTTCAGACCCACAATTTAGTCTATCATTCAGCCCTTAGTTCTATTTTAGTGTTTTTGTTAGAATTTTAATATTAAGCTAGCATTATATTAGGATGTTTAACTGAGAGAATAACAAGCACAACAATCAAACATAAGAGACAATGAACATAGTGTTTTTCCTCGGGGAAACTATAAATGGAGAAAACCCTGCAACTTCCTTAGAGATAAAATCAACACCAAAAGTAAAGCCCAAAACACTAAGATGATCTATCAACAGTAGTAACCTTCTTTCTTCCTAGCCCTAGTGTCTTCTTCTTCCTCAGCTATGCGCTACAACTGAGTGTGAGTGAGTGTGTGATAAATAGAGAGGCTAGCTCTCTATTTATACTAATTCTCAACTTGAATTAATTCTACTAGGGCTGAATTCACTAGGTGATTCTAACAACCCTAGTGCCCCAGAACTACGGGGACTTTAACTCTTGAACAATAGGAGGTTTACCCACATTGACTTGACATGACTTGATTACATTATAGAAACTCCTGGTCGAAACATCGAGGCATGACATGACTCAATTACATTACAGACACATCCTGGAATAAACATCAGGGTACACTAGATAAGAAATACAAGTGAATACATTCCAAAGTTACAATTACATAAATACTTCCTCTTAAATAGGAAGGTATTCCCTCGACACAATTTATCAGCACAATTCTTATTCTTTGTATCATCTGGATCATCATTGATTCCTCGTCATCTTCACCTTCAAGTCATCTCTATCTTTAATTCATCTTCATCTTCAAGTCATCTTCATCTGGATCTAGATCATCACTCTATCTAGATCATCATCATTGGATCTGGATCATCACTCGATCTGGATCATCATCACTAGAACACCATCACTTGATATGGATCATCACTATTGGATCATCATCACTGGATCATCATGGGTGCTATCTCATGATTCTTCTTGTCACAGGTGTAACACCCTGGTTTTGACCATGTTGCATTAGATGTATATGATGATGTATATATTGTAAATGATCACGGTGTGGAGCTAAAGGCCAAGGCCCCACCATTGATTGGTTATGCTATGTTTGGATTTAAATTGTCTCCAATGGTATATCGGGGCATGCGGCATATATTATGTTGGTCATCATGTAAATATGCATATATAATTAATTAGATGAACCCGACCAGCTACGATCGCGGCAACTAAAATGAGAAAGGGGCATGATTTTCACAAGGATAAGGGTGGGGGAAATTGTCAAACCTTGGGCCATTGAAGGAAAATACCCATGTGTCTTCTTCCCTTGTTTTATTCCAACCACTTTCATTAAGAAAGACTGCTGGTGGTTGAGGAAGTTAATTGTTTTGGGGAGTGGGGTGGCAGGACTGTCAGTCCTCACCCACATGCACACTCTACCCACGATTTTTCTGTTCATCCCCTCATGCAGACACTTCTTCCTCTCCATGAGTTTATAAACACCCACGCACTACAATTTCGCGTCCTCCTGGTAGTTTTTCACCTTCACGCACTTCCCATTCGTCTGCTCATGGTTTTCATGCACAGAAATTTTCCTGGTTTTACCCACGCTGTTTTTTTTTTTCCTCAGCGGATTTGAGAATGGTGTGGCCTTTTCCTTTACTCACGGGCTTATTTGTGGGTTCGACATTGTGATTGTTCATGCACCGGTGGGGAGACTGTAAAATTTGTCCCCAGTATGATCTGTGTATGTTTTCCCCAATAGTTTTGGTTGTGCAAAACGGGCCTTTGTTCCCCCATGTCATGAGCTGTGTTTGTTGTTACGTTTGGGGATTGCGGTAGAAGGTTTGAAGTCGTTTTTCCTGTTTAAGCTGTGACAGCTAAATTAATTTCCTGAGTGCAATGGTTGGTCTTCGAGCTGTGAGAGGAGCAGGGATGTTGGCTTAGATTTGCTTGATAAACCTGGTGGCTGGAAACCACACAGACAGAGCTAGAGGGATGGCCTTCTTCTCCATCACCCTTGAATAGCACTGGAAGGGAATGCAGGGCCTGAGGGACTGTGTAGCAGAGAAGGGAATGATTCCTTGTGTTGGGTGTGTTTGGGTGTCTTAGAGGTCAAGCTAGTTCTGGTGTAGGTGTTCTTGGCTTTGTAATGAGCTCACCAGCTTAGCAATTTGCCTTCTCCAGCTCCTTGGTGGCCTGATAAACCCAACTTTGTTGGCTTGGATATGTTTGTATATTCTTGTCTATGTGTAATCCTGTTGTTCCCTTATTCCTTGGAGAATCATGCCCAGGTCAGGGGTGGCAGCGCTGCTGAGAGATTAAGGAGCACGCTGGCCTATGGTTGGGTGGAACGTTGTAGCGACGTAGCTAGTTGTGGAACGAATTCATCATAAGATAAGTAATCTTGACCAATTCTACTTTTGCAACCATGATTCCTGTTAATGATATCACGAACATGTTTAAAATGAATGATTGTGTGAATGCATGTTGATTCCGCTGTGCAAGATGAATAATTATAGTTGTGTATGATAAACAGTTGCATTTGTGCATGTTACACTGCAATGCATTCCCTTTCAGCATTCTGTTTTCCATAATTTTGTGCATGCACATGTTCATGGGGCTCTTAGCTCAGGTGGTGAAAGCTTGGGTCATGCCCTCTACGCCGATCGAAGGCAAGGGGACATGACAACAGGAAGTTCTACAAATTCAGCCCTTTTTCATGTTTCTTGTAGGCCTAGCCTCCATGTAGGTCTTCTTCCAGCACTTATATCTAACCCTAAGTCAGAATGGCATGTCCAGCACTTATATCTGATCATGTAGGAACCAATCCTATAATCATGTCAGAAAGGCACTCCCAAAACTCACATCTAACCATGTGGAAACACATCCCACAACCTTGTCAGAAAGGCCTAGCACTCACATTTGACCATGCGAGGAACCAATCCAACATACATGTCAAAAAGTATTTGCACTTACATTTGACCATGAGGAACCAATCCAACATACATGTTGAAAGGGATCTGCACATACATTCGACCATGCGAGGAACCAATCCAAAATACATGTCAAAACGGCTCTGCACTTACATCTTCGCATGCGAGGAACTAATATAGCATACATGTCAGAAGGGCTCTCAGCCCCAGGATGAGGATTCCTGGTAAATAACTAGGTGCCTCCAGTCAGAGAATGGCATTCAACACTTATATCTAATCATGTAGGAACCAATCCTACAGTCACATCAGAATGGCCCAGCACTCATATCTGATATGGAAGGAATCATATCTGACATGGAAGGAACCAATCCTCTCACTATGAAAGAATGGCTCAACCCTTACATTTGACCATGGAAGGAATTGATCCTCTCACCATGTCAGAATGGCTCATAGACTCATCACTTCCCTTTGGAGGGAACCTCGATCTAGAGAACACCAAGCTTCTCCCTCAAGTACTCAAACTTCACCCTAGCCAATGGCTTTGTCAACAAATCAGCTATCTTTACATCCGTCGCAACATATTGGAGCTTCACTGCTCCCCTCTGCACCATATCCTTGATATAGTGATACTTGATCTTGATATGCTTCAACTTGTCATGGAACACCAAGTTCTTTGACAACTTCACGCAACTCTGGTTCTCACAATGTATACAAGTAGCATCCATCTAGAGATCAAATAAATTAGTGTTAGAATAACCAACCCATAGTTAGCTACCTTAGACATTAATTAATCTAATTTTTGTCTTATTTTCCTAGTTTCCATATTCCATTTTACGCAAGTTGTCCTCCACACATCCAAAGTGGTCAAACTTGATAAATTTGAGTCATGGAGCACTTGGGAAACCACTTGGAATCAAATCTGCTTTATTCCTAGCCTTCCTAGCGCATGTCTTTTTTTTCTGCTTTATTGCCTGCTTTATCTTAGTTTTAATGCAATTTGGAAAGTTTGAATAGGTGAAGTTAACTTGTTCTTTTTCCTCATCATCCTCCACTCTTTTCTCCCAAGAAAAGCATGTATGAGTTGTCCTTCCATCATCTATTAGCTTTCCTAATTGATTTTTCCAATTCGTGAGCTCCTAGATAGATTTGGAAATTGCTTTATGCACCTATGGGGGATTTGCTTAGATTTAGTAAGCCTGCTTTTGACCAAATTCGAATGGCATCCTTATGCATTCAAATCTCTCATGTAATTATTTATTTTGGCATCCTATGACTTCACAGGGTTGGCTATTATACACTTATTCAATATAGATTAGTGTTATGGTCCATATTTAGTCTCCTTTGTGAGTAATTTGCATGTGTAATTGGAAATTTTTGTGAGTGTAATTGTTCTAAAACCTGGGTTCAATTTCCACATGGTATCATAGCCTTTATATATTTATTTCTCTCCTTCCAATTTGTATTGCAGGTTTGACATCATTGACTGGGAGCATTCTGCTGACTGAAGGGACAAATTCTGAGTTATGGATCAATCTCAGAAGATCATCTTGACTCCATTTAACTTATTTGAATGGAAAGAAGAGATGGATATACTATTGAGAGTAAAAGTACTCTATAGAGTGACTATGGCAGTAGAAGTAGAGCCCAATGCAGTTGCAGAGAAAATCAAAATGGCACAACAGGAGGGATGAGGCCTATGGTCTCCTATGTCTGAGCATATCCAGAGACCTCCTTTTCCATCTTGATAGATTAAAATCACCAAATGAAGTATGGGAGAAGATTTTTTAGATTTTTGGTAAGACAGATGAGATGAGGGGACATCAAATTGAAAATGAATTGATCTCCCTGAGTCCCAATAGCTTTGAATCCCTGCAACTCTATTTTTCCAAGTTCAAAGCCCTTGTTTTGTAGCTAAAACAATGTGGGATCGAAAAGAAGGATGAACAACTAGTTTTTTCCATACATTCAAAGCTTGGCCTTGACTATTCAGTGTTTGTATCGACCTTCCATGCCACAAAGTTGACAGATTGAGCTTGGAAAATGCCTATCCTTGCATATTTCATGGAATCTCTCACACAAGAACATGATAAATTGGTGATGATGGGCACCATCAAACCTTCCAAATACCAAGATTTGGTTGCTGGAGATTCAAGGGTGGATTAAAAAGGAAATAATAATGCTAAGAAGCCACCTGAACAAAAGAGATACAAGAACAAGTCTCCAAAAGAGCATCAAGGTTCCAAGAAGAACCCCCAAAAGAAGAAGAACAAAGGAGAAATGAGCAAGTGTGCATACTGCAGTAAGGGAAATAATTCTGAAATCTCCTGCATGAAGAATCAAATAGACATGCTGACCCAACTCCTAGAGAAGAATGGCATCTCCCTTCCTGACAGCTCAAAGAAGAGGGAAGGAGGATCAAATTCAGAAGACAGAGTTAGAGTTCATGCATTAGTTGCTGGCACGTCAATCTCACCTAGTTTCATCATTGATTCTGGAGTTCCAAGACATATGGTTTCAACCAAGGAGGCATTCACCTCACTTGACATGTCGAAAGGTCCACCAATAGTACTAGGAGATGACTCTCTCACTGAAAGTTTAGGCAAAGGGAGGATTGATCTTGACCATGGTAAGTTCAGCAATGTATTGTATGTTCTAGGTCTTGCCTCTAACCTCTTATCAGTGTATCAAATGACCCACACAGGGTCTCCAAAGAAGTTCATATTCTCTCCTGATGAAGTTAAGATCATAGAGGTCTCAAGTGGTAAAGTCATTTCAAAAGGAATTGCAAATCACACTTCAAAGGTATACATGTTCTCACACTTCCTACCCTACTCAAACCCCTCTGCTCTTCTGATTCATGCTAATGAGGCAAGCAATATTTGGCACGAAATATTTGTCCACATTAATTACAAGTATCTTTCTGATCTTAGTGAAAAATAAATGCTCATAGGGTTACCAAAGATTAAGTTTTCCAAAGGAGTCTGTCAACGTTGCATCTTAGGAAAACACCCAGAGCATAAATTTGAGAAAGCTAGTCATGAGAGAACCTCTACACCTCTTGAGTTGATCCACAGTGATGTTGCTGGACCATTTCCTCATATGTAAATTATTCAGGCCAAATATGCATTAACATTCATAGATGACTTTTCTAGGTATTGCTGGGTTTACTTCCTGAAACACAAGTCTGAAGTTTATGGCCTCTTCAAAGTCTTTAAGGCTTTGGTTGAAAACCAGTCTGGGAGGAAATGCAAGGTCCTTAGATCTGAAAATGGTTGTGAATATGTCAAGTATGATTTCATTCAATATTGTGTAGATGCATGTATTCAAATGCAACATTATATCCCTTACACACCACAGTAGAATGGTGTTGCTGAGAGGAAAAACAGATCATTGAAAGAGATGGCAACCTGCATGATGGAGGCTAAGACTTTGCCACCAAATTTTTTTTCCAAAGCTATAAAATGTGTAGCCTATATCTAGAATAGGTTGCCTCATAAACAAATTGATGGTATGACTCCATTCGAAGCATGGAGTGGGCACAAGCCAGATGTGACCCATTTTAGGATTTTTGGCTCAAGGGCTTGGGCTAGAATTCCAACAGAAAAGAGGAAGGCTTTGCAGCCCCAAAGCCAAGAGTGTCTATTTTTTGGGTACTTTGAAGATTCATAAGGGTACAAGCTGATCAATTTGATAACACACAAATCCTTCATTGAAAGGAGTGTTCATCTCCAAGAAGAGCCTTTAGCAGCAGTGGAAGTTGGAGAATCCTCTTCACCACCAGAATCATTGAATGTAAGCGAAGAGATAGTTGAAATTGATGATTCTGACATGTATGATAATGATTATTTAATTTCAGATCCTAATAGTCCTACAATACCAAAATGGTCAGTAAAGACCATTCATGCAGCTGGAGAACTAGCTGAAAATTCTAATGATCCTAGGAGGACTAGATCTCTGTTTGAGAGTGCTCTGTGCATGAAAGATCCTATGTTTGTAGAGAAATTATATTTGATGGTTGAATCAGACCCACAGACATATGTATATGTAGAAAATTATCCAAGATGGAAAACAGACATGAAAGAAGAGTTCAGCTCACTCCAGAAGAACAACACTTGGGAGCTGGTTGATCTTTCCCTAGGGAGGAAGCTAGTTTAGTGTAAGTGGATTTACAAAATCAAAATTGCTGCTGATGTTTCACCTTTGAAATACAAGGCTATATTTGTATCCAAGGGATACTCACAGGTACATGGCATAGATTACAATGAGACCTTTGCACCAGTGGCAAAGATGGACTCCATCAAGCTAGCCTTAGCCATTGTAGCTTTGAAGCAATGGGAGGTACATCACATGGATGTGAAGTGTGCTTTCCTGAATGGAGATCTCACTGAAGATATTTACATGCAGCAGCCTCAATTATTTTCTACTAATCCATCTCTTGTGTGCAGGCTAAAGAAGTCATTGTATGGGCTTAAGCAAGCCCCCAGGGCTTGGTATGCCAAGATTGATAGCTTTCTACTGTCACTAAATTTTGTTTGATGCAATTCACATCCAAATGTCTGTTTGAATCTGATTCATGGTTCATTAATGATCATTGTTTTGTATGTTGATGACCTTCTCATTACAGGAAGCTCAAAGGATGAAATTGCCTCCTTGAAGGATGCAATGAACCATGCCTTCTCCATGACTGATTTGGGGTTATTGATCCAATTCTTGGGGCTCGAGATTGCTCAAACCAAAGATGGAATCAAAGTACATCAGTCCAATTATGCCTTGTATTTTCTAAACAAATTCAACATGAAGGATTGCAAGCCAGGCAAGACTCCTTTCCTTCCAGGAGTTAAGCTTGAAGAAGTTGATTCTTCACCTATGGTAAACAATACACTGTATAGCCAATTGATTGGATGTTTTCTGTATCTTACACATAATCGGCCTGATATTTCTTATGCAGTAAGTGTGGCTTCAAGATACATGGATCAGCCTCATGCGATCCATTGGAGAGCAGCCAAAAGGATTCTTAACTTTGTGCATGGAACAAGGACTCATGGGATCTTCTACAAAGCTAAATCTGATCTTGATTTGATTGGGTTTACTGATATTGATTGGGCAGTTGACAACACAAATTGAAATTCAACATTAGGATATGTGTTCATGCTTACTGAAGGCCCAATCAACCGGTCAAGTAAGAAACAGAGTGCCATTTCACTCTGATCTACAGAAGCAGAGTACAGAGGAGTTGTAAATGCATCAACTCAATGTTTATGGTTGCAGGGGTTGCTTGGTGAGTGTGGCTTTGAATTAGAATACTCAACTACTATCTATTGTGATAATCAGAGTACCATTGGAATCTGCAATGATCCAGTTCAGAAACATAGAACCAAACACATTGAGATCCATATGCACTACATCAGACAGCTTGTGCATGATGGCACCATTCACCTACTCTTTTATTCATCTTCAGAACAAGTAGCAGATATCTTCACGAAAGTTTTTTGTGAGAAGACATTTAGCAATCTCAAATCACTACTGGGGATTTTTTATCATGCTGTGAAGCATGAGTGATGACAATATTTTCAAATATTTTTTTACTGTCCATGTTTAAGGGAGGATTTTTCCCACTGGGTTTTTGCCTCTTTTCCTTGCTTAAATGGACATGTAGTATGTAAAGGGTGACTAATACTTGTTGCTAGGCCCTATAATTTTCTAATATTTTACTCATAAGTCAGGCTTAATAGGGGGTGTTAGAATAATCAACCCATAGTTAGCTACCTTAGACATTAATTAATCCAAGTTTTGTCTTATTTTCCTAGTTTCCATATTCCACCTTATGCAAGTTGTCCTCCACACATCCAAGGTGGTCAAACTTGCTAAATTTGAGTCATGGAGTGCTTGGGAAACCACTTGGAATCAAATCTACTTTATTCCTAGCCTTCCTAGCGCATTATTTCTTTTTCTGCTTTATTGCCTGCTTTTTCTGAGTTTTAAGGCAATTTGGAAAGTTTGACTAGGTGAAGTTAAGTTGTTTTTTTTCCTCATCATTCTCCACTCTTTTATCTGAAGAAAAGCATGTATGAGTTGTCCTTCCATCATCTATTAGCTTTCCTGATTGATTTTTCCAATTCGTGAGCTCCTAGACAAATTTGGAAACTGCTTTATACACCTATGGGGGATTTGCTTAGATTTAGTAAGCCTACTTTTGACCAAATTAAAATGGAATCCTTATGCATTCGAATCTCTCATGTAATTATTTATTGTGGTAGCCTATGACTTCACAGAGTTGGCTATTGTACACTTATTCAATACAGATTAGTGTTTTGCTCCATATTCAGTCTCCTTTGTGAGTAATTTGCATGTGTAATTGGCAATTTTTGTGAGTGTAATTGTTTTAACACCTGGGTTCAATTTCCACAATTAGAAAATATATTCTTCATCCATACTACCTCACAACTAGCTAAACAAGCTACAACATACTCTGCTTCAGCTGTACTCAATGCCACACATGATTGCTTCCTGCTAAACCAAGAGATCACGCTTGATCCCATACTGAAGCAACATCTTGAAGTGCTCTTCCTATCGATGGCACTACCTGCCCAATCTGAAACAACATAACCCTCCAGTTTAATCTTCTGATTCACCTCATACTTGAGCCCATAATCAATTATACCCCTTAGGTACCTCAGAATATGCTTTGCAGCAATCAAGTGAACATGTCTCGAATCTATTAGAAACAGGCTCAAGGTGTTCCAAAGCAAAGAAAATGTCTGGTATTGTGTTCATCAGGTACATTAAGGACCCAATCATCTGAAGATACATCGTAGCATCAATCACTTATGATGAAGCATCACTCGATAGCTTTAGGTTCGATGCCATAGGTGTGGTCATGGCTTTGCATTCCATCATCCCAAGCCTCTTCAGGATCAATACTACATGCTTCCCTTGTCCGAGGGAGATTCCATCCACAATCTGCCACACCTCCATGCCTATAAAATAGTGCATGATACCCAAGTCCTTCATTTTGAACTCAGCAGCAAGCTTATCTCTTCATATCACTAATCAACCAATCCATACCTATCACAAACAAATCATCTACATACAGTAGGAGCATCACTGGGTTTCCATCTTCAACCTTGTAGTAAAGCTTGGAATCTGCTTTACTTTTGGTAAAGCCCAAACTGGATAGAAAGCTGTCAATTTTGCCGTATAATGTCCTAGGTGCCTGTTTCAAACCGTACATGGCTTTCGTCAATCTAGACACATGAGACTCCATGTCATGTGTCTCAAAACCGAGTGGTTTCTCTACATACACTTCCTCTTCCACTACACCATTCAAGAAAGCAGTATTGACATCCATTTGGTGTATCTTCCATTTCATTACTGTAGCCAAAGCAAGTACTCATCTGATGGAAGTGTATCTAGCTACAGGTGCAAACGTTTCTTCATAATATTTTTCTTCTTTCTGTGAGAAACCATGAGCCATGAATCTTGCTTTATATTTCTCTATGCTACCATCTACATAATGCTTAATCTTGTAGATCCATTTGGAAGTTACAACCGACTTTCCTTCTGGTCTTTGGACAACATCCCAAACATTGTTCTTCATGATCGATTGATACTCTTCGATCATAGCATCCTTCCTTCTTTTCATTATGATGCTTCTTCATAATTGGAAGGTTCTTTATTGATAAAGTCACATAGTAAAGCTACATACCTGTAGTAGGATTTGGTTCTCTTTCTTTTTATGTGATTCTCTTCTAGAGCCCCATATCTTTCCACACCTTGGATAGCTTCTCCTACCGAAAAATGTTTCCTATTGTGAGGATTCTTCTATTGAGGTGGATCTACAAGTTGTTGAGGTTCTTCAAATTCTCGATCTTATTCTTGAGTTTCTTCGTTCATGGTTGTATCATGAATTCTGGGTGCTTCTGCTTCTTCAGAATCTTCAGCAGATCTCTTTGGATTTGTTGTAAGTTGAGTCTTCGTCAAATGTTACATCATTGCTGATGTAGATCTTCTTGAATCCTAGGAAGTATATTCTATAAGCCTTCGAGCTTTCATAGTATCCCACAAATATACCCTTCTTTCCTGAAGGATTTAATTTTGTCCTCTTTTCTTTCAGAATGTGTATGTACACTAGATAGCTGAATATTCTGAGATGGATAACTTATGGTTTCTTGCCGGAAAAGACTTCTTAAGGTGTCTTGTTCTCAAGTACTCTGTGTGGAGTACAATTTTGTACATACACTGTTGTTCTGGTTGCCTCTGCCCATCGATGCATGGAAAGATCTTGATCATGAAGCATTGCTCTTGCAGCTTCCATGATAGTTTTATTCTTCGTTTTTGCAACCCCATTCTATTGTGGATTATATGGAGTGGAAAACTCCCTCTTAATCCCTGATTCTTTGCATAATTCTTTGAATTCATTTGATGTGAATTCTCCACCATTATGTGACTGAAAGGTCTTGATCTTCTTTTCTGTTTGGTTCTCGATCAAGGCTTTGAATTCCTTGAACTTGCTAAAAACTTCATCTTTGTTTTTCATGAAGTAAATCCATGTTTTCCTAGAAAAGTCATCAATAAAAGAGACATAGTATACATACCATCTTAGTGAACTTGATGACATTGGTCCGCATACATCGGAGTGGATGATTTCCAAGATTCATTTTTCCTTGTTCTCGTTACTTGTAAATGTCTTATTTGTATTCTTTCCTTTTCCACATCATGTGCAGAATCCATCATGTTTTGCTTGAATTTCTAGAAGACCTTCAACAAATTTTCTTGCAAGTGGTAGTTCTCTATAGTGCACATGTGCTCTGTGCCAAATTTCATTTGGCTCTACTGTGTCATGGACCAAAGCTTGTTCTAGATGGCCCTTCAATTTGTATAATCCTCCTTATTCTCCAATTACTATTGCATTGTCAATAGTATTTCCTCTTGACCACATGAGGACTTGGCAATCTACAAATGAAACCCTCATGCCTTTTGCATCCAGTTCCGATATGGAGAGAATATTCTTCTTTAGTCTTGGTAAAAACAAGACATCCTTCATTTTTATAGACTTTCCAGAGTCTAACTTGTAGGAGGATTCACCACTACCTTTTATGGGATATTGGTAGTCATCCCCAAGTTTCACCTTATGGGGTGAATTTTGTTCAGATAGTTTCTCAAAATATTCCTTGAAACCTGTCATGTGTTTGGAAGCCCCACTTTAAATAAGCCAATATTTTCTTCCATGAGTGACAGTTGCCATGAGAGCAGATATTAGAACATATTCTTTTTCACTTGAAGAGTCTTCACTTTCTTGTTTTACTTTCTTTGTGGGAGGATCATCATCCTCAGCAGTGTGAGCATGATGTCTTCTTTTGCAGTTCTTCTTCTTCTTGGATCCATTCTTATTCATGGGGCAATTTTTAGCAATGGGTCCTATTTCATTGCATGTATAACATCTGAGTTTGGATGGATTTTTCTGATGAGAATGCTTACCTTGGTTATGATGATTTTCCCTTCTTCCTTTCTTGGAGTGTACTGTGAGAGCTTGATCTTCACTTCCCATCTTTTCTTCTCGAGCTGCTATTTGACCTTCTTCTTGAGAACATTCTTTCCATAGTCTATTGAACTTGACTAATTTCTTCCTAGCACATATTCCTTGGATGAAAGAATCCCATGACCTAGGGAGACCATTCAAGGTTGTCATCACAATTTATGCATTCTCCACTTCTTCATATACTGCTTCCAACTATTCTTTGATCTGGGAGACCCTTGTTAAGTATGACTAGATGGTCTCCTCATTCTGGATCTTTACATTCTTCAATTGGTTCCTTAGAGTCATCTTCCAGTTGATGTTCTTCCCTTCAAACAGTTTGGTTAGGGAATCAAACATAGATTTAGGTGTCTTGAGGGAGGACACATGTGGTATGAGGTGATACTAGACTAAATCAATAATAATCCTCTTTTCCATAACCAACTTCTTCTTATGTAAGGCCTTAGCCTCATCTCCCTCTGGAGCTGGAACCTCCTCATGGATGTGGGAGTCCAACTCACTTTCTTCCAAAACCAAGGAGATCCTATACTTACAGGCTCAAAAGTTATCATCTCCCTCAAGATTTTCTTCCAGCTTGGTATGATGAGACATCTTAAATACCAACCTAAAATGTAAATACAAAATATTTAGATCTTACCAGGTCAATATGTCAGATTTGGATTTGGAGCTGAAATTTTGCAGTCCCCGTTCAGGAGCATATTAGGTTTTTTCTTTTTCGGAGTTCTATCCAACCAAATGCTTTGATATTGATCTCTAAAATTTTATTTGGGGAGGTGATCAATACAATCCTAGGCTCACAAAAAATTTCCACTTCTGTGAAAAGCCCTAATTTTTGGCAGCAGTGTCGGGTCCAAAACTGAAAAACATCAGAATTGGATTCTACTTTGACAGAAATATGCTCCCTAGGGAGGAGAGTTATTCCACCCTTCTTTTTCTGAAAATATGTGGAGAGATATCCACAAAGTAGGAAACCCTAGTTCCCGCAACTGCACAGTGTCTTCTTCTTAGGTTAGCTCTAATACCATGTTAGAACTTTAACATCAAGCTAGCATTATATTAGGATCTTTAATTGAGAGAATAACAAGCACAACAATCAAACAAAAGAGACAATGAACATATTTTTTTTACTCAGGGAAACCATAAATGGAGAAAACCCTGCAACTTCCTCAAAGATATAATGAGCACCAAAAGTAAAACCCAAAACAGTAAGATGATCTCCCGATAGCAATAACCTTCTTTCTTCCTAGCCCCAGTGTCTTCTTCTTACTCAACTATGTGCTACAACTGAGTGTGAGTGAGTGTGTGATAAATAGAGAGGCTAGCTCTCTATTTTTACTAATTCCTGACTTGACTAAACCCTAATAGGGTCGACTTCACTAGGTGAGTCTAAAAACCCTAGTGCCCCGGAACTGCAAGGACTTTAACCCTTGAACAATAGGAGGGTTACCCACATTGACTTGACTTGACTTGATTACATTATAGAAACTCCCGATTGGAACATAGGGGCATGACATGACTCAATTACATTACAGAAACATCCCATAATAAACATCGGGATACAATACATAATAAATACAAGTGAATACATTCCAAAGTTACAATTACATCAACAATTTTTTTATGTATTTTAAGTTTGTTTTCATTTTTGTTTTGCTAATGTATGAATTATGTTTTGACTGTAATGTTTAGAGAAATAATTTTGTTTAACATTAAAGTTAAAGTTTAATTGCTTTAGGTTATTTCTTAAAGTTTTATTATTTTTCCTTATTTATTTTCTCCTTGAATGTGTGTTAAGTTGTTTTTGTTTCTTGAATGTTATTGCTGATTTCATTTTAATACTGTATTATTTTGTATTTATGCCTTTTAGATTGATTTATTTGTTTGTATGTGAGATTTAGTGTTACACATGTTTGCTCACTATGTTTTTATGTTGTCTCTTTTATGTTGAGTTATTGTTGAAAGAACTTGTAGGATAGAACCTAAAGCTATTTCTTTTATTAAGTTTTCTACTTGCTTTTTTTTATTAATTTTTCTAATTTCTTATAAGTTAAGTCCTCCTTGTACCCTAGTTTCCCATTTGAATAGTTAATTCTTGATTGTATATCTGTTTAAATTTTATTATCAATTATTTAGTTTATTATTCTGTCTCAGTTTAATTACTTTAATAATTGCATTTTTAGGAGTTTGAATCAGTTTTCATTTTGAAAGATCTTTTGATCTTTTGTTTGTTAAAATATTTACACGACACCCTCTATCTTTTCATATATTTTGTGTCAACTCTAAGCTTAACAAGCCCGGTTGATAATTAAATAATTGGTGGATTAATTTAGACATTATATAACACCCAACACTTTTGGTGCCATTGCCAGAGAGTTGATCTATAAGGTAGAGTGGAATTCTTTATGAAGTTTAGTAATATGATGGTAGCGGGGGAGCGATAATATGAGAGGTAAGAACCTATGCATATGTTATAATAGGACCCAAAAATCAAGCAAAACTAGTAGCATAGGTTTTCTTTAGTTTAAAATTCTTTCATGAGTAGAATTAGAGACCCTCAGGGTAGATTTGTTAAGACTTGAAAAGTTATTGAAGTCTCTGCTAACTACCGTAGGAGTGTAATTCCCCAACTACCAACTCACCAGAAAGGTATCAAAATACACCTATAGGAAGTAGTTCTACCCTGAAAGCTAATGAGTCTCTCTTAGAATATATTACTAGAGAAGCCATGGAAGGAGAAGGAACCTTTGCAAAAAGTCCTAAGGACTCCGTTCCTGAGGAATTTCAAGAGGATCAGTCATTAGAAACCTCTATCCCTCCACTAGTTTCGAATCCAATTAAAACAACTTTTTCACTAGTAGGAAATCCAAATTTTCATTGACTTTATTGATCTTGCTTAGGTAAAAGCTCTCTTTGGAACCTTAGTAGATCCAGTCATCTCACCAATTGAAACTTCTACAGTAGAACCTACTATCCCTCTAGGATTTAGTAAAAACACGATTCATCGGAGGAATATCTCTTCCAAGAAAAACATTGGGACGCTCCATTATCACCTCGAAAGGAGCCTCCTAAGTATATTTACGTTAAGAATCCAGCTTATATGGAGAGACGGGGAGAAAATGAAGATCATGATGAAGTTACAAATGAATAAGAAGAAGGGTAAAATGAAACTAAGGCTACCTTTGGGTTCCCTATCTTAGATATAATGTACGATGTAACTATGGAAAACATCCCTCCTTCCTCCTTACCTACTTTCTATGGGAAAAGTAATGAGGATACGGAGACATTTATGTTTGAGTTTGATATCCTTTGTAGGAGTTACAATTATCTAGAAGACGCTCACAAACTAAAACTCGTTCCTGCTACACTAAACAATTCCACCATGAGATGGTTCATGGGATTAAGAGAATCTACTATCAGGACTTGGGATGATATGAAAACCTCATTCTTGTGAAAATATCAATAATAATGCAAACCTAAGGAATTTCGACATAATATATTCAATATACAATAACTTGAATATGAGATCCTAGAGGATTATCTCGAGAGGTTCATTTATACATTACATAATTCTAAATATAATTACCTCTGAGAAGATGCAATATGTACACTTTTCCTTAAGGGTATCTCCGAGGACTTTTTAGAAAGTATTAATCTTAGGGAAGCTGGCGATATTTCTCATAAACATTTTTCACAAATCAGTGATATGTGTAAAAAATATTCTAGGAGAAGGGGGGAATTTGTGAAAAAATTTGGAGAGCCTTTTAGTAGAAATGTAAGAGGAAATATTCCTAGTTTAGGTGGAGTTACAAGAGTAGAGTTAGGAAACCTATTGGAGAATTTTAAGACTGATATCTTAGGAGGAATGGGTTCTCAACTAGATGCTTTACAAGCCAAGAAGAGGCATGATGAAGAACAAGAAACAATGAGTATCTTTTGTCTAAGATGTAGAAATAATCATCCCCAAAGGGAATGCCCATTAAACAACATCTTTGCATGTCACTTCTGTACAAAAGAGCATCCAATAGATAATTTCCCATCCTTGCCTAGATTTCAAGCCATTTATAAGAGTGGAGATGTAGCTGAAACATCTAGGAGGCCTCCTTGGCACCCTAGAGACTAACCATCATATTGAAACTTTCTGCCACAACCTCCACTCTATTATCCTCCATATGGACCACCTCAATAATGGAACAAATCTAGTTGGCAGAACTGGACACCTCAGTATCCTCCTCCTCAATTTCCACAATAGCGATATTGGTCACAAAGATGGAGAGGAAAACCATATCCTCAGCCACAACCTGTCCTTGCACCTAATCATCCCTATCCTCAGAATCAAAAAAATTTCCAGCAAATGCCGCATGGATTTGTACCTGCAGTTCCTTTTATCACACAACAACCTCATCACTTTCAGAATGTAAATCCTCCTAGACCGACATTATTACCTGCAAATCCGATACCTAACCCTAATAATAAACCAACTCAAGATTTTAATAACATTGAGTTGTAAACTCTTCCATCATAGCTTATTTCAACTATACCTGTACATGCAATTCAATTATGATAGAGAAGAGTTGTGAATAATAAACCCAAGTTATCAGTCATCATTCATGAACCAAACGAAGAAGAAGAATATTTAAGTGAACCTATGAATGATGCTATTTTGGAGGATGTGAACATTCCAAAAGTTCCAATACACACCCATCCTCCACAAGAAACTATTCAGGAGAAAATAATTCCTCCATTTTCAGAGAGACTAGTAATAGAAAAACTTGTAGTCCATCCGGAGTATAACATTTTGAATGAATTAAAGAAAGTCTATATTAAAATCCATGTATTACAAGCTATCAAAGATATACCAATCTATAGTCAGGTAATAAAAGAGCTAGGTATTAAATGCCCAGGAAAGAAGCAAAATGACCCTCTTACAATTCTTGTTATAGGAGAAAATTTTGAATGTATGACAATTCAGTATCAAATTGCAAAATATACAAATCCAGGATCCCCAGTAGAAATTATAATTATAAACAACACCTCCATAGAGAATACATTAATCAATTTAGGATCTGCTATTAACATGATGACCACCGTAGTTTTAGAAGTTTTACAGTTAGGACAATTCCTCTGACCTGCTCCTTCCATGCTAGAACTAGCAGACGGCACTACAGTAAAACCCACTGGAGTCCTAGATAACATTGTTGTATCAGTAGCTTCATGGGAATACCCTGTCAAATTTATGGTCGTAGAATAAAAGAATCCTTCTAAGGGACATCCTATTATCTTGGGAAGACCGTTAGCTACTACAAATGATTTTATAGGGTGTAGGAATGGATAGATGACTATTTGCAATGGGTTGTTCACACAAAGACTTATTTTATACCCCCCAGCACAACCAATAACTAAAAATTCATGGTGGTTAAATTGTTCTTTTGGGGATGAATACTTTGATGATCTCTCGCGTCCTAGTGATTTTTCCTTGGCAGTTCAGGAGCAAACCACTAAGAATGTATTAAACCAGTTTGTTTCTTCGACAACTTATACAGATTTCCCTCAGTTCTTTGCTCAACTCGATCATATTTTTGGTGATGAGTTTCAAGAGAATATGGCTCTCTCAATGTTTACATAAACACCTTGTGTATTCACAATTGAAGAGAATACATGACCATATACCATACCTTGTGAGGTTGGCCCTGAACAATTTCTACATATAAATGCAGGATTAAGTGAAAACCAACAAGAAAAGCTGCTTAAAGTTATTAAGAAACAAGATGGAGCAGTTGGATGGGAATACACCGATATGAAGGGTATACACCCTGATACTTTTATTCACCATATTTATATGGATCCAAGCATGTCACCTGTAAGGCATCCACAGAGGAGGATGAATCCTGCTCTAAAGGATATAGTAAAAGAAGAATTACAAAAACTGTGGAAATTGAACCCAGTGATAGATTAATTTTACTCACAACAATTATCAATTGATCATGCAAAATCACTCACAAACGAGACTGAATAATGAGATGAACACTAAACTATATTCAATAAGTGTACAATAGCCAACCTTGTAATAACATAGGCTACTGCATTAAATAATTACATAGGAGATTCGATTGCATGAGGAGTCACATAGAATCTAGTCAAAATCAAGCTTACTAAAAATAAGCAAATACCCCATAGGTGTAAAAGATGATCCCAAATCTGTCATGGAGCTAACAAATTGGAAAAAAGGCTTAGGAAAGCTAAAGAGCGATGGAATGACAAATCATACATGCTTTTCCAATGATAAAAGAGAGGAGGATGTGTAGGACAAAAAACTAGTCAACCTCACCTACTCAAGCTTTTCCTTTTGCCTTAAAACACTGAAAAAGCAGGTAATAAAGCAAAAAAAGTAGATGGGCACCTAGGAGGCCAGGAATAAAGCAGATTTGATTCCTTGAGCTTTCCCAAGCGCTACATGATTCAAATAAGGAAATTTTTACCACTATGGATAGGTAAATGACAACTTGCACAAGGTGGGACACATGAACTGGGAAAATAAGACAAAAATAATGAAATTAATGTCTAAGGTAGCTAACTATGGGTTGATTATTATAACAAACCCCCTTAAGCCTGGCTTATGAGTAATATATCAGAAAATTATAGGGCATAGCAATAAGGCTTAGTCACCCTTTTACATACTGCATGTCCATACAACCAAGGAAAGAGGAAAAATCCACATGGGAAAATCCCCCCTTAAACATGGACTGTAAAACAAAATCTGGAAATATTGTCTTCACTCATGCTTCATAGTATGATCAGTAATCCCCAACAGTGATTTGAGATTGCTGAAGGTCTTCTCACAAAATGATTTGGTGAAGATATCAGCTACTTGTTCTGAAGATGAACAAAAGAGTAGGTGAATGGTGCCATCATGCACAAGCTCTCTGATGTAGTGCATATGGATCTCAATGTGTCTGGTTCTATGCTTCTGAATTGGATCTTTGCAGATTTGGATGGTACTCTGGTTATCACAGCAGATGGTAGTTGAGTACTTTGGTTCGAATCCACACTCTCCAAGTAAACCCTGCAACCATAAACATTGAGTTGTTGCATTAGCAACTCCTCTGTACTCTGCTTCTGTAGACGAGAGTGCAATGGCACTCTGTTTCTTGCTTGACCAGCTGATTGGCCTTTCTGCAAGCATGAACACATATCCTGATGTGGACTTTCTATCTGTGCTTTCACCTGCCCAATCACTGTCAGTAAACCCAATCAACTCAAGATCATATTTAGCTTTATAGAAGATCCCATGTGTCCTTGTTCCCTGAACAAAGTTAAGGATCCTTTTGGATGCTTTCCAATGGATCTCTTAAGGCTAATCCATGAATCTATAAGCCACACTTAATGCATAACAAATATCAGGTCTAGTATGTGTAAGATACAACAAACATCCAATCAATTGCCTATACAGTGTATTGTTTACCATAGGTGAAGAATCAGCTTCTTCCAGCTTCACTCCTGAAAGGAAAGGAGTTTTGCTTGCTTTGCAATCCTTCATTTTGAATTTGTTCATAAAATCCAAGGCATACTTGGACTGGTGCACCTTTATTCCAGCTTTGGTTTGAGCAATCTCAAGCCCCAAAAATTGACTTAAGAGCCCCAAATCTGTCATGGAGAAGGCTTGGTTCATTGCACCCTTCAAGGAAGCAATCTCATCCCTTGAGCTTCCTGTAATGAGAAGGTCATCAACATATAACACAATGGTCATTAATAAACCATTAATTAACTTCAAATAGACATTTGGATCTGATTTGCACCGAACAAAATTTAGTGATAGCAAGAAGCTATTAATCTTGGCATACTAAGCCCTGGGGGCTTGCTTTAGCCCATACAATGACTTTCTCAACCTACACACAAGAGAAGGGTTAGTAGAAAATACTTGAGGCTACTGCATATATATCTCTTCAGTGAGATCTCCATTCAGGAAGGCACACTTTACATCCATGTGATGTACCTCCCATTTCTTTGAGGCTGCAATGGCTAAGGCTAGTCTGATGGAGTCCATCTTTGCCACTGGTGTAAAGGTCTCATTGTAATCTATGCCATGAACTTGTGAGTAGCCCTTGGCTACCAATCTGGCCTTGTACTTTATAGGTGAACCATCAGCAGAAAATTTGGTCTTGTAGACCCACTTACACTGAACTAACTTCCTCCCTAGGGGAAGATCCACTAGCTCCCATGTGTTTCTCTTCTGGAGTGAGCTGAACTCTTCCTGCATGGCTGTTTTCCATCTTGGATCTCCTACTGCTTCTTCATAAGTCTGAGGATTAGATTCCACCATCAAATAGCATTTCTCAGCAAACATAGGATCCTTCATGCACAGACCACTCTCAAATTGAGATCTAGTCCTCCTTGGGTCATTGGGATCCCCAGCTAGCTCTCCTGCTGCATGTAGTATCTTGGCTGCCCATTTTGGCCTTGTAGGGATTTTAGGGTCTGTAATAAACTCATCACTATTAGACATATAATAATCAGCATGTTCAACAAACTCTTCACTTACTTTCTGAGGTTCAGGTGGAGAAGAGGCTTCTCCAACTTCCACTGCTGCAAGGGGTTCTTCTTCAAACTGAACACACCTTTCAATGAAGGATTTGTTTGTGCTCAAATTAATCAGCTTGTACCCTTTTGAGTCTTCAGAGTACCCAACAAAAAGGCACTCTTGGCTTTGGGGCTGCAAAGCCTTCCTCTTCTCTGTTGGAATTCTAGCCCAAGCCTTTGAGCCAAAAATCCTGAAATGGGTCACATTTGGCTTGTGCCCACTCCATGCTTCGAAGGGAGTCATACCATAAAGATATTTATGAGGCACCCTATTCTGAATATAGGATGCACAATTTATAGCTTCGGCCCAGTACTTTGGTGGCAAAGTTTTGGCCTCCATCATGCATGCTGCCATCTCCTTCAGTGATCTGTTCTTCCTCTCTGTAACACCATTCTGCTATGGTGTGTAGGGGATAGAATGCTGCATCTGAATACCTGCATCTGCACAATAATTAATAAAATCAGAATTGACATACTCACCACCATTGTTAGATCTGAGGACCTTGAGTTTCCTCACAGACTGGTTTTCAACCAAAACCTTAAAGACTTTGAAGAGGCCAAAAACTTCAGACTTGTGTTTCAGGAAGTAAACCCAGCAATACCTGGAAAATTCATCTATGAAATTCAATGCATATTTGGCCTGAATAATGGACATATGAGGGAATGGGACAGAAACATCACTATGGATCAGCTCGAGGGGTGCAGAGGTTCTCTCATGACTAGCTCTCTCAAATTTATGCTCTGGGTGTTTTCCTAGGATACAACCTTCACAGACTCCTTTGGAAAATTTTATCTTGGGAAACCCTATGACCATCTCCTTTTCACTAAGATCAGAAATATACTTGTAATTAAGGTGGCCAAATATTTCTTGCCAAATCTTGCTAGCCGCATTAGCATGAATCAGAAGAGCAGAGGGGTTTGAGTAGGGTAGGAAGTGTGAGAACATGTATACCTTTTGAGCATGATTTGCAACTCCTTTTGCAATGACTCTACCACTTGAGATCTCTGTGATCTCAACTTCATCAAGGGAGCATATGACTTTATTTGGAGACCCAGTGTGAGTCATCTGGTACACTGATAGAAGGTTGGAGGTGAGACCAGGAACATACATCACATTGTTGAACTGACCATGATCAAGATCTATCCTCCCTTTGCCTAAACTTTCAGTGAGAGAGTCATCTCCCAGTACTATAGGTGGACCTTTTGACATATCCAGTAAGGTGAATGCCTCCTTAGTCGAAACCATGTGTCTTGAAGCTCCATAATCAATGATGAAACTAGGTGAGCTTGATGTGCCAGCAACTAGAGCATGAACTCTCTCTCTATATTCTGAACATGATCCTCCTTCCCTCTTCTTTGAGCTGTCTGGAAGGGAGATTCCATTCTTCTCTAGGAGTTTGGTCAGCATCTCTATCTGCCTTTTCATACAAGAGCTTTCAGTGTGATTTCCCTTATTGCAGTATGCGCACTTGCTCATTTCTCCTTTGTTTTTCTTCTTCTGGTAGTTCTTCTTGGAACCTTGTGGCTCCTCCGGAGACTTGTTCTTATCTCTCTTTTGCTCAGGTGGATTTTTAGCTTTCTTTTTTATTTTTGAATCCACCTTTGAATCTCCAGCAACCAGATCTTGGTCTTTGGATGGTTTGATGGTGCCCATCATCACCAGCTTGTCTTGTTCTTGTGTGAAAGATTCCATAAAATATGCAAGGCTAGGCAGCTTCTAGGTTCGAGTTGTCAGTTTTGTGGCATAGAAGGTCGAAACAAACACTGAATAGTCAGGGCCAAGCTTCAAGAGTATGTCCAAGACCAGCTGATCATCCTTATTTTCGATCCCACACTGTTTCAGCTGCAAAACAAGTGCTTTGAACTTGGAGAAATATAGCTGCAGGGATTCAAAGCTATTTGGACTCAGAGAAATCAGCTCATTTTCAATTTGATGTCCCCTCATATCATCCGTCTTTCCAAAAAGACCAGAAAGCTTATCCCATACTTCATTTGGTGATGTCAATCCATCAAGATGGAAAAGGAGGTCTCTGGAAATACTCAGACACAGGAGACCATAGGCCTCATCCCTCCTGTTGTGCCATTTTATCTTCTCTACAGCTACATTGGGCTCTGATTCTGTTTCCATAGTTACCCTGTAGAGTCCTTTCACTCTCAACATTATCTCCATCTCTGCTTTCCATTCAAATAAATTGAAGGGAGTCAAGATAGTTTTCTGTGATTGATCCATAGCTTAGAAATCTGTCCCGGCTGTCAGTAGAAGGCTCCCAGTCACTGATGTCAAACCTAAAACACAATTTCAAAGGAGAGAAATTGATCTACAATGGCTCTGATACCATGTGGAAATTGAACCCAGTGATAGATTAATTTTACTCACAACATTTATCAATTGATCATGCAAAATCACTCACAAAAGAGAATGAATAATGATATGAACACTAAACTGTATTCAATAAGTGTACAATATCCAACCCTATAATAACATAGGCTGCTGCATTAAATAATTACATAGGATATTCGA
This sequence comes from Pseudotsuga menziesii, assembly GCA_001517045.1. Lineage (NCBI taxonomy): Eukaryota > Viridiplantae > Streptophyta > Pinopsida > Pinales > Pinaceae > Pseudotsuga > Pseudotsuga menziesii. The sequence continues at coordinate 317,039 of LPNX010643658.1, read as the reverse complement.
TTGCATGAGGAGGCACATCGAATCTAGTCAAAAGCTTACTAAAAATAAGCAAATCCCCCATAGGTGTAAAAGTTGATCCCAAATCTGTCATGGAGCTCACGAATTGGAAAAAAGGATTAGGCAAGATAAAGAGTGATGGAATGACAACTCATACATGCTTTTTCAAGGAGAAAAGAGAGGAGGATGTGTAGGACAAAAAACTTGTCAACCTCACCTAGTCAAGCTTTTCCTTTTGCCTTAAAACATTGAAAAAGCAGGTAATAAAGCAGAAAAAGTAGATGGGCGCCTAGGAGGCCAGGAATAAAGCAGATTTGATTTCTTGAGCTTTCCCAAGTGCTACATGATTCAAATAAGGCAAGTTTGACCACTATGGATAGGTAAATGACAACTTGCACAAGGTGGGACACATGAACTAGGCAAATAAGACAAAAATAATGAAATTAATATCTAAGGTAGCTAACTATGGGTTGATTATTCTAAAAAAAACTCCTCACTGTTGGTTTCATCTATCCTATATCTGATAGTAAATGGGTATCTCCTTTAGTAGTAGTTCCAAATAAAGTTACAGGGAAATGGCATATTTGTGTTGATTTTAGAGATCTAAACAAAGCTACACTTAAATACTACTTTCCTTTACCCTTTATTGATCAAGTATTATATACTTTGTTAGGTAAAAATTATTTTTCCTTTCTTGACAGGTATAGTGGCTACAACCAGATCTTAATAGCACTTGAAGATCAAGAAAAAATCACTTTTACATGCCCTTGGGGAACATATCCTTATCGAGTTTTTCCATTCGGCTTATGTAATGCACCTGCCACTTTCTAGCGAGCAGTATTAGGAATATTTTATGATATTATACATGATTGTGTGGAGGTATACATGGATGAATTTACGGCCCATGGTATTACTTTTCAAGAATCCCTTGACAACCTAGAGAAGGTCTTTATCCAATGTCAAGAAACAAATTTATCTCTTAGTCATGAAAAATTTAAAATGTTACTGACATAAGGTATATTTTTTAGACACCATGTTTCTTCCCAAGGAATCAAGGTAGACCCTGTGAAGATCGAAGTAATTGTTGGCCTTCCCTCTCCTGTCACGTCCCCATGCCTTCGACCGGAAAAGAGGACGCGATCTACGAGCTTGATCAGACCGGGCTAACCGCCCATGAACATGTACAGGCTTAATAATTGACAAAAAAAAAAGAATGCTTAGCCATACAAATTGAACATTTATTTAAAATGTGCACACAGGAATATTTGTCATGCACAATGCGTTTTAATCATCATTCACAACGGAATCAATTGCGTTCCTACAAGCATTCAATTAGCATACACAGCGGAAACATCATGCACATTGAACATTTATTTTTGCACAGCGGAAAACCATATGCATTCAAACCAGCATTCATTCAACATGTTCATTCCATTTTAATTGACAGTAAATTAGAATTGCAGAGGTAAAATGCACAAGATTACTTATCTTATAAAAGCTTCGCTCCACAACCAGCTACGTCGCTGCAACGTTCCACCCAACCATAGGCCAGCGTGCTCATCAATCTCTCAGCAACGCTGCCACCCCCGAGCTGGGCATGATTCTCCAAGGAATAAGGGAACTAGCAGGCTTACACATAGCCAGGATACACAAAATACATAGCCAAGCCAACCAAGTTGGGTTTATCAGGCCATTAAGGAGCTGATGAAGGCAATTTGCTAAGCTGGTGAGCTCATAATAGAGCCAAGAACACCTACACTAGAACTAGCCTGACCTCTAAGACACCCATCCACACCCAACACAAGGAATCAGTCTCTTCTCTGCTACACAGTCCCTCAGGCCCTGCATTCCCTTCCAGTGCTATTCAGGGGTGATGGAGAAGAAGGCCAGCCCTCTAGTTCTTCCTGTGTGGTTTCCAACACCAGGTTTATCAAGCAACCAAGCCAAAACCTTACTCCTCACACAGTCCAAAGACCAACCATTGCACTCAGGCAACCAATTTAGCTAACACAGCTTGATCAGTAAAAACGAATTACACAACCCCACACATAACAGCAAAAACGGCTCACAACACGGGGGAAACACACGATCCTGAAGCTTATCAGGGAAACCAACTCACAGCAGGGAAAAACGTCCCAAATATCCAGTGCGTGAGACCCAAAAGTCAGTGAGACAGCCAAAAACGTGAATGGCTCTTCACAGCCATGGTAAAAATACATGGAATCACAAAAACGTGAATGGGAAATGCACCAGCAGCTGCAAAAAACGTGAGGAAGACAACCCATGCCCTGGCATTACAAAAAAGACCTCCCATCCATGGGAAAAAATGAAGCCAACAGCCAAAACGTGGGATCCAAACACACAGGAAAAATTCCAGCTGCTCCCAAAACGTGAGAAAACTGAAAAACGTCCATGCACAGTAGAATGACATATGTTTTTGGGCATTTTCCTTGCCAAGGAAGTCAGAACACGTTTTTCAAAAATGGTTCTCTACCCAATTCGAATTTGGTTGCCCATACTCTTCCCCTTCCATGCAATAACTGCCTCAACCACCAGCATTCTTTCTTCAATGAAAGTGGTTGGGTAAAAACAAGAAGAAGTCACATGGGTATTTTCCCTTACTGGCTAAAGTTGGACAATTTCCCCACATCCTCACCCTTGGAAGATCATGCCCCATTCGATTTAGTTGCCGCGGCCGTAGCTGGTTGTGTTCATTTTAATTAATTATAGATGCATATTTACATGATGCTGAAACTCAATATGTGCCGCATGCCCCGATATACCATCGGTGACAATTTAAATCCCAAAACATAGCATAGTCGATCAATGGCAGGGCCTTGGCCTTTAGCTCCACACCATGATCATTTACAACATATACATCATATACATCTAATGTAACGGGTCAAGACCGGGACATTACATTACCCTCCCCCTTCAATTAGCACTGTCCTCGGTGCTTTACAAAATTGATCAAAATGCTACACTGGCATCGCCTCAGTGTTCCGCAAAATCGAACAAAAATGGATGTGCCAACCGCATGGCATCCTCCAGCTCCCATGTAGCTTCTTCAGGCCCGTAGTGCTCCCATTGCACCTTTACCTGCCCTATGGCTCGGTTCCGGAGCATTGTGACCTTCCTGTCGAGGATGTGCATTGGCTCGATTTGGAACTCTCCCTCGGGTTCCACCTGAATCACATCCCAATTTATCACGTGGTTAGGATCATGTACATATCTCTTAAGCAAAGAAACATGAAAAACATTATGAGCTCTAGTGCTAGCAGAAAATGCAAGTCTATATGCAGCTGGCCCTATTCTTTCAAGCACTTCAAACGGCCCACAATATCTTGGTGACAACTTGGCACAACTCCCAAGCTTCAAGGAACTCTTCCTTTCCCTCACTCTGAGGTAAACATGATCCCCAACACTGAACTCTCCGTTCACCCTATGCTTATCTGCATAGCTTTTCTGTCTGTCCTGTGCTACTTTCAGCTTCTGCTTAATCTTTACGACCTCTTGCTCCATTTCCTTGAGCAATTCCGGTCCAAGCACAATCCTGTTCACTGGATTATCCCAAGTCACTGGTGTCCTACACCTTCTTCCATACAAAGCTTCATACGGACTCATCCCCAAGGATGCTTGATGTCCATTATTATAAGCAAACTCTACCAAGTGTAAGTAATCTTCCCACTTGGTTGGTTTGTCCATCACGTACATGCGAAGCATATCTTCAAGCACCTGGTTAACTCTCTCTGTCTGCCCATCCATCTGAGGATGGTATGCAGTGCTGAAGTTTAGCTTGGTACCCAAATCTGCAAACAACCCCTTCCAAAAGTTGGAAGTGAACTTGACATCTCTGTCAGATACTATTGCCTTCGGCAATCCATGCAATTTGAATATCCCCTTCATGAAGATCTTTGCAACGTCACCAGCCTCATACGTAGACTTAACTGGTATAAAATGTGCTGCCTTAGTCAACTTGTCTACCACAACCATGATGGAATCATGTTGTCTCCAAGTCATTGGAAACCCTGTAATAAAATCCATGGAAATAACTTCCCATTTCCATTCTGGAACTGGCAAAGGCTGCAACAAACCTGCTGGATGTTGATGCTCAACCTTCACCTGCTGACATTTCATACATCTTGAAATGTACTCAGCCACATCCTTTTTCATTCCTGGCGAAAAGTACTTCTTTCTAGCTGTAGCGATTGTCTTCTGATATCCTGGGTGACCAGAATACGGAGCTTGATGGATTTCATCCATGACAACTCTCCTCAAATCTGCTACATTTGGGATATAAATTCTACCTTTATAAGTGAGAAGTCCATCCTCTTCCAATTTATACCCCTCATACTCCTTCTCAAAACTTTGCTGCTGTAATTTGTCTTTTACCTGCTCATACAATTCATCTCCAGCAACGTGATCAACGATCTGCTGCCTCAAATCTGACTGGCAAATACTAAGAGATGCCACATGCATTTCTTGCATCTTCCTGCTGAGCGCATCAGCTACCTTATTCTCTTTTCCTTTTATGTGTTTGATCTCAAAATCAAACTCACATAAAAATTCCAGCCATCTTGCTTGCCTAGCATTCAACGTAGGCTAATCAAACAAATACTTCAGACCACAGTGGTCTGTTCTGAGCTCAAATCTCCTACCCATCAAGTAATGCCTCCACATCTTGAGAGCATGTACTATGGCTGCGAGCTCTAGATCATGAGTGGCATAGTTCTTCTCATGTTCCTTCAGCTTTCTCGACTCATAACATATCACGTGGTTATCCTGCATAAGGACTCCTCCAAGCCCTTGTCCACATGCATCGGTACATACCACAAAATCTTTCTCTGGATCTGCAACCTTCAACACTGGTGCACTGGTGAGAAGACTCTTCAACTGCTGGAAGCTTTCTTCACACCTCGATGTCCATTCGAACTTCATCCCCTTATTTTGCAAAGAAGTGATAGCATGTGCAACTTTGGAGAATCCCTCAATGAATCTCCTGTAGTATCCTGCAAGTCCCATGAAAGACCTTACATCTGTCACATTTCTTGGGGTAGGCCAATTCATAATGGCTTCAATCTTTTCAGGGTCCACAGATATACCTTCTTCTGAGATAATGTGACCCAAGTACTAAATTCTATCTCTATAGAAGTCACACTTGCTCAGCTTTGCATACAACTGATGCTCCCTAAGCACTTGCAATGTCAATCTCAAATGCTCTTCATGCTCTTTCTCATTCTTGGAATAAACAAGAATGTCATCAAGGAAGACAAGAACAAACTTGTCCAAATACCTGCTAAAGACACTATTCATAAGGCACATAAATGTAGCTGGTGCATTTGTGAGACCAAATGGTACCACTACAAACTCATAGTGCCCATACCTTGTCCTGAAGGTTGTCTTATGAATGTCTTCATCCTTGATTCTCACCTGATGGTAACCAGACCTCAAGTCAATCTTAGAAAATACCGTTGCTCCTCTCATTTGATCAAAGAGGTCATCAATCCTAGGCAAAGGATATTTATTCTTCACAGTAACCTTGTTCAACTGTCTGTAATCAATACATAACCTGAGCGTACCATCTTTCTTCTTTACAAACAGAATCGGTGCTCCCCAAGGAGACACACTCGGTCGAATGTACTTCTTGTCCAACAACTCTTGCAGTTGCATCTTTAATTCTAGCATCTCCGGCGTGCTCATCCTATAGGGTGCTTTGGACACTGGTGCTGCTCCTGGCACAAGTTCAATTGTGAAATCAATGTCCCTCTTTGGAGGAAGCCCTGGAATCTCATCAGGAAACACATCCCTGAATTCCTGTAACACCTGATAGTCCTCCAACCTAGAAGTTTCATCTCTCGTTTCCTCCAAAACTTGAGCTACATACAACTAGCAGCCCTTCCTACAGAACTTCTTCAACTGCATTGCTGAAACCTGCCGTACTGAAATCACCTTTGGAATACCTTTCACAACTACTAGGTTCCCTTCTTCATTCAGGCATTCAAAAGTCTTATTGTAGCAATCAAGCTTCACCCTGTGAGCTTCTAACCAATCCATTCCAATGAGAACATCATATGAACCCAGCGGTAGAACATTCAGATCTACAGAAGTGATCAATCCATTCATAACCAATGGACACTTCTCTACCACTTCACTAACCTTTCTCTTAGTTCCAGTGGCTAGCTGAACTAACCAAGAATTCCTATGCTTTACTTTCTTAAAAGCACACATATCCACTACTCTAGGAGTAATGTAACTATGTGTAGAACCAGGGTCAATCAAAATAGAAACGGATTGCTCAGCAATCTTACCTGCTACTTCAACCACAGCTGACTGGTGATCTGCCTGACGGTCCTCCAGTGCTGCATAAATCCTAGGAACTGCCCTTGCTACTTGACCCACTGTTTCTGCTTCTTGAACATTATAAGCTGGTCTCACACTCTCATTCTCGAGTGGACAATTCCTACGCATGTGGGGTCCTCCACATTTCCAACATTGAAGTGGCCCTCTATTCTGTTGTGGATCCTTAGGCTTTTCTCCGGTCACTCCAACGGGCTTGCTCGCAGCTTGAGATGGCTGCTTCTGCTGATTCTTGAAGTTAGAAGGTTTGAAACCTTTCTTCCTTTGGTCAAACTTCTCGTTCTTCTTGTCCTTCCATGACTTATGGTAATCTGGCTTACCTTTGCTCTGCTCATAGCAATACTTAGCCTTCCTTATTGCTTCTTCAAGAGTTCTAGGCTCATAAAACTCAATTCTATCTTTATAAGACTGAGGTAATCCACTCAGAAAACGCTGGACCTTCACTTTTTCATCTCTAATGTATCGGACATACCTCAACAGCTCCAAAAAATTATTAGCATACTCTTCCATGGTCTGCTGTCCCAACCTCAACTCATGGAACTCCTTAATCTTGTCATCATAATACCTGCCAGATAGATATTTCTGCTTAAAATACTTCTTGAACTGCTTCCACTTCAGTCTCCTTTCACTGATCCTCTTCACTTGCTTGAAGTGTTCCCACCAAATGGATGCTCTTCCATTCAGATTGAATATGGCAACTCTTGCCTTCATGTTTCCTGAATAGTCATGCACTTGAAAGTACTTCTTAATAGCAAGAAGCCAAGCTTCAGCCTCTTGTCCAATCTTTATCTCACCATCAAACGTAGGAGGTTTAGCTTTCTTGAATTCATCTCGAGAGCGATCCCTGTGGTGCCTCTTTCTTTTTCTTTTCTGAGAAGAAAATCTTGAATCCCCACTGGATTCTTCAGAATCAGATGACCCACTAGGAGTCCTTCTCCTTCTCCTAGTACTACTTTTACTGCCTTCTGGCTTTGCTATACCTTGTCCAGAGTCTATCTTCTTATGCAAGTCTGTCAAACTCTGCAACATTGCAGCATTCAGCTGATGCTGCTCTTCTTGGGATTTAATCAGGCTTCTCATAGTGGCTGCAACATCAGACGGTGTCTCTTGGAATCTCCGTCCATTAGACTCAATGTCATCATTTCGATTACGGGCATTTTCTCCCATGGCATCTCGGGCATCATACCCATCATGGGTTCTCATACTGAACTGCAACTTACTTACCAAACTGCACTACCTGGAATACTTCCCTGGAAGGTGATTATGTCTCTGCAAACGTGTTAATAACACACAATTGTTAGATGCATACATTTATATAAATCAACATTACTTACCTTCTCCTGGAATAATCATAAAATAACAAATTTGCTCAACATAGAATTTTCTTCCTCAAGGAGTGACTGTCTGAGGGGGACGACGGGGGTCAAGGGGGCTTGCCCCCTTGTGGCTTCCCTGCGCCCCTGCAGGGGGGGGCGAGGGCAGCGCCCTCATTTTTTTTTTTTTTTTTGTAAATTATTGAATTTCGCGCAATCTGGCGCATTAGCTCGCTTCCAATTTCTTTTATTTTCAGCCCTGAAATTTCCCTTAAAAACAACTCAAAAATCCCTCTGAAATTAGTTGAAATCGGCCCCCAAAAATATCCTTCCTTCTGCAGTATCGGCTCTCGGAAGCATCAGCACACCCGCTGAATCGGCTCCTCCACCATTCTCCCTTCCGCCGTATCGGCTCCCTGGAAGCTCTAACCTTCCTCCGAATCGGCTGTCGGCTATATCCCTGATCGGCGGTCGGAAGCCTTTGGAGTTGGGTGGTCTGTTTGTTTTCACAGCCGCAACGGCGGCTCCCCCGGAAGTTCCAGCCTTCCGCAACCGCGGCCCATGGAACGTTTTCCCCTCCGATCGGCGCGCTTTCTCCCTTGCGGCGTCGGCAGTCCTTTTTGATCGGCCGGCAGATGCCTTCTGCTTCCGCAACGACGGACGCTCGAAAGATCTGAACCTTCCACAATGGTGGCTCGCACAAGGTTCCAAACCTTCCGACGTCGGGCGTCGGCTGACTCTCACATCGGACGTCGGATGTCTTCAGCTTCCGCAACGGCGGGCGGTAAATTCATCAGTTCGCCCGCAACGGCGGACGGAAACTTCCTTCAATGGCCCGACCGTTCCATACTTAGCCAAATTTTGAAATTTTTCTGTGGCGTCGGCAATCGGGCGGATCTCGAGTCGGATGTGAGATTGCTTTGCCGGCCGCAACGACGGATGGAAAGATTGTTGCCTCACCCGCAACGATGGAGGTTAACTCCATGAATCTTTCCGCCATGGTCGGACATCGGGCCACTTTCCTTTCCGATTTCTCCGATACTTAGAACAATTTCGTGGCTTTTTCTCCCTTAACGTGTCGGCGATCGGAGGTCTTTACGATCGGCTGCGGGATCGCTTTGCCACCCGAAACGGTGGATGGTAAACTTCATAAACCCTTCCGCAACAGCGGACGGGGACTTCATGAAACCTTCTGCAACAGCGGACAGGAACTTCGTGAGACCTTCCGCAACGGCGGATAGGGAACTTCTCCCGATCCTCCGACTGTTCACAAAAATTTCCCAATTTCGAATTTTTCAGTCTTCCGCTTCTTCCATTGGTCCAGCTTAGCCAAATTTTCTCAATTCTTTGGTTCACTGCTGTTCTGCTGGACATAGAAGGTAATTCTACCTTCTGTCACTGCATATTCTTGGCCCATAGAGGCCCATTGCTGCCACACAGCGCTCTGATACCATTTTGTCACGTCCCCATGCCTTCGACCGGCAAAGAGGACGCGATCTACGAGCTTGATCAGACCGGGTAACCGCCCATGAACATGTACAGGCTTAATAATTGACAAAAAAAAAGAATGCTTAGCCATACAAATTGAACATTTATTTAAAATGTGCACACAGGAATATTTGTCATGCACAATGCGTTTTAATCATCATTCACAACGGAATCAATTGTGTTCCTACAAGCATTCAATTAGCATACACAGCGGAAACATCATGCACATTGAACATTTATTTTTGCACAGCGGAAAACCATATGCATTCAAACCAGCATTCATTCAACATGTTCATTCCATTTTAATTGACAGTAAATTAGAATTGCAGAGGTAAAATGCACAAGATTACTTATCTTATAAAAGCTTCGCTCCACAACCAGCTACGTCGCTGCAACGTTCCACCCAACCATAGGCCAGCGTGCTCATCAATCTCTCAGCAACGCTGCCACCCCCGAGCTGGGCATGATTCTCCAAGGAATAAGGGAACTAGAAGGCTTACACATAGCCAGGATACACAAAACACATAGCCAAGCCAACCAAGTTGGGTTTATCAGGCCATTAAGGAGCTGATGAAGGCAATTTGCTAAGCTGGTGAGCTCATAATAGAGCCAAGAACACTTACACTAGAACTAGCCTGACCTCTAAGACACCCATCCACACCCAACACAAGGAATCAGTCCCTTCTCTGCTACACAGTCCCTCAGGCCCTGCATTCCCTTCCAGTGCTATTCAGGGGTGATGGAGAAGAAGGCCATCCCTCTAGTTCTGCCTGTGTGGTTTCCAACACCAGGTTTATCAAGCAACCAAGCCAAAACCTTACTCCTCACACAGTCCAAAGACCAACCATTGCACTCAGGCAACCAATTTATCTAACACAGCTTGATCAGTAAAAACGAATTACACAACCCCACACATAACAGCAAAAACGGCTCACAACATGGGGGAAACACACAATCTTGAAGCTTATCAGGGAAACCAACTCACAGCAGGGAAAAACGTCCCAAATAGCCAGTGCGTGAGACCCAAAAGTCAGTGAGACAGCCAAAAACTTGAATGGCTCTTCACAGCCATGGTAAAAATACATGGAATCACAAAAACGTGAATGGGAAATGCACCAGCATCTGCAAAAAACATGAGGAAGACAACCCATGCCCTGGCATTACAAAAACGACCTCCCATCCATCGGAAAAAATGAAGCCAACAGCCAAAACGTGGGATCCAAACACACAGGAAAAATTCCAGCTGCTCCCAAAACGTGAGAATACTGAAAAATGTCCATGCACAGTAGAATGGCATACATTTTTGGGCATTTTCCTTGCCAAGGAAGTCAGAACACGTTTTTAAAAAATGGTTCTCTACCCAATTCGAGTTTGGTTGCCCATACTCTTCCCCTTCCATGCAATAACTGCCTCAACCACCAGCAGTCTTTCTTCAATGAAAGTGGTTGGGTAAAAAAAAGAAGAAGTCACATGGGTATTTTCCCGTATTGGCTAAAGTTGGACAATTTCCCCACATCCTCACCCTTGGAAGATCATGCCCCATTCGATTTAGTTGCCGCGGCCGTAGCTGGTTGTGTTCATTTTAATTAATTATAGATGCATATTTACATGATGTTGAAACTCAATATGTGCCGCATTCCCCGATATACCATCAGTGACAATTTAAATCCCAAAACATAGCATAGTCGATCAATGGCGGGGCCTTGGCCTTTAGCTCCACACCATGATCATTTACAACATATACATCATATACATCTAATGTAATGGGTCAAGACCGGGACATTACATCTCCCAAAATATAGAAAGAGGTAAGAATTTTTTTTGGTCATGCATGCTATTACCGCCATTTTGTTGAAAATTTCACTAAAATATCTCCACCAATGTTTAAGTTACTTACAAAGGACTCATAATTCCAGTGGACAAAATCTTGTCAAAATTCTTTTGAAATCTTAAAATCCAAACTATGAGTGGCACCAATACTTAGGGGCCCCGATTGGTCCCTTCCATTTCACATATCTACCAAATCCTCTGATACAGCCATAGGAGGAGTCCTCGACCAAAAAGAAGGACAAGAACCTTATGCCATCAATTTTATTAGCAAAAATTTGACCCCTGCCAAATTAAATTATACCGTTACTGAAAAAGAATTTTTGGTAGTAGTTTATTCTATTAATAAATTTCGTCATTATATCACAGGTTATGAAGTTTTTGTGCATACTGATCACTCTGCCATTATATTTCTAATGAATAAACCAATTACCAATGGTAGAGTGACCCAATGGCTTATTTTATTGCAAGAATTTAACATTACCATCATTGATCGACCTGGTAAAGAAAATCTCATAGTAGATTTCCTTTCCTATATTCAAAATGAAGACGGTACTAAACTAGTTGATGACACTTTTCTTGATGAACATCTATTTGTTGTATCTGTTCAAACCCCTTGGTTCAGAGATATTTCCAATTACTTAGCAACTGGGAAAATACCAAACCATTTGTCTCCACATGAGAAGCATCGTATTATAGTTCAGAGTTCCAATTATTCTTGGGTTGATAACGATCTCTTCCGCACTGGTCTAGATATTATTATTCGACGATGTGTGTGGGAGGATGAAATGAAAGACATCCTCCATGCATGCCATGATGGACTGTGTGGAGGACATTTTTCTGATAAGAGTATGGCATATAAAGTATTAATTCTAGTTATTATTAGCCAAGCATTTTTAAGGATGCTTCCAAATATGTTAAAGGATGTGACAATTGTCAAATAATGGGTAGACCCACTTCATCTAATCAAATTCCTTTACAACCCCAATTTATGATTGAACCTTTTGAGAAATGGGCTCTTGATTTGTAGGACCAATTTCTCCCTTGTCTCATAAAAATAAATATATCTTAGTTTGTATGGACTATGTTACCAAATGGGTAGAAGCTAGATATTTATTTAGAGCCACAGAGAAATCATTGGTAGAATTCATATATGAAGAAATATTCACCCAATTTGGTGTACCTAGAGAAATGGTCACAGATCAAGGTACTCAGTTTACATCTAAATTAATGAAAGAACTTACTACGAAATATGTCATTCGACATTGCAAATCTTCACCTTATCACCCTCATGCTAATGGTTAGGTAGAATCAATTAATAAAGTGTTATAATCAATTTTAACTAATACCATTCACTTACATCATAAGTATTGGGTAGATAGACTCTCTAAGGCTTTATAAGCCTAGAAGATAACATGGAGAAACACTATCGGACATACCCCCTATGAGTTAGTGGATGGTAAACAAGTCCTTTTACCTCTTGAATTTGACGTTAAAACCTTTCGTATGGTAACATAATTAGGCACGAATTTGGATGAAGCACAAAAACAATGAATATTATAGATTAATGAGTTAGACAAAATTAGACAAGATGCACTTCAAATAACTATGTTAATACAGAATCAACGAAAAACATGGCATGATAAATTTATTAAGAAAAAGCATATTAATAATAGAGATTGGGCACTACTACTTGATTCACAGTTTAAAAATTTTAAAAGAAAATTTACTACCTGTTGGATGGATCCATATGAAGTAGTTACAACTTTTGACAGTGGATCAGTAAAAATTAAAACAATTGATGACTCAGAAGTTTCCTTTGTAGTAAATGGACATAGACTTAGGCTTTATCATCAACCGACATCTAAACAAGATTTCATACAGAATGTTTTGTAGCAAAATGAAATGGAATTAGTTGAAGGGGAAGCTATTCCTCCTCCTCTTGATCCTTGAAAAATATTTTGGGTTATTATCACTTATATATATGTAAATATGTGCTTGTTGCTTTCAAAAAATAAGAGTAATTTCTAATAGGTTGTTTATACAAGACTCTTTCACTTTTATGTCTATATGAATAAATTGAATCATCTAACAAGTGGGTTTGCAGTTTGATTACAAGTATATTATCTCTATGAGCCGCTAAGGGAATATTACATTGGACAAGGAAAGTATGCTAAAATACTCATCATATACTTTAATCTTTTTTGGGGTACTTTTGAAATTTGCAGCTTATAATGATTAAAAAATTTATAAATCCCTTGTATATCATACTTCACCAGTTTTCTATGACTCGTATGGTTTTTAGTATCTTGATTCAGAGATGTATGTTTATGATTTATCCTTTTAAACAGTTGCTTGATAAGACCCACTTTTATTATCATATTTTTCACAACCTTATTTTCCCCATATGGATTACTAGTTCATCATATACTTGTTATCAAAACTTGTCTCTTGCATATTTTGGTGATAACTCGACAGTAAGGGGAATTTTTTTTCTGTGGGGAACATTACTTTTATTTTATAAAGGAGAAGGACTTTTAGGTTAAAGAACAACTTTCAGTTATTCTCTTTTGACATGTTTTATGAGTTTGTACATTATGAAATTACTTATAACTTTATTCTGAAAAAAAATGAATTATGTGTTTAGAAGGACATAACACGGTCTAGTACCAATCAACTTCCATATCTTTAATATTATTATACAAGGAAAACCCGCTGGGTACTGAACAGGCCTGTTGCTAGCAGGTCAATGGGAAGTAAAAACCTCACAACTGGAAGCTCAATAAATGCAAGTAAACCCATTGGGGTACTGAACAGGCCTGCTGGCAGCGGGGAAATATCTGGTAAATGAAATCTAGTTAATACAACACTATGCACATAGTTTGGAAAATAGTGATAATATATGAAAATTTTTGACAAAAAAAAAACAAAATATTTATATGTGTGTGTGTGTGTGTGTTTCATGGCCAATTGTTTATATTGTCATTTGAGAATGGATCTAAGTTGGACTTTTCCCCGACCGTCTAAATCTGCATATACCTAAGATATCATTATCTTAGAAACAGGACCCATAGCTGTAAATCTCACACACTCCAGGGTACACTTAAAATATTTGAGATGACATGATATATTTACAATGAGGCATGGATGGATAGTTTTTCCTATGGTATTATTTTGATTATAATATTCTCATTTACGTAGTCTTTCTAAGCACTGTTTTATTTGTCATGAATATACATTTCTGAACCATTTCCATTTACTAGTTAGTTTTTCTTACAAATAATTTACAGCATGCTCGCACTCTTTCTATTTTTCTGGAACAATCAATTATTCTCTCTGTATGGATTGAGGACATGCCATATCTTTGGTTTGGGGGGAGATTGATTTGAAAACATTAGATTATTTTTATTTTATGACAAATCTGTTTATCTTTAATAAATGATAAGTATTTTCAGGAATGTAAACAGTGGAACTTGGTAATAGCTTAAAGCATATTTTTACAGCAAAATTCAATATGGAATACCATATGGATGATCGAATGAAGATCCAAATGAAATATCAAATAGCAATCTCACTAAACATGGTGATATTATAACACTTATGATTGAAATTGCTAACTAATTTTTTTTTTTGGGTAAATAGTTTTTACTTCCATTTCACTATTAATAATCCTATTCTCTTACCGAGTCATGCATGGAAATGTTCAATCTTTTTTTTATTTAAAATGGAATTTATGCCTTTGTGTTATATGTTCAACCTGCCCAAAGTTTTACTCTGGATATGGTTGAATTAATTTCAAACCTTATAAATGATAAAATTATTTTGAACCTGAGAAGTGTTAAATTAAGAATGTTGAAAACCCAATAAAGTCATTTTTAACTTTCATACAATGTGTGACATGAAAGATATGTTATTTTTAAATTACAAGTTAAAAGAGTGAAGTTTAAATTACCTTCTTCATCTGCCAAGTTGAAGGCAGCTGCTAGTTTGCCTTCTTCCTAAATTGTTTTTCTTTCTTTTTGCTCAGTGGGACCTGGAATTTATCTGGTTTGGGGGAATGTTGATCATAGATTTGTTATCATTTTGGTAGTTAAATTACTCATTTAAGCACATGTTTTACTATATTTTGCATATTTTATGTTATGCAGAGCATTATTCGGCCTCAGGTATGAGTGTATTTAACGTTTATATGAAATCTGTTTTTTTATCATTTTTTATGGTTTTATTAATTAAAAATGACATTATTAAACTACACTTGATGTATTAACTAATTTATATATTTGTTTGCAGACTTTATAATATTTTTAGGCTCAATTAATAAACAGAACGCATTAAGCCTACCTTTTGCACAACATGTCTATCTCGACGTCCAGCTTGTCATCAAGTCCATTGCGTGAAACTCGCTGGTGCTTTGCCAAATGTTGAAATGTGTTTTTTTAGACTACAACCCTAAATCACGCCAGCAAATAGACACTCCATTCCCCCTAGATCGACGCCTAGCATATCCAGTTCATGGCCCAACTTCTCGTTTAGCTCTCTATCCAAATCGCCCATCATACTATGCACTGATGAGAATTAATTCCGGGCATTTAAAACATGAAACAACTTTCAAACGAACTGTTATCCACATGTCGAGGTGATGAATTTGTGTTCTAGATAATTCGATCACCTATATTCTCCTTTTCTCGCCACCACATCAACCATCCACGCGTTGGATTGACGCATTCAACCCATGCTCTAGAAGATTCACCACTACACTATCCTCTGTTCGCCATCAGCCACCTGACGTGATAAGGGAGGAACCTGTGCGCCACGAATGAAGATCGTTCACACTTAGGAGAACCCTGTGTGTTTACTTCCTATTAAAACGATCAGAACCACACTAAATAAGGAAGATGCTTGCGCGTAGGCCTATGATCATTTAAACGCCTTTAAGATCGACTAAATTTAGAGAGAATTCGACCACTAAAGGGTCAACATTAGAGGAATTTTGGGGTCTAAAATGGGCCTCCTAAGGAAAATAATAAAATAATCGTTAAAATAATAAAATAATATTGATTAATTTTGGAGGAAGAAAGAAAAAAACTACTTTTTGTGTTTGTATTTTCGACATATCTCCTTTTGTTTTTACTCAAATTTCGATTGGGAGAGCTCGTTGGATGCGGAATTTGATTCCGCATCCAACGAATACCCACACTACATACTTTTGATGGACCCCGCTACCCCAAAAACAAGAAATACCTGAAAAAATGTGATGATGACATCATCATCATGTTTTTTCAGGGATTTCTTATTTTTGGGGTAGCAGGGTTCGTCAAAAGTATGCAGTGTGGGTACTCATTGGATGCGGAATCAAATTCCTCATCCAACGAGCTCTCCCAATCAAAATTAGAGTAAAAACACAATGAGATATGTCGAAAATACGAACAAAAAAAGTAGTTTTTTTTAATGACAAATATGTCAATTCAACCATTATGGTTGACTTATTTTATTGAAATTCTATTGGTTCTTGAATTCCAACTCACAAAAACTTATTTTGGCATGTTTTCTTATAAGGCCCATTTTAGATCCCAAATTTCCTCTAATGCTTGCTCATATCTGTAAACTATTATATATAGAATCCTTTGTGAGAGAGCTCTGTTAGTTAGCTAGCTAGAGCTAGAAAGTCACAGAGTTAGGAAGAATTTATCAGTTTGTTCTTAAGCACTGTATTTCTGTTCCATTGTTTGAATAAAGAGTTGTATGTGTTGTTGTTGAATATTGGGTTTGAGTAGAAGTTATCCAAGCATCACCCATGATTACTGAGAGGGCCCCTCATCAACCAGAGGTTTCTTTTCTTGTTTATTTCTTTAATTTTCTATTGTACCTAGTTTAATTTACAGTTTGTTTTATTATTTCTGTAATGCAATTGGATTTTTGAATTGGATAGTTAAGTGCGTGCATAGTTTGTTTACAATTTTTCTTTGAGTCATTTCATTTTGAGTCTATTTCTTGATTTATTTCCAAGTTACATAGAATATATTATTGTTTATCAAATTAAGTAGATTCAGTTCTTTCTATTTCATTTCTGTTTTAATTATCAACTTATACAATTTACATTCCAATTTATGAATATGCAATGGTTTCTTTATACTTATGTTTATGAATTTCTATAAGTTTATTTTATTGCTAGATTTGCTTAATAAGTAGGTTTATTTATTGCCTATATGCATTAGGATTACATTTGCATGACTTCACCTAAAGATTAGTTCATTTAGGTTAATTTTTACCGTTTTAACGGTGCAGACTATCATTCAAACAGATTCTTGAGTTTGTTATTCAGCCACCCCTTTCAGACCCACAGTTCAGTCTGTCATTCAGCCCTTAGTTCTGTTTTTAGTGTTTTTTATGTATTTTAAGATTGTTTTCAGTTTTGTTTTGCTAATGTCTGAATTATGTTTTAACTGTAATGTTTCGATAATAATTTTGTTTAACATTAAAGTTAAAGTTTAATTATTTTAGGTTATTTATTAAAGTTTTATTATTTTTCCTTATTTCTTTTCTCCTTGAATGTGTGTTAAGTTGTTTTTGTTTCTTGAATGTTATTGCTGATTTTGTTTTAATACTGTATTACTTTGTATTTATTCTTTTTAGATTGATTTATTTGTTTGTATGTGAGATTTAGCGTTACATGTTTTTCCTTAGTATGTTTTTAGGTTGTCTCTTTTATGTTGAGTTATTGTTGAAATAACTTGTAGGAAAGAACCTAAAGATAATTCTTTTATTAAGTTTTCTACTTGGTTTTTTTATTAAGTTTTCTAGTTGCTTATAAGTTAAGTTGTCCTTGTACCTTAGTTTCCCATTTGAATAGTTAATTGTTGATTGTATCTTCATTTAAAGTTTATTATCAATTATTTAGTTTATTATTCTATCTCAGTTTAATTACTTTAATAATTACATTTTTAGAAGTTTGACTTGGTTTTTCATTTTGAAATATCTTTCGATCTTTTGTTTGTGAAAATATTGAGACGACACCCTCTACCTTCGTATATATTTTGTGTCATATCTAAGCTTACCAACCCCGGTTGATAATCAAATAATAGGTGGATTATTTTAGACATTATATAACACCCAAAATTGACTTCATGGAATTCCTCACCCAGGAGCAAGATAAATTTGTAATGATGGGCATGATCAAACCTTCCAAAGACCAAGCTTTTATTGCTAGAGATTCAAAGGTGGATTCAAAAAGTAAGAAAAATCCTAAGAAGACACGTGAGGAAAATATAGACAAGTCAAAATCTCAAGAGGATCCCTAACGCTCCAAGAAGAATTTCCTTAAGAACAAGAACAAAGGAAAAATGGGCAAGTGCACATATTGCAGTAAGGGATATCATCATGAGAGCTTTTCTATGAAAAATAAAATTGACACGTTGACCCAAATCCTAGAGAAGAACAACATCTCCCTTCCTGATTACTCAAAGAAGAGGGAAGGAGGATCAAATTCAAAAGATAAGGAGAGAGTACATGCTTTGGTTACTGGCACCTCAAGCTCACCTAGCTTCATCATTGATTCTGGAGCTTCCAGACATACGGTTTCAACAAGGGATATATTTTCCTCTCTTGACATGTTTAAAGGTCCACCAATAGTTTTGGGAGATAACTCTCTGAATGATAGTATGGGGAAGGGTAGGACTGATCTTTACCATGGTAATTTCAATAATGTGTTGTATGTTCTAGGTATTTCCTCTAATATCTTGTTAGTGTATCAGATGAATCACACTGGGTCTCAAAAGAAAGTCATTTTATACCCCAGTGAAGTTGAAATCATAGATATTTCGAATGGTAAAGTCATAGAAAAAGGTGTTGTTGTTTACTCTTCGAAGGTATACAAGTTTTCCAATTTTCTACCCTACTCAAACCCCTATGGTCTTCTTACTCATGCTACTGAAGCAAGAAAGCGTTGGAATGAAATATTTGGCCATCTTAACTACAAGTATCTTTATGATTTGAGTCACAAAGATATGGTCATATGGTTACCCAAGATCAAGTTTTCTAAGGGAGTCTCTTAAGATTGTATCCTAGGAAAACACCAAGAGCACAAGTATGAGAGAGCTAGTCATGAAACAACCTATGCACCTCTTGAGTTAATCCACAGTGACATTGTTGGTCCATTCCCTCATATAACCATGAGTCAATCCAAATATGCACTCACCTTCATAGATGATTTTTCCAGGTATTGTTGGGTTTACTTCCTAAAGCACAAGTCTGAAGTTTTGGACCTCTTCAACGTCTTTAGAGCCTTGGTTGAGAACCAGTCTAGGAGGAAAATCAAGATCCTCATATGTAACAATGGTGGAGAGTATTTCAATTCTAAGTTCATCCATTATTGTAAATATGTAGGTATCTAGATGCAACATTGTATTCCTTACACACCACAACAAAATGGTGTTGCTGAGAGAAAGAATAGATCACTCAAGGAGATGGAAAATTGCTTGAAGGAGGCTAAAGCTTTGCAACCAAAGTTTTGGGTTCAGGCCATAAACTGTGTGTTATCACATATATCGTAGCGAGGCTACCATATTCTATTTTTCAGACACAATACATTTTTCAACCAGATCTCTTACATATGAGATGCTGATATGAGCAATTTTGATGGATCATTATTGTATTAGTGGACTATTGTACTCTCCCATGTCAGGACTGAGTCTCAGGACACTCATATTTGAGGACCGATGTAGCCATTTAGTCATTAAAGAGCAGTTATTGATGCCTAGTTTTATATCAGTGTTTTCTCATTGGATAGATGATGTTTCAGATGGATTATATTGCATGATTATGACTCATTTTTTATATTATGTTATGGTTATCATTGCTCTTATACTGATTTTTGTGACATGCATTAACTTGTGGTATCATGATCTGGTGGTTATAATTATATGGACTTGGATGTATTTTTTACTATGTATTGATGTCCCTACTTAGACTTGGAAGTTCCTGATCTATACTCGTTGGTTTTACCATCCTTAGGGAGAATAGAGGTAGTCATTCCCACCATTTTTTTGGCTTGCTAGTGTTGGCTTCATCATTCACTATCTCCACCCATCCATTACCTTCCAGTTTAGTTTTCAACCCAACTGACTTCTTGAATTATGGCATGGAGGATCTTTTTCCCCGCTAGAACTTTCGTTGGACAAGCCTCCCTATTTATATTGTGTCTCAACTTTGCGTTGGTGACAAAACTTGCCTTTGCTAAGTTGGATTGTATGCCTAAATCATTTTGGTTGGTTGTCCCAATGTCTGGCACTGTGCAGAACTCCCCCTAGTCACTTGAAATGTTGTTGGCTAAAACTGAAAGCTCATGTACTACCTATATTGGAAATATTGAATATGCACCCATGGAAAATTAAAATGATAAAGTTGTGCTTC
Source organism: Pseudotsuga menziesii (assembly GCA_001517045.1). Lineage (NCBI taxonomy): Eukaryota > Viridiplantae > Streptophyta > Pinopsida > Pinales > Pinaceae > Pseudotsuga > Pseudotsuga menziesii. Next base: position 296,649 of record LPNX010643658.1, on the reverse strand, counting down.
TTAACATATGTAAAGAGGGAAAGAGAAATGAAATAATAAAATAATCCTTGAAGAGTATAAGAAAAGGTCCAAAAAAACAATGGCTAAAAATATGCTATATCCAAAAATTGCTGACCTTATAAAAATAAATATCTCCCAGATGAAAGCAGCGATTAGCTATGATTTTAAGCACTGTTGAATTTCCAAAGGGTCATATAGGCCAAAAATGAAATGGAATATAATTGATGTTCCTAATGAACCTGGATCAAGCTTGATGTAGTCATGATGCCTAAGTTGAATAAGCACTCTCTAAACAACTCACCCATTTGTGAGGCACTGCCATTCCTTGTGTTGTTGTAAGTTTGACATTGGTTATAGTGAGTATTCCCTTTCCATATCCAAAGTTTCATGATGTTAAGTAGGAATTCATCCTTTGCCTTAGCCTCGTCAATTTCATCCATCACCCTTCACTAGCAAATTGGCTATAACTATGAAGTGAGTATAGTCCTGAAAGTCTAGTCTAGGTAATAATAAATAAATCCTTATATAAGTATTGGTTGATGTACCACCAATGAAATGAATGATACTTGTTTTGATTGTTTCCTGAAGGAGTTGTAGAGCATGTCTTATCCTTTTAACACTTGCAGTAGATGGATGATAGTTTGAGTTATTATTGGTGTCTGATCATTTACAGATGGTTATATTGTTTATTGGATATGGTTAATGATCAGATAGAGACCTGTGAGGAGTATGAGTATACACCTTAGATGGATTTGGACTCTCTGACTCTAATGAGACAGCTTATTTCTAGTTCCAGGCACTTGCAGCTATGATCAGGCTCATTCTGCCTCTCTGATGCAGTTTTTCTTCATAGGTTGATGTGTTTGAGCAGGGAGATTCTTAATTTGAATCTCCTAGGGAATTGTATGGAACATATGGCTGCAACCACTTGTTTATACCATAGTAAAACCATCCTAGAGATCCTGGTGGGATCCGTTTGACAACAAAGGCACCCTAGGAACCTGTTTTGGCAGGTTCATGTTTCCCGAGGCAGATTAAAAAATGATTAAATGGATATTGAAGATATTGATTTGGCCTATTGAGGAAAGGAAATGACATGGGAGGAGTCATAATGTTGAGAATGATGTCCTCCACACCTTCTCTAGCAGTTGCAGCACCTGATTGGGCCCACACCTCTATTTTTGAGCATTTTTATATTATTTTTTGGAGCTTTTGGGAGGCTCAGGATTTCCTCAAGGAGGCATAAAGTCAAAGAATTAAAATATTATATTATTTTATTGTACCACCCTCGAGGGATTTAGTCAGACACTCCTTGGACCCACCATGTGCTTCATTTATTTCTTGTTGAGTGGGGTACCCTCTTGTTGGGTGGTTTAGTCCACCTTGGTACTTTATGGTTATATTGATCCATGTATTGTATGTTGAGCTCATATAAACCATTGATTAGAACATTTTAACTTTTAATATCAGCCACTAATTTTCAAATTGATTAGGATTCGGTTATGATTGTGGTTCTCTCATTTCTATTTAAAGGAGAGAGCTTCTCATTTGTAAGGGGTCTTTGGCTCTTGGATCTTAATAATAGAAAGACTTTTTGTGGATATTTTTTGGATCTGCTTTGCATCTAATGTTATCAAATGGCGATTGGATAGTCTTCAGCATCCTAGCATTCTAAAAATTCTTATGAGATCTATATTTTTCTGCTATCATTGTTTTGCCTAAAGGAGGGTGTTTTGGCTGGAGCGTTTTTGCAGGGGGACCTCAACCTGCTTGGTTTTCTTCGTCTTGGATCAGGGGGTTTTCATTAGTTTGATTGTGATATATGGTTACCTTTTTTTAATTTCTTGTAGCATTCGGTTTCTTTATCTTGTATTCGCAAATATGATGTTGTTGACGTTTCCTCATGCAGGATAAAGGGTGTATTGGTGGCTTGTGGCTTACTTCCTTCACATAAATCATTGAGATCTTCCATAATTCATTGGGATAGAAAATATCATCATTGTTAAAGAATTCTAAAAGCATTTCTAGGTAATATCTAATAGGTAATTCTCTTCTCTTCAGATCTTATTCCATTGTACCTTTCTTTACTTCACTTTTTCTGAAAAAACTCATAAAATACTAAAAACCATAAAAAGCACTAAATCTGGGAATAGTTCGATCTTTGGCCAAACCATTTTTGGGTTTCATAGATCGGGCCTCCCTTTCACTAAATGTACTACAAAGCTGGTCAAAATCCTGCTGCTTTGACCTAGATCTAATTTTTAGCCAGAAAACTGCATAACCCCCCACTCAAAGTTTGACTTGCTAGGGTTTTGAATTTTCTAAATTCTGACTTCATAGATAAATAGATTAGGTCCCACATAGTCCAAATCACCCTCAATATTGTCTTTATTCTTCGTATTTTGACCTAGATCTGATTTTTTGACTGAAACAACCCTAGCACCCTCACTGAAAACTAGACTTTTCCGAATTTGACTTTTTCTGAAATTTTATAGGATACACTGATAGATTAGTGATTGAGCATTCCAGAACAGTCCCAATTTTGAGCTAGTTCCTTCTAATTTTCCCTGGATCTGAAAAATTGGTTTTCATCCCCCTAGCCCCCCTCATAATATTTTGACTTTTCTAGATCTAATTTTTTCGGCAATTTTTTTATTTGGGTTTGTAGATCAAGCTACCATGACCGCATTTCTCCTTCAACGATGATTTGTCAGCCTCCTGGTGACCCTAGTACTACAGATCTTCCTCTCTAAGCCTTAGCACTAGCCCTCCATTGAGCTAGTTTTCCTGTAACCTGAATTTTCTGGGCCAAATCCTTTCTGGGTCCATAGATCAAGGTATATCCTAGGTGGGTTCACTAAAATGTTTGATTGATGTTGAATCCATTTCCCAATGCACATAAGGCACTGATCTCCTAGTTAGTGATAGCCGTAAATTGACCTCACTCGCATTCCCTTTGCCAACATTCATTTACAAATTGAGTTACCTATCTTTCACTGAGTCTATCTCCTTGGTACTATAAAGACCCAACTCTGTCCTTGCTTACCCTATCACAGTTACATTTCCCAAGACAGTGGCCATCTCGATCAGTTGCTAGTACCTAAACCCTAGAGGTAGGTTTCCATTTACCTTACACCTTACATACCTTAAAGCCCCATTTGATCTGTTCTAGTTTTTTAGGTCTGATCTCTCCTGTTGGGAGCATATACGTGACTCCCCGATTGTTGTCTTGGACTAGGATAACATAAAGTGAAGGGTTCCTTTATTGGCATGGAAACCATCCATTTGGGAGTCTAGGCAATCGTGGTTCCACCCCTTAGTTTCTTTCCCCTCTATCATCCACCCTAGATCCACCTCACACAGGAAATTGCAAGGCAGGTGATAACATTTTGGCACCATTTCTAGGGAGGTAGAGGCCTACCATGGTTCAACATACCTCACCTTTCCCTACGACATATGTTTTTTTGGTGAATTACTTGTGTGGTTCACCTGGCGACGCCACCCTACGAATCCACTAAGGATCATACCCAACATATTAATATTAAGTTCTTAGAGCATACCATAAATCATAATGAATTCAAATGTATTTCTTAGGAACATGAAGCAAGTAACCAAAAACATGATTGAAAATACAAGACAAATAAACAAAAGGGATAGATGGAGGTCAGACTACGGGTATGAGGATGATCTTGAGCATGACTATGGGTATGAATCTAGTTATCACAATATTTATGATACCCTCCAACTACCTCACTCATGCAACAAAGATTTCCCGAACATCCCGAGTGGACCTATAATTCAACATGAACCTCGAAGTCAGTCCGAGTCAAATCCTTATAGCCAAGTAACCCGAGCTGTGAAAAAACAAGACAGACAGTCACCTCATCCTATGCCAAAGAATTACACTAGGAGGATGCCCCGATTCAATGGAAATAAGGATATATCTATTGAAAGTTATCTGGATATTCTATGGGATTACATGGAATCTAGAGGTGCAAACAATGAAGATGTTTATATGCGAGCCTTAGGAGAATCCTTGCAAGGGGATGTTCAACTATGGTTTGATCATTTAGCACCAGGATCCATCACTGGGTATGACATGTTCACCGATTTGTTAATTGATAGTTGGAGTAGGAACACGGATAAAATTTTAGAGTGTCAGTCTAGCAATGATTGTGTCGTTGATAATCAATATATCGACAATGTGCTTTCTCAATTGGACCATTCCTCTCCTGATATGTTCCAAATTATGAGCATGCATACAATCCATAAGAATGTTACAGAGTACTTCAATAATATTATTTCGAAACCTCATGATGAAACTAAGAGGGATATCAATCAAATCATATGAGATACTTTGTTATTATTACCTAAAGCAGTCATAGAGCAAATCCTGGATCCGATCCGTGGAAGGGAACTTTACATGCACCATCAAGAAACATCTATATTTGAGCCTTCCATTGGTGAGGTCATTAAAGACCCTTTAAAAGAGAAGCTCCATTGTCATTGATTAATTGATGATAATTTGATTCAGTGTCCAACCTATCTGAATCTAGATTTTGACCTTGATCATATCATTGCAGAAGAAGGAGAGGTTGAAATTAATAAAAAGCAATCCTGTGGTCATATTGTGATTGAAGAGCATGCCTGTAAGAGTGATAGGGAAACTGAAACCGAGATTATTTATGTTTTTCCTTATCTAGAGCTTAAAGAAGAACAACCACATGATTATATGATTATAAGTGAACTTGATCAAGAACATTGCAAAGAGGATCCTTGTCATGATAGTACCGATAGAATTATTCATCCGATCCTTAATCAGAATATGTTAGTTCAATATGTGAATACTGACCTTGTTCCAAATCTTGTAATCACTCCTGGATTTAATTTAAAAGCTCTTTCCTATCATCAAATTCCGAGATCAATTATTTCAATTTTGGGAGAAAACTTTCAATCCACCCTCCCGTCCCAATTTCTCAAGTCTTCTTGTATGGGTCTGTTGTTTAATCAAGTTGTTAATTTTGAAATTTTGAATCAGGAGTTTAAGCATTTTCACATAATTGGGGAAAATGCACTTCATGTCTCTTCTCAGTCATCTATAATGAATAAATTTTTCCAATTTATAAATCTGTATTATGGATGGCTGGAGAAGGTGTATAATGATCAATCTCATCTTTTATACATTTTTAAACAACAAATGGGCCTAATCTCATTCACAGTTTCATTACGTTACAGCTTGTCCCCATTTGATTCTCCTGGAGTAAATTGAATTGAATTTCCTAGTAGGGTCAAGGAGAAAACAAAGAACTGTTTGGAGTGGCCAAGTCATGAATCATATTGTCTTCCTCCATCAAGAATCAACTTGCATTCCTTTTATGACCCTATGAGTATCTTGATGGATGAATTTCTAGAAATTCAATCTTATCCCCGGAATGATTTCATTTCTCTTGATCCTTATCTTTCTTTGATTTTCAAACAACAAGTTATAATGGATTCAATTTTCATTCACATTACTTACAATACATATTTGACTTGTTGTATCATTAACGGTAATGAAATCTCAATAGATTTGTTCAGCAAGTGGTTGCATTGGATTTATGATTTTACCTAACACTTGTCTAAATTGGTTAGAGTAGGGTAGGTAGGACTTGAACAAGCCTTTCTCGGTAGTAGTATGGAATCTTGCTTTGATTGAAGCTCACCTTTGAAGCTCTTAGTGTAATTTTGTTGTCCTGCAAAATAAAAAAATAAAACTTTTATTGAAAGTTATGGTTATAGAATAGATTTATTTTCTGCTTTTCAGTTTCATGCATCTTTATTTTCATTATTTTATATATTATCCACATATTGTTCTGACAACCAGTCTATGATTTTGGTATAGCTCTGGACATGTTGCAGGTAGTTAGGTACATTCTTGGTAGCAGCTGCACAGTTGGATGGATTGATCGAGGATGCGAGAAGAAAAATGCAAGGACAAGATATTCTGAGGTTCTCAAGCGCTCTTTTCAGTAGAGCACTTGTCCCAGCTAGAACCAGGTGTTATCACATATATAGTAGCCAGGCTACCATATTCTATTTTTCAAACACAGTACATTTTTCAGCCAGATCTCTTACATATGAGATGCTGAGATGAGCAGTTTTGATAGATCATTATTGTATTAGTGTACTATTATACTCTTCCATGTCAGGACTGAGTCTCGAGACACTCAAATTTGAGGGCTGATGTAGCCATTTAGTTATTACAGAGCAGTTATTGATGCCCATTTTTATATCAGTGCTTTCTCGTTGGACAGATGATGTTTCACATGGATTATATTGCATGATTATGACTCAGCTTTTATATTCTGTTATGGTTATTATTTCTCTTATACTAATTTTTGTGATATGTATTAACTTGTGGTATCATGTTCTAGTGGTCATAATTATATGGACTTGGATGTATTTTTCACTATGTATTAATGTCACTACTTAGAATTGGAAGTTTCTGATCTATACTCATTGGTTTTACCATCCTTAGGGAGAATAGAGGTAGTCATTCCAACCATTGTTTTGGCTTTCTAGTGTAGGCTTCATCATTCACTATCTCCACCCATCCATTACCTTCCAGTTTAGTTTTCAACCCGACTAACTTCTTGACTTATGGCATGGAGGATATTTTTCCCCACTAGAACTTTTGTTAGACAAACCTCCCTATTTATATTGTGTCTCGGCTTTGAGTTGGTGACAAACTTGCCTTTGGTAAGTTGGACTGTACGCCTAAATCATTCTGGTCAGTTGTCCCAATGTTTGGCACTGTGCAGAACTCCCCCTGGTCACTTGAGATGTTGTTGGCTAAAACTGAAAGCTCATGTACTACCTATATTGGAAATATTGAATATGCTCCCATGGAAAATGAAAATGATAAAAATGTGTTTCTTAACATATGTAAAGAGGGAAAGAGAAATGAAATGCTAGAATACTCCTTGAGGAGTATAAGAAAAGGTCCAAAAAAGCAATGGTTAAAAATCTGCTATATCCAAAAATTGTTGAACTTATAGAAATAAATATGTCCCAGATGAAAGATGCGATTAGCTGTGCTTTTAAGCACTGGTGAAGTGCCAAAGGGTCATATAGGCCAAAAAGGCCATGGAATAAAATTGATGGTCCTAATGAACCTGGATCAAGCTTGATGTAGTCATGATGCCTAAGTTGAAAAAGCACTCTCTAAACAACTCACCCATTTGTGAGGCAGTGCCATTCCTTATGTTGTTGTTTGTCCCACATTGGTTATAGTGAGTATTCCCTTTCCATATCCAAAGTGTCATGATGTTAAGTAGGAATTCATCCTTTGCCTTAGCCTCGTCAATTTCATCCATCACCCTTCACTAGCAAATTGGCTACAACTATGAAGTGAGTATAGTCCTGAAAGTCTAGTCTGAGTAATAATAAATAAATCCTTATATATGTATTGGTTGATATACCACTAGTGAAATGACTACTACTTGTTGTGATTGTTGCTTGAATGAGTTGTAGATCATATCTTAGCCTTTTAACACTTGCAGCAAATGGATGATAGTCTGAGTTATTATTGGTGTCTGATCATTTATAGATGGCTATATTATTTATTGGATGATAAGATAGAGATGTCTGAGTCTACTAACAGTTTATTTCCATTTCTGGGCACTTGCAAATATGATCACACTCATTCTGCCTCTCTTATGCAGTTTTTCTTCACGGATTGATGTTTCTGAGCAGGGAGATTTTTTATTTGGATCTCCTAGGGAATTGTATGGAACATAGGGGTGCAACTAGTTTTTTGTACCATAGTACCCCCATCCCAAAAAGTTTGATGAGCTTAGTTTGACAATGCAGGCACCTTAGGAGACTATTTTGGCAGTTTCATGTTTCCCGAGGAAGAAATTTATTTGGGCTACTGAGGAAAGGAAATGACATGGGAGGAGTCATAATGATGAGAGTGATGTCCTCCACACCTTCTCCAGCAATTGCAGCACCTGATTGGGCCCACACCTATTTTTGGGCATTTTTATATTATTTCCTGGAGCTTTTGGGAGGCTCACAATTTCCTCAAGGAGGCATAAAGTCAAAGAATTAAAATATTATATTATTTTAGTGTGCCATGGGGACACCCTGAGGGAGTTATTCAAACACTCCTTGGACCCACCATGTGCTTCATTTATTTCTTGTTGAGTGGGGTACCCTCTTGTTGGGTGTTTTAGTCCACTTTGGTACTTTATGGTTATATTGATCCATGTATTGTATGTTGAGCTCATCTCAACCATTGATTACAACATTTTATCTATTAATATTAGCCACTCATTTTGAAAGTGGTTAGGATTTAGTTATGATTTTGGTTCTCTCATTTCTATTTAAAGGAGAGATCTTCTCATTTGTAAGGGGTCTTTGGCTCTTGGATCTGAATAATAGAAATAATTTTTTGTGGATATTTTCGGGATCTGATTTGCATCTGATGTTCTCAAATGGTGATTGGATAGTCTTCAGCTTCCTATGATTGTGCAAATTCTTGTGAGATCTATATTTTTCTGCTATCATTGTTTTGCCTAAAGGAGGGCGTTTTGGATGGAGCGTTTTTGCAGGGGGGCCTCAACTCACTTTATTTCCTTCGTCTTAGATCAGGGGGTTTTCATTAGTTTCATTGTGATCTATTATTACTTCGTTTTAATTTCTTGTAGCATTTGGTTTCTTTATCTCGTATTGGAAAATATGATATTGTTGACGTTTTCTCATGCAAGATAGGGGGCGCATTGGTGGCTTGTGGCTTACTTCCTTCATAGAAATCATTGGGATCTTCTAGAATTGATTGGGATAGAAAAGATCATCACTGTTAAATAATTCTAAAAGCATTTCTAGTTAATATCTAACAGGTAAGTCTCTTCTCTTCAGATCTTATTCCCTTGTACCTTGCTTTACTTCACGTTTTCTGAAAAACTCCTAAAATACTAAAAACCCTAAAAAGCACTAAATATTGGAATAGTCCAATATTTGGCCAAACCTTTTCTAGGTTTCATAGATTGGGCCTCCCTTTCACAAAATCCTACTGCTTTGACCAAGATCTTATTTTTATCCGGACAACTACATAACCCCGCCACTGAAAATTTGACCTGCTAGGGTTTTGAATTTTTCTAAAATATGACTTCACAGAAAGATAGAATGGGTCATACACAGTCTAAATCACCCTTGATACTATCTTGATTCTTGGTAGTTTGACCTAGATCTGAGTTTTTGACTGAAACAACCCTAGCGCCCTCACTGAAAACTAGACTTTTTTGGATTTGACTTTTTCTGAAATCTGATAGGCGAGGCTGATATATCAGGGATTGAGCATTCCAAAACAACCCCAACACTGAGCTAGTTCCTTCTAGGTTTCCCTAGATCTAAAAAATTGGTTTTTAGCCCCCTAGCCTCCCTCATCAGATTTTGACTTTTCTAGATCTGATTTTTCTGACGATTTTCTGATTTGGGTTTGTAGATCAGAATACCTTGACCTCATTTCTTCTTCAATGCTGATTTTTTATCCTCCTAGTGACTCTAGAACTATAGATCTACCTCTCCATGCCCTAGCACTAGCCCTCAATTGAGCTAGTTTTCCTGTAGCCTAAATTTTTTGGGCCAAATCCTTTCTGGGTCCATAGATCAAGGTATATCCCAGGAGGGTTCACTGAAATATTGGGCTAATGCTGACTCCATTACCCAATGCACATAAGTCACTGATATCCTAGTTAGTGCTAGCCCTAACTTGACCTCACTCCCATTCCCTTTGCCAACATTCATTTACAAATCGAGTTACCTATCTTTCACTGAGTCTCTCTTCTTGGTACTAGATAGTCCGAACTGTGTCCTTGCATACCCTGTCATAGTTACGTTTCCCAAGACAATGGTCATCTCCATCTGTTGCTAGTACATAAACCCTAGAACTAGGGTTTCCATTTACCTTGCACCTTACATTCCTTAAAGCCCCATTTGATCTATTCTGGTGTCCAGGTCTGATCTCTCCTATCAAGAACAGATCTAGGACTCCCCCGTTGTTGTATTGGACTAGTATAACATAAAATAAAGGCTTCCTTTATTGGCATGACAATGATCCATTTGCGAGTCTAGGTAGTCGTGATTCCACCCCTTAGTTGCTTGCCCCTCTACCATCCATCCTGGATCCACCTCACACAGGAAACTATGAGGCAGGTAATAATACTGTGCATCTGATATCCAAAATAGGGTGCCACATAAGCATATTTATGGTATTACTCATTTCAAATCTTGGAGTGGGCACAAGCCATATGTGACCCATTTCAGGATTTTTGTCTCAAAGGATTGGGATAGAATTCCAACTAAAATTAGCAAGGACTCAAAACCGCAAAGACAAGAGTGCATATTTGTTGGGTATTATGAATATTCAAAAGGGTACAAGCTGATCAACTTGAGCACTAACAAATCTTTAATTTAAAGGAGGGTTCAATTCGAAGAAGAGCCTTCGGCAACAGTTGAAGTTGAAGAGTCATCTTCACCACCACAACCACTAACTGTAAGTGAAGAGACTAATGAGTTTGATGATTCTAATATTTCTGATAATGATGATTTAATTACAGATACTAATATCCCTACAAAAAAAAAATGTGCAGTAAGGACCATTCATGCAGTTGGGGAACTAGCTAGAAATCCTAGTGACACCAGGAGGACTATATCTCAATTTGAGAGTGCCCTTTGTGTGAAAGATACACTCTTTTCTAAGAAGTGGTATTTTATGGTTTATTCTGATCCTAATACATATGAATATGTATCACATGATCGAATATGGTAGACAACCATGAAAGAAGAATTCATCTTGCTTCATAAGAACGACACATGGGAACTGGTTGATCTCCCCCCAGGGAGAAAGACAGTGAAGTGTATGTGTGTATTTAAAAATAAGTTTGTTGTTGATGCTTCACCTTTTAAATATAAGGATATATTGGTATATAATGGATACTCACAAGTACATGGTATTGATTATAGTGAGACCTTTGCACTAGTGGCAAAGATGGACTCCATAAGGCTAGCTCTAGCCATTGCAGCCTCAAGGAAATGGGAGGTACATTATAGGGATGTGAAGTGTTCCTTTATAAATGGATATATGAATGAAGAGATTTATATTTATAAACTAGGATGTTTTGATTCTTATCCATCTTTTGTGTGCATGTTAAAGAAATCATTGTATTGGCTCAAGAAAGCCCCCAGGGCTTGGTATGCCAAGATTGATGGTTTTCTGTTGTCACTGAGTTTTGTTCGATAAAAGTATGATCCCAATGTCTATTTGAATCTGATTCATGGTTATTTAATTATTATTTTTTTATATGTGGATGACCTGCTGATGAAAGGAATTTCTTCCTCGAAGGATGCAATGAACCATGCATTTTCTATGACAGATTTGGGATTGTTGAGCAAATTCTTGTGTCTCAAAATTTCTTAATCACAACATGGAATAAAAATTCATCAATCCAATTATGATTCAGATCTTCTCAAAAATTTTAGTATGAAATATTGCAAGCAAGTCAATACTCCATTCCTTTCAGGAGTTAATCTTGAGGAAACGGTTTCCTCTCCTTTGGTAAATAATACACTGTATAGGCAGTTGATTGGGTGTTAGATTTATATTACACATAATCAACCTGAATTGTCTTATGTAGTTAGTGTGCCTTAAATATACATGGATCAGCCTCATGAGATCCATTGGAGAGCATCCAAGAGGATCCTAAACTTTGTTCAGGGAACAAGGACTGATGGGATTTTCTATAAAGCAAAATCTGACTTAGAACTAGTTGGATTTATTGACAGTGATTGGGAAGGTGACAACAAAGATTTAAAGTACACCTCAGGATATGTGTTCATTCTTTCAGAAGTACCAATAATTTGGTAAAGTAAAAATAAGAGTGCCATAGCACTCTCATCTATAGAGGCAAAGTATAGAGGAGTTGTGAATGTAGCTACTCAATGTTTGTGGTTGTAGGGGATACTTGGAGAATGTGGTTTCGAATCAAAGTTTTCAAAAGTAATATATTATGAAAATCAAAGTACCATTTGAATCTCCACTGATCCATTTCAAATACAAATAACCAAGCACATTGAGATCGATATGCACTATATCACGGAGCTTGTGCATGATGGTACCATTGCTCTACTCTACTGCACATCTTTAGAACAAGTAGAAAATATTTTCACCAAAGTATTATGTGAGAAGACCTTCAGTAATATCAAAAAAATACTGGGGATTTTTTATCATGTGGTGAATTATGATTGATAACAATATTTCCAAAATTTTGTTTCCTATCCATGTTTAAGGGGGGATTTTCCCAATGGTTTTTTTCCTTTTTCCTTGGTTGTATGGACATGCAGTATGTAAAGGGTGACTAAGCCTTGTTGTTAGGCCCTATATTTTTCTGATATTTATTCATAAATTTAGGGTTAAGGGGGTGTGTTAGAATAATCATCCCATATTTACCTATATTTGGAATTAATTAATCATTTTGTCTTATTCCTAGATTCCTAGATTCCTCTCTATGCTAGTTGGCATTCACATGCACCTAGAAGTCAATACTTGCTAAAATAGGTCATGGGGAACTTTGGAATCATCCTCAAAACATTTTAGCATGTCTTATTTTACTCTTCGTTCCTAAAAGCGCATTTCTACTTTTTTTGAAAGATGCCTTGCTTTAGAATGGTTTTAAGGAAAAAAGGAAAAGCTAGTCTAGGAGTAACTGCCTTGTTATTTTCCCACATCATCCTCCTTCCTTTTATAAAAAAAAAAAATCATGGATCTGATATATTTCCATCACTTAATATCTATCCTATCTTATTTATCCAATTCGTGAGCATCTTCATAGATTTGGAAAGTCTTTCTTGCACCTATGGGGGATCTGACAAGTTTTAGTAAGCCTTCTTTTTGACCAATTCGAATAGCAAACTCATGATTTAAAATATATGATGTAATTATATATATGAGAATCCTATTAATTCATATTTTTGGTGGATGTACACTTATTCAATACAATATTAAGTTATGCTCCAATTTTGGTCTCCTTTTGTGTGAATTTTGCATGTTTGATTAGCAATTTTGTGAGTGTAATTGATCTATCACTTGGGTTCAATTTCCACACATATGGGAATTCAAGGTACATGATTTTAATATATGATTTCTCAAGGTATTTATGGGTGTATTTTTTCAAGCTAAAATATGAAGTTTTTTTTTACTTTCAAAGTGTACAAATATTTAGTTGAGAATGCATGAGGGAACAATATTAGGGTTCTTAGGAATGAAAGTGGTAAGGATTATGTCAACAAGAGTTTGAATAATATTTGTGAATAATTTGTCATCCATATGCAACATTATCATCCCTACACACCATAGTATAATGGTGTTGCAGAGCGCAAGAACAGAGCTCTCAAGGAGTTGGATACATGCATGATGGAAGACAAGTATTTGAATTATAAGATATGGGATGAAGCTATAAATGGTTTTGCATATGTTCAAAACATATATCCCCATAAAAAATTCAAATTAAAAACTCCATTTGAGTTTTGCAGTGGTCACAAGCCCAAAGTTTCTCATTTCAGGGTTTTTGGCTCAAAGGCTTGGGCTAGAATTCCTCCTGAGAAGAGAAAGGCCTTGCAACATAAAATAAAGGACTCCATTATTTTTGGATATTTTTAATATTTAAAGGGTTACAATCTCTTTTATCCCTCATCTTAGAAAAAATTCATTGAAAGGAGTGTACATTTTGAAGAAGAGCCCATGCCAGAGATCAAACTAGCTCAAGGGGTTTTCTCACATCCTCCACTCCATGATTATGTAAGTGATGATTATTACTCTGATTTATATGATTCTGATGTTGATGATGATGAATATGAAATTAAATAATATCATGACTCACCCATTCGTCCAAAGTGGGCCAATAAAACCATACAAGCAACTGGTGATCTTGTTGGAGATCTACTCGACTTTAGGAAGACTAGATCTCAATTTCACAATGAATTATCTACTTGTGAATTGAATATTTCACAGATATTATTTATTATGGTTGGATATGATATTTATACATATCAGGAATCATCACTTTACCCAACATGGAAAACAGCCATGCAAGAAAAGTTCGAGTCTTTTCAAGGAAATGAGACTTGTGAATTGGTTCCCCTACCCTCCAAGAGGAAGCTAGTGCAATGTAAATGGGTCTATAGGAAAAAAGTGGTTGTTTATTTTTCTTATATAAATTACAGGGCCATTTTTGTTTCCAAATTATTCTCTCAATTCCAAGGAGTGGACTCATATAGACAATTGCACCGGTTGCAAAGATGGACGGTATCAGGCTAGTTTTAGCAATTGCTGCATCTAAGCAATGGGAGGTTCACCACATAGATGTGAAGAGTGATTTTATTCATGGTGATATTCATGAGGATATTTATATGCAGAATCCTGAAGGTTTCATTCGTGATAATTAACTTGTTTTCAGGTTGAAGAACTCTATGTACGGACTCAAGCAATCCCCCACGGCTCGGTATGCTAAGATGGACAATTTTATGCTATCGCTTGGATTTGAAAGATGTAAATATGATCCTAATGTATATTTTAATCATAATGGTAATTTATTTTAGGTCATATTTTTTCATGTTGATGATATTTTGATCACTAGAATTTTCATTGCTGATATGTGTTCAATTAAGTCTGCATTACACAGTGAATTTTCCATGACTAACCTTGGATTGTTGAAACAATTTATTGGCTTAGAGATTGAGAAATATGAAGTTGGGATAAAGGTAATCCAACCTAAGTATTTTTTAGACCTATTATTAAAGTTCAAAATGTCTGAATGTAATGCATCCAAGTTCCCATTCCTCGTAGGAGTAAAACTAGGTGAATTTGCTTCATCTCCATTGGTGTACAACTCGTTGTATAAGAAACTAGTTGGGAGCTTGTTGTATCTTACACACTCTCAACCTGATGTGGAATATGATGTAGGTGTTGTTGCAATATATATTAAAGAGCCTCGTGATATCCATTGGAAGGATGAAAAAAGGATCTTGCATTATATGCAAGGAACAAAACACTTGGGGGTACACTATCATGCTAGTTCTCCACTAGAACTAGTTGGATTTACTGATTATGATTGGGTTGGAGATTCCATTGATAGGAATTATGCTTTAGGTTATTCATTCATGCTCACACATGGTCCCATATTATCTTCAAGTAAGAAAAAACACACTGTATCCATTTCATCAGCTGAGTTTGAGTACATAAAAGTAGTCAACGCAACTACACAATGTGTATGGTTGCAAGGTATTCTTGGAAAACTTGGTTTTGCATTTGATTAACCCACTGTCATTTGGTGTGACAATCAATATTTAAAATGATACAATATAGATATAGAGGACCAATCACATTGAGATACACATGCACTACATTTGCAGCTTCGTGCATGAGCAAGTGATATCGTTCCAATATTGCCCATCTCTAGAGAAAGTTGCTGATATCTTCACCAAGAGTTTCACAGAGAATGCATTCACTTATCTGAGATCAATTCTTGGATTGGGTGACACATGTGATGACTGATATTCACTTTTATATTTTTCTCCATGTCCATTTTAGAGGGGAGGTTTTTTTCCCATGAGTTTTTCCTCCATACCTTGGTTATATCGACAATTTTTTTTTAAGAGGTGACTTGAGCCTTAGTTTCCAAGGCCTCAATAATGTGATGTACTTACACTAACTAAGGATTAAGGGGATTTGTTAGGGAATAATGCCACCTAGTACCATGGTCACATACACCTAATACACTTTAATTTGGTAGTGTCTCTCTACATTACCATTAGAAAAAAAAATTCATTCATCACTACCTATTTCACTAGATGGATATGAACATAGATTTTTTTAATGGTTACTTGTAGGAGCTCTATATCAACAACTGATGCAGGAGAATCTAGATCATATTTCATTGACTGATGAGTCAACCTGCCATGTAATCACCTCTAGATGGATTTGGTTCATTATTAGTGGATATGATTAGTTTTAAATTTGTAATAAGTGGCAATTTTCCATTATTCTCCTTGAAGCCTGTGAGGAATTCTTCAAGGATAGACATTTTTTGATAAGTTTGATTTTATTAGGTATCCAAATCCAAGCTAGTAATATCTAACGGGTTTCCTGAGTGATATAAGAGGAATTGAATGTAATAGATAGGGCATGAGTGAATAAGAGGTGTGTGCATAGAAGAGTGAGCGGGGAGTGAAGGAGTAGAATCTCTGTATGTAATTCAATTCTGATAAATTGAATAAAGAGAAAAGAATTAGGCTTTGCATATTCTTTCATTGACTTCATGTCTTCACACGACTTTATGGAAATATGAATTCATCCTGTAATCACTCTATATAACTCTATGTATAAGTTTTGTGGCTTCATGTTTCCATAACCTTCAAATTGCAGAAGGAATTGATCCTTTATGTGATCAATTCAGTGAAGATTACAGAGGATTTAAAGGATGCACATATTTGACAAATTCAAGGTTGATATTTATCTCACTGGATAAAAGAATGCTTGGGACAAGAATTATGGAATCAAAAGTAATTGTGGGAAAGTCATTTTGATCATGCGGTGGAGATACAGAGTGAACAAATATCTACGACTACGAAATATTTCGCTGATAGAAGTGCATGGAGGATAAGAAAGGTCTAAACTAGAGAAATCATAAACAATCATTGGAAAATCATATCGGAGCCAATGATTGGGATAGATCGTCGAAATGGATCGACTGCACACAACGATTTCATTGGGAGAAGTTGCGGGTTATGAAAACCTTTTCATGTGCATGAAATTTGTATTGAATGCACCTCACAAGTTTTGGATTCCACCATTGATTTGGTGGGGACATAGATTGGATGACGAACAAGAATTTCTCTTATTGAAGAAGCGAGCCTGTTAATGTTTTAAATGGATGAAAAATTTAGTTTCATGAAATGGAATTGATAGCGGGGTTGAAATTCGTCTATCAATGTGGACAACAGATCAGCTAATTGAAAGCTTACTAAGTTAGTTTTTTGTTGGGTGATTTGGACCTTCATTTCCTACCTGGCATCAGGTTTGGTATCAGCACTTGGAAAAATATGCCTCGAAGATGAGGACGAGTGCATGGGGTTCCTGTAGGACGTGGTCGAGGAAGACAACTTGCAAAGCAGATGTTCAGAGAGACATGAGGAGACTAGAAGAAATATTGGAAGATATGGAAAGAAAGAACCACTTAGAAAATTTAGATAACAATGGCAAAGAAGAAAAATATCGCAAACAAGTCAGAACTTTGAAGATGCTGATGAAGGCCAATAGCAGACCAAGAGTGGAGGTACCTATGTATGAAGGTAACTTAATGTTGAAGAAATAATGGATTGGATTAATGCTTTGAATAAATATTTTTATTTTGAATAAATTGAAGACAAGAATAAAGTAAGATATGTAGCTACCAGAATGAAGGGACATGAATCTTTCTGGTAGGATGAGCTTTAGATCCATCAAGAAAGAAGAGGTAAGTTGAAAATAAACTCTTGGTATAACATTCTACATAATATTAAGAGTCATTTCATTATGAATTTATATCAATTGAATATTATTACACAATTACAGAACCTTAGACAGAATATCATGACTATAAAATAATACACATAAGAATTTTTTAGACCGAGTATTAGAACCGGACACACACAGGTAGGTATAGAAAGAGTAGATAGATATATCAATGGATTAAGATATTATATACAAGATGAACCCAATATTTTAATCTAAAAACTGTAGAACATGCATATCAAGTAGCTTCCAAGATAGAAGAGAAATTGTTAAGAAAACATAACCAGAGAAATAGGGAAAATAATATAGTAAGTGGAATAGGATATCCTAGTAGTGGAGGTAGGACTTCCAAATATGGAGCCAATGGTTCTATAAGTCAATAATTTGAAAGAGGGATTCAAAGGACGTAGAGTAAGAGCCATACACATAGAGGTAAAGTGGTATACTTGTATAGAGATTGGACATATGTCTTGGAATTGTCCAAGAAATCAGTCTTCAAATCAGAAAAAAGTGAATGTTGTAGAGGCTCAAGAAGAATCTAAAGAATAAATAGAGATGAATAACCCTCCATAGGAAGAATAATCTCTTATGTTGAAGAGAGTCTTCGTAAAGTCAAAGAAGCAACTATATGAACCAACCCAAAGGAAACTTCTATTCAAATCAAGGTGTAAGTCACAAGGTAAGTGTTGTAACATGGTTATTGATAGTTGTAGTATAGATAATTTGGTTTTCACTTAGAAGGTAGAGAAGTTGGGACTGAAAAGGATGAAGCATCCCACTCCCTACAAAGTATCCTAATTGCATAAAGGACATCAACTCTTGTTGAATGAGTAGTGTAATGTGGAATTCCAGGTTAGTACTTAGAAAGATGAAATAGTATGTGACATAATGAATATGGATGTGTGCCATATACTATTAGGGAGGACTTGGAAGCATTAGAGGGAAGTATTTTATGATGCAAGGAAAAATAATTATTCTATGGATAAGGATGGGAAAAGACATACTCTGTCACCCTTGGAAGATGAAGTAGTTTAGGAAGGTTCTGGATCAAATATTTTGCTAATGTATGGAAAATAATTGTTGCAAGAAGTGCATAAAGTAGAGGATCTACATTTTTCCCTTGTTGGAAAACCAAAGGTAATTTTAACTTCTACAAATTTACACAATTTTTCTATTAAAGTTAATACTTTGCTTGATTAGTGTGCTGACATTATTGTGGATGAGTTTCCAAATGAATTACCCCTTGTAAGAATTATTAGTCATCACATTGAATTAATACCAGGTCCAATTTTACCTAATAAAGAAGCATACAGATTAAATCCTCAATAAAATGAAGAAATCTAACAGCAGGTACAGGAGCTATTGGAGAATGTTGGTAAAAGAAAGCTTGAGTCCTTGTGCAGTACCCAATGTACTTAGTAAAAATAAGGATGGTGGGAAGATGATGTACAATGAATCCAGGTAAATCAACATGACCACTATTTTAATGTCCCTTTTTAATTTTTTTACCAAAATGCCCAATTTTCCAATTTTTTCACAATTTTGGCTCTTGACTAGTTTTAGTGTCTTAGTCTCCAAATCAGGCCAATTGCTCCCAAAAATTTAGGGAATGTGTATGAATGATATAATAAATTAATTATTATTTTTAGGGATGTATTATGGCCCTCCAATCACATCTGAAAGTATGTAGTAAATTCTAAACAAGATAGATGATTTTACTGGCAATTTTGGGCTCAAATCCCCGTCGGGGTAAGTGGTAGAAATGGATTCCCAAAGGTGAATAAACCCACTAAAATTCTTAAATTAAATAAAGGGATGTGTAAAATACATTATAAAATACTCATATGCATAACCAATCGACCTCCCATGGCTGTTATCACTTATTTCAATCAGATATAAAAAACTAGTCTTGGACCCTTGGGGAAATTAGGCGTAGCTTGCTCCAATTGCTATGAAATTCGACCCAATGGCCACAAAATATTAGTTAATGAAAATGAAAACAATAATATACTTTAATTACAGTCAATTTATTAATAAATAGTCTATATTTTATACACCCATTTGAATCAATCAAGATTACAAGAATTTACAACAAGGTAGTGTGGAAATGGCACTATTTCTTCATTATTGAGAAATAATACATGAGATTTATTGGAACTTAAACCTGAGATATTTATGAAATTAAATATCATATCTTTTACATAATAATTAAAAATACTTGAGCAAGAGAAGCTCCCTCAAAGAGCTGAATAGATCACCAAGTGTGCCTCACTCCATAGAGCTGAAATATGGTGAGACAACTTGAGATGAAAGGAAGAACAAGATGAAATTGATATGTCCATGAGATGTTGTAGATTGCACTTATAAATTATGAATACATTTAATCTCATTGAAATACCTGAATGGCCTCTACAAACAATAACTATGATAGGAATCTTTCACCCTCGAAATTGGCTAAGGCATGAACTAGTCATCCACTAGCTATTTGTCTTCACAATAACAATTTTCACAAATGATCAAAAGGGACTTCTCATGGAGGATACCTACATTTTATAAATATTATTGGTCTTATAAGCTTCTAAATCCATCCATAAACCAAATACATGTTTAATTGGTGTGGCTTCTCATGCTATTCCATGTGGCCTCTCTCTTCACCTTCCATGTTCTCCCAAATTCGAGTAGGACCTTGTTGTCTGCCGATTGCACACCAGCAGCAAAATTATTCCGAAAGATCTCTCCTCACTTGAGAAAGTGGGAGATGTGTGACATTGGGGGAAAGCATAGAGATAGGTACTTTCACCTACTCCTAGCTCCTCTGTTTAGGCTAACTCCTAACGAAGCCAAGGGGGGTAGTCCCTAACAAAGATTTTTCTATGGCTCAATGTTTACGTTAATTTTTAGATGTTTCAGATTTAGATGGGTGTTGTTTAGGAGTTAATGTGATTTAAGATGATTAATGTGATGAATTGAGCACAATACAAAGCAAACCATGTAGCTATCACTGAAATTGAAAGATAGACAAATATTTGAGAACTTCAAAATAGATAAACCATTCATAGATATGATTTATAAGCAAACATTTGATGGACAAATGGCCTAGATTATCAACAATGCATAAAAGATAAGACCAGTGCCTATGGAGTCAACTTATTAGAGATGCTTCTAGTGTAAATATGTAAATCCAAAAAGATGCCAATGAATGTTAGGTTTTCCAAGTGCTCTTGGCAAGTTTTAAGAGTTTTTACTTGTGATCTTCACTTATCGTAGCTAGATGTCCTAACCGGTAATAACTTCAGTGGCTCCATTCGAATACATGATGTACCTATATAGGGTCAAAGGTAAGTGTTCAATAACTTAACTACCAGTGCCCAGATTGGGTATCTCAACGCCCACACTTGGAATTTGCCCACATGCCTCGGTATTTATTGAACAACGCCGTTGTGTTGGTTATGGGGAAAAGTTTTAGTTAAGTTCCTCTTGTGGGGTTGGAGATCCAATGCCGTTTCTGGGTATTCCGATCTAAGATTAGTTAGAGAATACTATGGCAAGGAGGAAAGGGGGTTAATTAATTAAATGGGTGTGAGTTGCAAATTTTATCAAGTTAATTAATTAAAAATCTCCAGCAGAGAGCGCTCCTAACCTCGTCTTATGACCGTGGTTCAAGAGACTTAGATAATCAATATGAAGCTAATGCAGGGATTATGCAAATCGAAAATGTTCTTTGGTAGAGAATGGTGTTGAATTGTGTTTATCTAAGTTCAAGAGTCTTACTTACGGATTATTAATTGATTAAACAAGCACAAGATAATATTAGTTCCTTAGACTCTCTGATAGAGAGCACTCTTGATCCACCATATGGGGAGATTCAAGAGATTTAAGTAGTTGATTAACTGAGAAAGATGAACAATTAAAATGAATAATCAACTTAGCAATGATGAATTAACAATTAATGATCTAAGCATGAGATGTAATGAATGATGAAAACTAGCACTGATCAAAGCATGCACACAACACAAGCCTCCCCAAATTGAGGAGGAAGAGAGTGGGGACTTAAAAAACCCACTCAAACAAAGATATTTTATTAATATTTATACAATGTGCCTTAAGGAACCTCATCCTTGAAAGTACTTTTCAAATAAAGGTAAAATCACTCTACAAATATTGTAACTTGTAAAAAGGAGAGTGCCTTGTATTTTTACTTTTCAGATCTTTTATTAAACTTTGAAAAGGGAAAAGGAAAGAAGTTTGAAGAGAGTAAAAAAGGACAAAAGGAAAGAGGGCTGAAACAATAGAAAATGAGAAAAGGAAGGCGAACAAACTAAGCGAGAATCAAAACCAAACAAAGGGGAGAATAGGGGAGCCAACTAAGAAGCTAAGGGATGAACAAAATTGAAGAAAAAGACGCAGCGAAAGGGGAAATAAGTGGTTGCCATAAAAAATACAAAATAGGACAGTGAAAGAGGAAATAAGTGGCTATCATGAAAAAGGAAAAATGGGACAGCGAACAAAAAGTAAAAGAAATGGCCCAAAACAAGGTTAAAGGAAGCCCAAAAATTTGTGCAAAAAAGAGCCAAAAAGGGGAAGAAAGCTAGGGCACACTAGGGCTGTCCAAAAAGAGAAAAAAGGATGGTAAAAAAGGTACTAATAAGGAAGCGATGAAGAAGAGGTAAAATAAACAGAGCAAAGCAACCGGTAGAAAAGGAATTAAGAAGAGGAACAATGGGAAGTTTTTTGCAGCTTAATTCCTTAGTTTTTTGCAAGTTTTCCTTCTTAACCTGTCATGGAGAGAGAAAACACCAGTGAGCTATTTACCTGCAAAATGATGGGTTAAACAATAGAATATAGAACAAAAATACACCTAGCATTTGAGAAAAATATATGAACTTTGTGTTGCTTCAAATACCAACTAGATCTAAGAGAAAGAACACTTCCTAGATCTAGAAATGGAAGCAAGTAGATGCAAAAGATTTAGTTTATAGATCAAGATACTACTTGCATCATAAAGTAAAATAATGAGAAATTTTGACTTTAGGGTGAATGGAGAAGATGAGCCACTTGGATCTTGAATCCTTGAAATCACTTTGGATCCCAATGGCATGCAGCTGCTAGGTACATATGCTTTTCTCCAAGAAGAGTAGATGCAACTTAGCTCAGCCTCTTACTTGCTACAATGAAGTTATATGCAAAAAAATCTTATAGACTTGGAAACATGGGGGTTAGAACATGTATTATTTACTAATCAAATCTCAAAAGCATGAAATACAATTGAATAAAACAATGCTCTTTGAGGGTTTTGAAAGTAAATGAAATAAACAGGTAACTTGAAGCTACAAATACCTATTTCTATGTGCTTATAGAATCCCCCTAAAGCATGTATTAATACCTAGACATTATCAAAAGTAAAGAAACTAGAACAATTTCACCTCATTAGCAGGACCATATGCACCCAGGATCCACACAACATAAGCCTCCAAAGCCTTTCTTTATTACAAAATAGGTTGCATAAGAGCAACAAGAATTACAATAGTTTACCAGAGGTTCTTTACATCAATCATCCACCCTGATAGAGATGAAAGAGCCTCTATTTATACAATGAGAGTGTGTTAAAACCCTAAAACCAAACCTCATACCCTAACCAGCTTGACCAGCAAACAGAGGTCCAAACCTAAATTGGAGAACTAGGAGTGAAGGGAGGCCTCCACCCAGGAAAGGTGCCCCAAATCCAACCCTAAACACTGAAATACACACACATATGAGCCCACATGTGTGGAAGGCACCCTCAGGAGAGAGAGGGGCGTGAGCTGCTGAAGGAGGCACCCTGCTGCATGGGAAAACTACCTGCTAGGTATGGAAACCTACTTTGTTAGGTCTGGGAATCCTACTTATGGTGTAATCTTAAGTCTTCACCTTGATCAAATCACTATACCAATGAGAGCTCTCCATCTCATCTTTAGCTAGAGATGACATGTCTGATAACTGATAATAAATTAATTTCTTTCTTAATGATGACTGAAGCTGAGTTATGATAAATCCAATCATCATAAGTACTCCATCAGATGTCATTTATCCTTTTATTTTAATAAATTTGGATTATTTTGGAGAGTTTTATTTTTCTCCAAAAATAATAATTTTTCAATAAAAATTCATTTCTTTACTCAAAACTGACTTTTTTGAGTAAAAAGGAATTATGTGTCCGGTTGTTGATCTAAAAGTTGGTTCTGACTGGCTGGCTGATCAAGAATGATTTTTGGCTTAAGGTTAGAGCCATCAATCACTAAATTTGGAGTCTGGATGACCGACTTACCATGAACGGTTTTTTTCCATTTAATTTATGGAAAAATTAACCCAAAAAACTTAGGAAAAGTAATTGAAAATTAAAAAATAATTTTTCACTATTCGAAAAGAATTTTTTGAAATTTTTTTATGTGCCTAGATGACTAAGGACATGACCATGATATATATAAATAAAGTCTAGTAGGATTATAACACTCAGTTGAGCTCTAATAAACCCCCAAGGCCCAAAATTCAACATCGGGCATTCCAGCTTTGGAAAAAGCAGGAGAAAATATCATCAATTATACTTGGCTATTGGCAAAGCAAAATTGTCAGGGGAAAAAAAATCCTTGGAATATCCTATTTGAGATTCTACGTCTTAGGAGACCGAACCACTCAAAAATATCCTACTAGCACATTTTATTACAAACCCCGCCGGGCCATGGTCAAAATTACTCAAATAAAAAATTGGCTATAGATGCAGACAGATCAACTGATACACTGGAATCAGACTTTGAACAATTATGTCAACCGATGGCTCCTCAGGTAATCCAACTAAGTGCAAAATTAGTGGATAACATATGGCTCCAACTGTAGGATGTGTGCTCCATCTAATCTCTTATGCAAGGAGAGGATACAAGAACACCAGAATCTTTGGTTTCCACATCCTATAAAAACATCTCAACTTGACAAGAAAAACCTTAGTAGCACAAGTTTTATGAAAAAGAGCCAATGATCCAAAAGTTGGTTTATTAAAAGAAATGACAAAACTTAACTAGAAATTTTATTCGTAAAAAGGAAAATGATAAGATAAATGCTCACTTTAAGGAGCCTATTTTGCTACTCTAAGCATAAATCTAGTGTAGCCATCTAAGCATTTTATTAATATAAAAAGGTGTTGCCTTGTCTTTGGTTACCAGCCAAAGTAAGGACACAATTTTCAGAAAATGCAAACCTGCGTGATGATCCAAAATGGGCGGGTTGGACAGGGAATCATAGGCATGAATAATGTCGTCAAACTTATTCCCAAACCGATAGAGGCTCGCATAGGCTGCTTCTATCCATGACTAGATAGAGCTGATATACAAATCAGGATATGCGGTAGGATGACTACTCCATCATGCTAATCTTCAAGGCTTATCAAATAATAAATCATTGTATAAGCCCTAATGTGCTTCAAAACATAAGGAACATCTATATGTGAAGACCATGGCTGATAAAAAACTTCAACTAGTTGTATCCCATCTGATTCTTCACTGCACTGCTTTTTCAAATCCTTATTACCGATACTCAGGTACAGTTCTAACTGATCATATGAAAACTCTAACTGTTCTTCTTTACAACTTTCATAAGTCTCAGAATAATAAGTCCCCTTGCTGGACATATCATAGATGAGTTTCTCAAAAATATTCTCAAAGGTATCATAGGTTGGATTTTCAATAAAAGTCCAATAGTCATCATCACCATCTATGTCAGATATGAGAGATGCCTCATCACTGGTATCAAGTCCATGTCTACAATTCTCATTTTGCTCAAAACTATCTTATTCAAAAAGCTGGGTTTCAAAAATATCACAGGGGACCCAACTTTCCAAATATTTGTCATCCGATGAAGAGCATGGATGACTCTCATCATATGAAACTTCTAAGATTTGATTTTCAATTAAAGTCTTGTAGTTGTCATCCATCTTAGATGTAAGGGATTCTTCCTCACTTGTATCACATCTCTAGCTATATCCCTCCTCATGATCATAGTCATCTCCTTCAGAAAAAAGATCACAAGGTAGTAAACCTTCAAACTATCATCATTATGCTCATTTGTAGGATTAGTACCAAATTTTTTAGTGAGGTTATCAAATTGTTGATTATAATATTTGACTTGACACTGGGTTTCTATGGTGAAAGAATGGAGCTGTCCATCTGTGTTATTGTATTCAGGCTCTCTTGAATATTGTTTTGTCTCTCTCCAACTTTCTCTAGAAATATCATGCATGTCATACACAGTTTATGTACTCAGGATTGCTTGATGTGCTTTAGGACCACAACCCTCTAGAAAACCATGCTCCTGAACATAGCATGCAAAATAACAAGAAGATTCTTCATGAAGGTCTTTACATGCCCTACAAAATGGCTTATACTGCTCAACCATGTTAGTGGCCTCTAGCTAAGGAGGAGGCCTCTACTCATGGTTGGGAGGCTTTATTTTCCAAGTTGGCTTGGTAGGAAAGGTTCTAGGAGCAGGCTGAGTTTGAGTTCTTTCCATCATTATCACCCTATTTTGAATCTCCTTCAACCATGCTAAGTGTTTTTGCTCTGCTTCCTCCATATTTTTCTTCATCTCCCTTTTCATGTCAATCATCTGTTTTTCATAGGAATCCTTCATAGCTAATAAAGGATCCTTGTCTTTAGGTTCACTAATTTTCAAAGGAGTTGAAGCTATTGAATAACCGTGGAGGTTAGATTCACCATATGACTGCATATTCTTATCAATTTTGATGGCCAAACCATGAGCTAGAAGTAAAGTAGTTGGCTCCTTATCTCTGATATGGTATTGGATCTTGCCACTTAATGCTTCAATGTAATAATCCAAAGTGGAAGCTGCCGGAGGAGCATGAGTGGCAGGGATGGAATTTGACAACTCTGTGAAACTATTGTTGAACTCATCCATGGCTTCTGTTTCAGACTTTTTTATGCTAGTCAAAGCTGCTACTACATGTCTAGGCTCCTTTCTGCTGCCAAAATTTCCAAGGAAAGTAGCCTTGAAATCTGCCAAGGTGGTGAAAGAATTGTTCGGAAAATTATCGTACCAGTTGCCAGCCTTGCCATCCAAAGACAAGGAAAACAAGGTCATGTAAAAATATTCATGCCTATCAGTACCCCTGACATGGGCACCACAGTGTCTGGTGAAATTCCTAATATGCTACTCAGCAGAGAGCGAGGCATCAATGCCATTATATGTCGTAAGCTTGTTGATAGCCTTGTCAAGGATATCATGAGGATGGCCTGCTATCTGAACAAAGTTAAGTTGAGTAAAAAACTCACCCATTGGATTAAGGAAACAGTTATTATTTTGCAAATTTTCTAATTTTTCTGGAAATAAAAGATGGATGTCTGAAACAAACTCAGATCCAAGTTCTGCAAGGATCCTACGAGAAGATATTTTGTTTAATCTCCTCCTTAAGACCTTTTCGGGGTCAGGGACAAAATCGACCAAACCTACAAAGTTTCTTCTAGTAGAATACCTTGAGGTGTTAACTGATAGTGGAGTCTCCAAGTGGACTTAAGTCTAATTTCAGAGAGTGATTGGACTAAAAACCTACCAAAAGGGATAAAAAGGTAAAAACTAACATAAACAAAGGTCATCCAGGAACAAAAATATTTTTCCCCGACAACGGTGCCAAAAGATGTTGTCCGTCGATTGCACACCAGCTGCAGAAATCTTCCAAAAGCTGTCTCCTCACTTGAGAAAGTGGGATATGTGTGACCTTGGGGGAAAACACAGAGCTAGGTACTATCACCTACTCGTAGCTCCTCCATTTAGGCTAACTCCTAACGAAGCCAAGGGGGGTAGTCCCTAACAAAGAGTTTTCTATGGCTCAATGTTTAATTTAATTTTTAGATGTTTCGGATGTGGATGAGTGTTGTTTAGGAGTTAATGTGATTTAAGATGATTAATGTGATGAATTGAGCACAAGACAAAGCAATCCACATTGCCATCACCAAAATTTAAAGATTGACAATTATTTGAGAACTTCAAAATAGATAAATCATTCACAGATATGATCTATAATCAAACATTCGATGGACAAATGGCCTAGATTATCAACAATCTGCAAAAGATAGGACCAGTGCCTATGGATTCAACTTATTAGAGATGCTTCGAGTGTAAATATGTGAATCCCAAAAGTTTCCAGTGAATGTTAGTTTTTGCAGGTGCTCTTGGTAAGTTTTAAGAGTTTTTACTTCTGATCTTAAATTATGGTAGTTGGATGTGCTAACCGGTAATACCTTCAGGGGCTCCATTCAAAGACGTGATAGACCTGTTTGGGGTCAAAGGTAAGTGTTCAATAACTTAACCACTAGTGCCCAGATTGGGCAGCCCAGTGCCCACACTTGGAATTTTCTCACATGCCTCAGTATTTATAGAACAACACCGGTGCATTGGTTACGGGGAAAATTTTTAATTAAGTTCCTCTTGTGGGGTTAGAGATCTAATGTCGTTTCTGGGTATTCTGATCTAAGATCGGTCAGAGCATACTCCTGCAAGGAGGAAAGGGGGTTAATTAATTAAAAGAGTCTGAGTTGCAAATTTTGTCAAGTTAATTAATTAAAACTCTCCGACAGAGAGCGCTCTTGACCTCGTCTTATGACCGTGGTTCAAGAGACTTAGCTAATCTATATGAAGCTAATGCAAGAACTATGCAAATCTAAAATGTTCTCCTGTAGAGAATTCTCTTGACTTGTGTTTTTGTAAGTTCAAAAGTCTTACTTATGGATTATTAATTGATTAAACAAGCACAATATGATATTATTTGCTTAGAATCTTCGATAGAGAGCACTCTTGTCCACCTTATGGTGAGATTCAAGAGATTTAAGTAGTTGATTAACTTAGAAAGATGAACAATGAAACTGAATAATCAACTTAGCAATGATGAACTAATAATTAATGATCTAAGCATGAGATGTAATGAATGACGAAAACTAGCACTAATCAAAGCATGCACGTAACACAAGCCTCCCCAAATGGGGGAAGAAGAGAGTGGGGACTTAAAAACCTCACTCAAACAAAGATATTTTATTAAAATTTACACAATGTGCCTTAAGGAACTTGGTCCTTGAAAGGACGTTTCAAATAAAGGTAAAAGAACTCTACAAATATTGTAACCTATAAAAAGGAGAGTGCCTTGTATTTTTACTTTTGAGATCTTTTATTAAACTTTGAAAAGGGAAAATGGAAGAAGTTTGAAGAAAGTAAAAAAGAACAAAAGGAAAGAGGGTTGAAACAATGGAAGATGAGAGAAGGAAGGCAAACAAACTAAGCAAGAATCAAAACCTAAGAAAGGGGATAATAGGGTAGCCAACTAAGAAGCTAAGGGATGAACAAAATTGAAGAAAATGGGTCAGCGAAAGAGGAAATAAGTGGTTGTCATAAAAAATGCAAAAGGGGACAGCAAAAGAGGAAAAACGTGGCTGTCATAAAACAGAAAAAAATGGGACAGCAAACAAAAAGGAAAAGAAATGGCCCAAAACAAGGTTAAAGGAAGCCCAAAAATTTGGGCAAAAAAGAGGCAAAAAGGGGAAGAAAGCTAGGGCACACTAGGGATTCCCAAAAAGAGAAAAAAGGGATGGTAAAAAAGGTACTAACAGAGCAACGATGAAGAAGAGGTAAAATAAACAAAGCAAAGCGACCAATAGAAAAGGGATTAAGAAGAGGAACAATGGAAAGTTTTTTGCATCTTAATTCCTTATTTTTTTGCAGGTTTTCCTGCTTAACCTGTCATGGAGAGAGAAAAAACCAATGAGCTATTTACCTGCAAAATGATGGGTTAAACAATCTTAGCTCAGCCTCTTACTTGTTATAATGAAGTGATCTACAAAACAATCTTATACACTTGGAAACATGGGGGTTAAAACATGTATTATTTACTAATCAAATCTCAAAAGCATGAAATACAGTTGAATAAAACAATGCTCTTTGAGGGTTTTGAAAGTAAATGAAATAAACAGTTAACTTGAAGCTGCAAATACCTATTCCTACATGCTTATAGAAGCCCTCTAAAGCATGTATTAATACCCAAACATTATCAAAAGTAAAGAAACTAGAAAAATTTCACCTCATTAGCAGGAACATATGCACCCAGGATCCACACAACATGAGCCTCTAAAGCCTTTATTTATTACAAAATAGGTTGCATAAGAGCAAAAAGCATTACAATATTTTACCAGAGGTTCTTTACATCAATCATCCACCCTAATAGAGCTGAAAGAGCCTCTATTTATACAATGAGAGAGTGCTAAAAACCTAAAACCAAACCTCAAACCCTAACCAGCTTTGCCACCAAACAGAGGTCCAAACCTAAATCGGAGAAGAGGGAGTGAGGGGAGGCCTACACCTAGGCAAGGCGCCCCCAATCCAACCGTAAACATTGAAATCCACCCACATATGAGCCTACACATGTGGAAGGTGCAGCCAGGAGAGAGAGGGGCGTGAGCTGCTGAAGGAGACACCCTGCTGCATGGGAAAGCTGCCTGCTAGGTCTGGAAACCTACTTTGTTAGGTCTGGGAAGCCTACTGATGGTGTAATCTTCAGTCTTCACCTCGATCAAATCACCGAAGCAATGAGAGCTCTCCATCTCATCTTTAGCTGGAGATGACATGTCTAATAACTGATTATAAATTAATTACTCTCTTAATGATGAATAAAGCTGAGTTATGATAAATCCAATAATCATAACTGCTCTATGAGATGTCATTTATCCTTTTATTTTACTGAATTTGGATTATTTTGGAGAGTTTTATTTTTCTCCAAAAATAATCATTTCTTTACTCAAAACTGACTTGTTTGAGTAAAAAGGCGTTATGTATCCAATTGTTGATATGAAAGTTGGTTCTAACTGGCTGGCTGATAAAGAATGATTTTGGCTTAAGGTTAGAGCCATCAATCACCGAATTCAGAGTCTGGATGACCAACTTACCATGAGCGGTTTTTTTCCATTTAATTTATTGAGAAATTAACCCAAAAAATATAGGAAAAGTAATTAAAAATTAAAAAATTAAAAAATAATTTTTCACTGTTCAAAAAAGATTTTTTTGAAATTTTTTTATGTGTCCAAATGATGAAGGACATGACCATGATCTATCTAAATAATGTCTAGTAGGATTATAACACTCAGTTGGGCTCTAATAACCTCCCAAGGCCCAGAATTCAACATCGAGCATTCCAGCTTTGGAGGAAGCGTGAGAAAACCTCGGCAATTATACTTGGCTGCAGGAAAAGCATAATTGTCAGGGGAAAAAAAATCCATGGAATACCCTATTTGAGATTCTATGTCTCAGGAGACCGAACCACTCAAAAATATCCTACTAGGACATTTTATTACAGTCCCCACAGGGCCATGGTCAAAATTACGTAAATCAAAAATTGGCTAGCCAATATTGGCTAGACATGTAAACGGATCAACTGATACACTAGAATTAGAATTTGAACAAGTCTGCCAACCGGAGGCTCCTCAAGTAATCCAACTAAGTGCAAAATTAGTGGATAACAGAGCCTCTTGGCCTTCTCCAACTCCCACGAGCTCCCTCTAAGATGCTCTATTCAGGCCTCACATGTCATATATGTCATATTTCAGCCTTCATATTTTCATAAAATCTCCATCATCGGTCTCATAGATGTCATAGATGTCATAAATGTAAAGGGAATCTTTCCAAGTGTCCATGAAACTTCCATTTGGCCATTTCTCTCCCCGTGTAAGTTACAATTTATCCAAAATTTGACCTATGAAGTATACGTACAAGTATATTAACCTTATAATCCATTCAAAAACATTAGGCTTCCCATAGATTCGAGATTGCAAGAGAGGATGCCATTTAAAATAGGAATTCTAGCTTAGGTGGGCCCCATAGTATCCGGGTGTCTCCATTCTCCATAACCATTTAATTTTTCACTTGAATTCCTTTAATTAACTCCATTAAATAAATATTTATTCCTTCTAATTTCTAAACACCATTTATTAGGTCCTTATTAACTTCCCAATTTTTCCACCCAACCTAGGGAACTAGTAGGATTGATGGAATTTCCCTGCTATGCAATTATTTGAATGGGACCATTACAGTCCTCCCAAACCAATATTTCTTGTCCTAAATAGATTTTAAATTTGGATGCTGCAAAATATTCTCCTCTTCCCATGTGGCATCTTCACTTGGTAGATCCTTCCATTGTACCAAGTATTCTTTGATTGCTTTGCTCCTCTCAATCTTCTCTCCCTTGTATTCAAAATTTTTTCCAGAATAAGTGAGATGTACTTTATCACCCAAAGGAGGGACTGTATCTGAAATGAAAATTTTCTAACCAATAGCTTTCTTGAAATAGAAAACATGAAATACATTATGAATTTTGCTCCCTTGTGGAAGTTCCAACTCATATGGTACTTCTCCAATCTTCTGAATTACCTTGTAGGGCCCATGGTATCTTGGCTTTATCTTTTCTACTCCATTAATTTTGATAGATGTTTGTTTGTATGGATTCAACCTCAAATACACTAAATCATCAACCTGAAAGGTCCTTTCTTCTCTATGTTTATCTTCATATTGTTTTTGCTGATTTTGGGAAACCTGCAAATTGTCGTTTAAAATCTTTAAAATTTCTTAGCTTTATTGCACGCAATATTTAGATTTTGGAGCTATACTATCACCAAATATAATATCAGAAAATGTAAGCGCATCATAACCATATAATTCTCTGAAAGGATACATCCCTATTGACATGTGAAAGGTGGTGTTGTAGCAAAACTCACCCAAGTGTAGCCATTTTGTCCAAGCTTTTTGTTGTTCTCCCACATAGTTTCGTAGGTACCCTTCCAACCATTTATTCACCCTCTCTCTTTTTTCCATCAGTTTAGGGATGGTATCTTGTACTTGTAGTCAACTAAGTGCCCACCAATCTAAAAATTTCTTACCAAAAAGCAGTCATGAGTCTACCAGCTCTATCACTCACAATGCTCTTGGGGAGCCCATGTAATTTGAAGATTTCTTTGAAAAAAAATTCAGCCACATGTGCAGCACTGAAAGAGGATGTAACAGAAAATAAATGAGAAAAATTATTCAATCTATACACTACCACATATATTCAATCTTCTCCCAAAGGTTTGGGCAAACCAGTGATGAAATCAATGGATATACTGTCCCATTTTTGCTCTGGAATGGGCAATGGTTGTAATAAACCAGCTGTGTATGTGAGTTATAATTTGTTTTTCTGACATAAATTACATTCATTCACATAATTATGAACATATTCCTTCATCCCCTTCCAATATAACATTTTCCTTAGTTTCCTATAGGTTTTGAAGATCCTTGGATGACCTGCTAGTGGGGAATCATGTGCTTCTTACAAAACTTTGTACTTAAGCTCTAAATATCAAACCAAATAAATTCTTCCTTTATATTATATCAGCCCATTAAAAATTATGTACTTAACATCTACCATGAGTCCATCTAATACATCACAAGCAATCTTGTCTTTACCATATTCAACTAATAGCATGTCTTTCAAATGTTTAGTAATGTCCATAAGAGAAAAAGAAGGTCTTTGAGATAATGCATCTGCTACAATGTTATTCTTTCCTTTCAAATATTCAATATAAGAATCATAAGATTTTATATTTCTTATCCACTTTTGTTTCCTTTCATTTAGATCCTTTTGGGTGAGGAAGTGTTTTAGACTATTGTGGTCAGTTTTCACCACAAACTTATTGCCTACCAAGTATTGTCGGAATTCGGCCAAGGCATGCATGATGGCCAAAATATATTTTTCATGTATGGAGTAAATATTTTCATGAGGTTGCATCTTTCTTCTCTTAAAGGCTATATGGTTTTGGACTTGGTTTAGGAAAGCCCCTACTCCTCCACCCGAGGCATCACATTCAACAACAAAAGGCTTAGAAAAATCAGGTAATGCAAGTATGGGACAACTACTCGTTGCCTATTAAATTTTTTGGAAGGCCTTTTCAACCTTTTGATTCCACTGAAAATCATCCTTATTAGTCAAATCCATGAGTGGAGAAGTCAACTTGGAGAACCCTTCAACAAACTTCCTATAGTATGTACATATTCCAATGAAGCCTCTTAATTATGTGATGTTTTATTGTGATGGCCATTATAATATAGCCCTGATATTTTATATGTGAACTTTCACTCCATATTTCCCAATAATGTTCCAAATATATAATAGTCCTTTCATCCCAAATTCACATTTAGACATCTTAGCATACAAAGACTGTTTTTGCAATGTTTCCAACACAATCTCTAGGTGTTGCAAGTGCCCTTCCCGAGTTTTACTGTAAATGAGAATATCATCAAAGAAGAATAAAAAAACCTTCTAAGCTTATTGAAAAATATTATATTCATACATTCTTGAAATTTAGTTGGAGCATTAGCCAAACAAAATGGCATAACAAGAAACTCAAAGTGACCATAATGACATCAAAAAGTAGTCTTTTGCACATCTTCCTCCTTCATCTAAATTTGGTGATAGCCAGATCTAAGGTCAATTTTGGGAAAGTAATTAGCTCCAAATATCTCATCCATGAGCTCATAAATCCTAGGAATAGGATATATATTCTTTATGGTATTCTTGTTCAAATCTCTAAATTCTATACACATCCTCAAAGTTCCATATTTTTTCTTTACCAACACTACTGAAGACGCATAAGGGCTAGAGATTGGTCTAATGAGTCCCGACTATAAGAGTTATTGAATGTCCTTCTCAATCCAATATATGAACTTATTAGTATGTCTATAAGGTGGTATCTTAATGGGTGAAGTACCCTCCTCCAAAACAATGTTATGCTCAACCCCCCTATTAGGTGATCTACCATGTGGAAGATCTTTGAAAACTTTTTCATATTTGTGCAAAAGTGTCTCTATCTCCTTTGGGTGTTTAACAACTCTCATTTTTGTCTTAGGAAGAGGTGATATAATATTCATCATCCCATTATATATCACCATTCCTAAATATATATCATGCTACTTCAATTTACTACATGTTTTGGGTAAGTGTGCTGCCCTCTCACAACCCTTAGTACACCTGTTGAATCTTGAAATTTAATTTTAGGAGTTTGATAATTTACTGAATTATATCCTATAGAATGCAACCAGTTAACTCCAAATAATACATTAGTATCAGTAACATCAACCACGTAAAAACTATCAACACAAGTATAGTTACATATGGTGACTTGCAACTTTGGAACCCATGTGTTGCATTGCATTGTGTTGTGACCTATAATGACAACTATGAAGCCATAGAATGGTTAACTTGGTATCTTTATTTTCTACACCATCTATGCATAAATTAAATTACATGTATCTCATCAATCTACAAAAACTTAAGCTCTTTGTCCTAATACCACACCCTTGCACCAAATAGTGTGATAGCGAGACACTGTTGAACGTACTGCCGTTCTTTCTTTGTCTAGTGAAGGCTGATTTTATTCTTTTTTTTATTCTTCAGTTGGTGTCTCATATTCCTCCTATTGATCTTAAATTTTCCTATCTTCATACATATCCCCTTCATACTCACCATTATCATACAATACTTCTATGTATTGAGCTTTTCCTTTAGCACATTTATGCCCCGGTGTCCATGGTTGGCAGCATGTGAAGCAAAAAAATTTCCTTTGAAGTTCATCCCTATTTTGTCCTTCTTTATTATTCTTTTCAAATGTATATCTTTGCCAAAATTTCTTATCAGGTGCATCCTTTTTCCAAGGATTTCTTTAAAATATGAAGTTAGGCTTGGGAAGAAATCTTGTTCTAGGAAGCACATTTTGAATATCTCTAGTCAAGCTCCTTTCATCATTTAAGTTAGTAGGATTGTCGGATTTCACCAAAATTTTTAAGGGATCCACAAAAACTTCATTGAACATAAATAATAACCTTCACATATATACATTAGCCACCTTAACTGATAATATTTGGAATTCCAACATATACTTAATAGGATTCCCTACGTGCTTCAATTGTACTAGTTATTTGAAAGGAAATTCTGGATATTTTTGCTCAAACCTTTCTAATACCCTTTCAAAAAATTAACCATATGTTTTAACATGATCATGACCCAAGGTTTTCAGGCCATGGAACCACCATTCATTGGAATCTCAATCCAAGTGCAAAATAGCCATTTTTAAAGCATCTTCGTCCACCATTGGATTCAACTAAAAATACACATCCAATTTTTGCACCCAAGTGTTAGAAGAACTTTGAGATGAACCATCAAAAGTAGGAAGTGGCACTTTACATATTCCACAATTAAATTCTTTTTTTTTGTTTTAGAGACTTATTGTCTTCCTTTTTTATTTTGTTTTCCATGGTGAAGTACTGCTCAAATGTTTTACTTATATTACACTCTTCATCCAATTTACCCCATTCTTTTGTTATTGTATCAATTTCAAATTGAATGTTAGTCTCTTCTTTGGGAATAATAAATTTAAGTACAGTAGGCCTTGGTGTGCTCTTAAATTCATGGGAAATATTATGAGGTCCTATTCATGAGAAAATGTGCTCACCCATTGTCTTCTTTTCTGTTGATTATGAACTACCATTATCTCCTATTATTCCTTTGCTTCCCAGTTGACTAGCCATCAGATCGAATAATTTTTCTATTTGTTGGGCCATGTCTACCATATTTTGGGTCATTTCCTTGTATATTTATTCAAACAAGGGTTTTATAAGTTTTAGATACTCCATTTTCTCCTTAGTGTAGTCTTCTCCCTCGTGAGCCATAGCTTTAGTCAAAGGTACTTTTTTTCCTTCTAGTTCTTCTTCTAAAAGACTAACACCTTCCACTTCAGATTCTAGGGGTGGTGGTTTATTGATTTGAATCCTTTTTAACACCACAAATTTCCAATACCATGCTTTGATACCACTTGTAGTGTCCCCTTTTAAAATTTTTACCAAAATGCCCAATTTTCCAATTTTTTAACAATTATGGTTGTTGACTAGTTTTAGTGTCTTGGTCTCCAAATCAGCCCAATTGCTCCCAAATATTCAGAGAAGGTGTATCAATGATATAATAAATTAATTATTATGTTAAGGTATTTATTATTTCCATCCAATCACTTATGCAATTCTGTACTAAATTTTGAACAAGATAGATGATTTTACTAGCAATTTTGTGCTCGCATTTACCCCGAGGTAAGTGGTAGAAATGGATTCCCAAAGTTGAAGAAAATCACTTGAATTTTTAAATTGAAGCATGTGATGTGTAGAATACATTATTATATACTTATATTCATAACCAATCAACCTCCCATTTTTGTTATCACTTCTTTCAATCAGATATACAAAACTAGTTTTGGACCCTTGGGGAAATGAGGTGTAGTTTACTCCAATTGCTATGAAATTCAACCCAATGGCCACAAATCCTCAGTTAATGAACAATAAACCCATAATATACTTTAATAAAATTCCATTAATTCATAAATCATCAATATTTTATACATCCATTCGAATCCATACAGATTACAAGAGTTTACAAGAAGGTAGTGGGGAAATGACACTGTTTCCTCATTATTGAGAAATAATACATGATATTTCTTAGAATTTTGAACTGAGATATTTTTTAACATAAAAATCAGATCATTTAAATCACAATACAAAATACTGGAGCAAGATAATTCCCCTCCAAGATATGAATAGCTCACCAAGTGCGCCTCACTCTATAGAGTTGAAATATGGTGAGAAAACCTTAGATGAAAAGAAGAACAAGATGAACTTGATATTTCCATGTTGAGAGGAAAAAATACCATGTTTTATTCATCTTTAACATACCATTTATCAACTTATTCCTATTTTATCCTTGCATAAAACCATTAATATCCATCATTTTCATGACTAAATATGGGTTACCTCGTTATTTTCCAAATCATTTTTTTTTGAGTATTTTGAGTGAATTTTTGGTTAATTATTGAGAAAGATAACATATTTCAATTATACTTTAAATTTATATGAGTTTGGTGATTCTTACAGGTGTATTTGAAGACTTTAACAAGCTCAAAAGTCACCACCTAGCCTCAAATTCGAATTTCATCTTCAAGATATGGGCTAATTTCAAGGAGAAGATCATGGAAATGTGGAGAGAATATATCATACAATATTTGTTGGAGGATTTGAAGGGATAATTTGAGAGAAAAGTGGATTTTTTGAGGATTTTGAAGGATAAGTTGAGAGAATAGTGGATATGTAATTATGATTAGTTATCTTGTATTCATGTATAAATAGAAGGGCTCTCTCCTCATTTTGTTAGAGATCTCTCTAGTGGTTTGGAAGTAGAGAATAGTTTAGAATCGGTCATAGAATGGATTTTTGATTGTTATGTCATGGATATGATTCTTTAATGCAAATCCTCTTTTTCTTTATCATGTTAATTTGAATTCTTTCTTATGAATTTTTAGTGTAGATTTTCAGTAATTTCTTTCATATAAATTGTTAATATAGATTTCCAGTGATGTCTTGATTATGAATTAATTGTGTTGATTTTATGTGAGCTCACAAGTTAATGTTGATTTCTTTATATTGGTTTATTTCATGCAATTTTATACTTTCTTACATTAGATTTATTTCACGCAATTTCCTGCTTTTCTAGATTAGATTTCTTTTCATGTCATTTCATGATTCTACAAGCTTAATTTGATTTCAGTTGCATGTATTTCTAATTTCAGTCACTTAGAATATTAGATTAAGTTATCAATACTCTTCCCTTGCATATATTTTCTTTGTACCTCACAAGTTTATGCTCTCTCTGGGTTCACAATTAAATCGTTGGATATATGTTATAATTTGTTTAATGCTTTTCCCCAACATTTTGGCATTGTTGTTGGGGAGGTGCTAAAAGGAATCAGATTTTAGATAGGTAGATAGTTTGTATTTTTTACATAGAAAGGGGGAGGAGAAATGGTAATACGTAGGGACAAATTCACTACGGAATTTCTGAAATTCCCATGGTGTAACAGCGAGAGGCATCCACTTTAGTGGGTTACCCCAAAGCCTTGTTGTTTTTGCAAATGTGTTTATTTTTCTAAAATGTATTTACTTTTCCTGCAAGAGTGTTCTTTCATTTTATGAAAATGTGAGTTTCTTTTTATGCAAGTTTTCTTTTACAATTCTGTAGTGTAAATTTTGGGTTTCTTTTGTTTTTTGGGATAGATTTTATTTCATTCTAAATTGCTTTTAACTTTGTATCTATTCATTTTTTCTTTGTATAGCTATTTGTGCACTTTTATTTCTTTTTTTACTAACCCATTCCGTACTGTTTTTTTGCTTCTGTCATGTACTCGTTTTTCATTTTGTTTCTATTTTTTAGCATTTGATTTGATTTCAGTCAAATTGTTTTAGGATGAGCATAAGTCTAGATCAACTATCTCAACTCCTAGCAGAAGCAGGCATCTCATCTTCCCAAGAAAAGGAGATCTTGATAGCAGCTAAAAGATTTACTACTCCTCATGAAGTGAAAGAAGAATCGACATTTGAATAATCATGCATATCATATGAGGAACACTTGTTCGAACTGGAGATTGAAAGGGAGGAAGAAGGAATCTTGTGCGATCAAAATCTTGAAGAATATCCTGCAAATGGAAGCTGCATCGAACGATGGATCCAAGTAAGTACTAGTTTAAATAAGTTTTATTTTTGCTTTTATTTTGATTAACTTACATATTCAACACTTAGTTTCGCATATTTTTATACATCTTAGATTTCATTTTGTAAAATTAGTTTTGAATTTCTGTTTAGTTTTGTTACATAGATGGTTACATTGGCAATTTCATTACACTTAGATGATTGTAAATTTCAATTAGAATAGAGTAGGTAGGTTTTAGTTTCTCTTTCTAGTTTAACATTAGCATGTAGGATGCTTTACTTTTCTTTAATGTTTTTATTTGCTAAATTTTCATTTTTGTCTTAGTTACTATTATGTTTTTAATTTTATTAAGAATTAAAAAATATTTTCAAATCTAAAAATATTTATAAAAAAAAATGAAATTTTGGTCTCTTTTCATTTTGAATTTTCATTTTTTCATTTTTATTTTTTATTTTGATGCTAGGAATAAAAAATGAATTAAGAGTTAATTTCTTTTAATGAACAATTAGAAAATAAAATAAATTCATGAAAAACAAATAAATAATAATAATAAATTATATAGTTTTAGTTTTAGTTTTAATATGTTTCTTTGTTTGTTTTAGTTAAAAAAAAATCAAAATTTCACCCTTAGATAAAATAAAAAGTAAATCTAATCAAAATCAAAGTAAATCTAACAAATTACATATTCCCTCGAAGCATCATGTTTAAAAATTAAAATTAAAAATTAATAAGTTGTTTAATATATAGTTAGTTTCTTTCTTAATGTTAATTTTAAACAACTTAATGATATATATATAACAAATCTGCAACTATAAACATTAAACATTAAGATATAATAAGAAATGAAACTTTCAAAACAAATAGTAAACATTATATATATATATATATATATATATATATTAAAACAATGAAACATTGATATTAACATATATAAAAAGCAAAAAAAAAATAATAAAAAATATATAAAATAAAAAGAACAAAAAGATTATTTCATCCCTTCATATGAAACCTGCAAACAATCTATCATACAAAGCATGCAATCAAAACAAATATACAAACAAGATTTCTTAGATTTGTGAGCCTGCAAATTTGATCGCCATTGATGGCCCCAAGTTTATTGTTTGTTATCTGTTGCCACCCACTATTTTTTGATACAAAGAGTTTCCAACTCAAGATAATAAACTTTACATATATTTTTTTGAAAAATATATACTACACAACCCTTTTTTTCAAAGAGTAGCAATGTGCCATAGATCCACCTTCTGCCAATGTGCCATAGATCCACCTTGTGCCATGTACCAAGTCTTCTGCCTTTCCACGTCTTGCATGTTAACATAGGTCAATTTTGTCGAGATTCGCGCCTAATATTGGTGCGTTTATTTTGGAACTAAGCACACATGTCGAATGATGACAATGCCTATCAATAAGAAATATGAATGCCATAGACCCTTTCGATAATCACACAGCCAAGCCATCAAGATTTCAGTTTGATGCATGATGCGACACCTACCAGAATTATCCTTTACGGTGGTTTTGGTTATTTTCAATCCCAAATCTAAATGCCACAATTAATAAAATCTGTAACTCACTCAATCCATGTCATTTTCCTTTGAGTAGTTACGGGATGTTATGGTATGATATTTGTGGGTCGTTTTCCAAAGAGGCATTCATCCAAATCCTTATTAAACTTAATTCTTGTTAGACTTGAATTCTTGTTAGTCCACGTATACCCTATGGCCACATCTCCATGTTAAACTCAAAGACTTCATCCGTTCCAATTTGGTCTTCCTCATCTAGCATCCATTCCCACCAGGTCCCAATAATCTCCCCACATTTTTTCCTCTTTCATCAAGCTCGAAGTGATCAATTAAATGATATCAATGCTCAATGATTGCATCTAGATCATCCAAAGCACTCGTAGGTTCTGGTTTTGATTCCTATGGAGTCTCCGAAGCTCTGAAAGACTTGCGAAGTCCTACCGAGAATCTTGTCCCAAATATCGACTAAAATGGTGGAGGCATTTCAACACAAATTCCTTATAACACAAAATAGAGTAGCCTCACCTCACGACCAACCTGGATTCACCCAATGCATTGTCTACTAGCACTTTGTTGAGTTGTCCCCTACTTTCCCACTGTCACTTTAGTTTCATCTCTCACGTGCCATATTCTCACTAGGGCATGAGTTCTATACTTCCCATCCACCTCAACACCTATACCTATTCAAGCTTGAGTGGATGGCTAATATTATCCATGGTGCTAATGTCTGACTCCTTCCCACGTGAGATTTTGTTTTTCATATGAACCATACCATGGACGGATGGTATGATTTTTTTTCTTTCTTTAGAAAATATGTCGTAAACAGGACTTTCTTACTCTCAAAGTGAGCTTGGCCTCCTCACCATATTTGATACCATATTAAATTTTTCATAAACTTATCTATATGACATCATCTAGTAACATGCAGACACTAACACATAGGCACTATACTATAAAGTAGAATAGTTTGTTTGCTGGAGCTAAGGCAAAGAGGTTCAAATATAACAAGACATAGATATGGAAACATGATATATGAATAAGTGGCTATGAAGACCCAAGTTTGAGTAGTCCCTGTGAACATCTTAGAGGACATCTCATGATATGATACGGTATAGAGACAACACTTTGGGGAACACTTCATGATGATCAATCTAAAATTGGCACTTCTCGGGAATACTCTGATGATCAATCTAAAGCAATCTAAAATTGTCTAAAAGCAAGAAGAAATTGGTTCCTCATCCAAAGTAACTATGAAAATAGATCACTAATTTGAATTTATACTAGTGAAATTACCAAGTAAATTTCTTTCCTTGCAACCAAAAAGTACTCTGTCATGACAAACCGCTCTTTAATTGAACACTGCTATCTTCCAATTTTGGTGCAAACAATTCAGTGGACATATAGAAAAATTGATAGGAACGTATAATGCTATAAATAAAATTTCTGACTTCATGAATCTAAAGAAACAGTATGCAGGCAGAAGCACATGCATGAAAAAATATCAAATTAGGTAGACAAATTAATTGAGTCAGAAAATGTAGTCTCAAATTTAATCAGAAGTCTTCTTTTAGCTGTCATAAAAAATACTCTTACGCAAGACAACAATTCCATATATTTTCCCAAACTCAAACATATAGCAGAGCATGTTTTTGCACTATACTGAGGCCAGCCTTTAATTGTTAGCCTCTCAAAAACTGATGGGTTGTCTTCTGTCGGAACCACCTTAGGCTTCGTTTTCTTAGCTTTTGAATCTTTCGAAGAACCATTTTGAAAATAGAATTTTGCATGATCATTGTTTAATTGTATACACNTATATATATATAAACACATAAAATTCCATTACTTTATCTATCTATCTATCTATCTATCTATCTATATCTATATCTATATATAAACTAATACTAATACTAATACTAATGTGTGTGTATATATATATAACATAAAAATATATATTATTATTTTTTGTTTTAAAAAGTTTTTTAAATATAAATGATAAGTTAGGAATTTTAAAAAATAATAAAATAATAAAAATTTTAACATAATAAAACTTTATATTTATATATAAATTTATCAAAATAAACACATAAAAAAAGAATGATTTTATAAATGAATAAAATATATAAATATATAAAAACAGGAATAATAAAGGTGTTATAATAATAATAATAAAATATTAATATAAAACAAAATTAAAAATATTTATAAATACAAATTAACATTAGGAAAATAAAGAAAATAGAAACATAAAAAAGTAATCCAAGAAAAACATAAAATAATTAATAAAATTAATATGTGTCTTTAAAATCGAAGGCAGCTGCTGTCGCAGCCAAGCCTTCTTCTTGATTTTTATTTTTGCACAGTGGGACTTGGCACATCTTTCATTTGGGGGAGGTAGGTGTCTTTTTAAAGCTTCCAAATTTACCATAGAAATCGCTTGTTTGCACACTCTTCCCTATTCAAAGGTAGTATGTTTTTAAAGGGGTCGACCACTGAAAGGGTCGACCCTCTCTCTCCCTATTGCACAATCATTACATAAAGACATATTAAGATGTAAAACTCTGGTTTTTGTTTCAATTTTATTAAACACATAATTTTTTTTCTTGTGGTAAATAAATCAAATTTAAAAAATATATAAACAAAAACAACTTCAAAAATATCAATAAAAGAATTATGATAACATTACAAAAAATAAAAATTAAATTAAATTAAAAACTATAAACAAATAAACAAATAAAAAGTACTAGGTAATAAATAAAATCATACAATTAAAAATTATAACTGAACTTGAAATATTCTCAAAATTTTATGATCGATGTGGTAACTTGTTTTTGCAAGTCACTCACAAATAGGTTTTGACAAGAAGGGCTGCCACTTTCAGGTATAAGAGCATTTTATTTAATCTCTTTAACTTTTGTTAAGAATATGTTTTCCTATATTTTTAATGCTCTCACAAGTTTGTTGCAATAAAATGCTAACCTTTTGTAGATTTAAAGACGAATGAGTGGCATGCAGAAGTAAATTCCAGAATCGCAGAAACTTTTCAGAAAAATGTTTCATTGAAAGCTTGAAGGAGTTGAGTTTCCCTTGTGTATATCATGACATTTAATACCACAAATAAGCCTTTCAAAAACCAATCACTCCATGTCATGATTACTTACCCTTTTCCCTTCCAAGCTTATTCGTCATCCATGTCATATTATATGTTTTCACTACCTTATACATCATGACTTCCTGCATGTCTACCTTTCTGAGTCACACACATTTTTCTCATTTTAAGTTCATCTTGTTTCCATTTGAATAAAACCATTTAGTTTCCTTTCTATTACTAGATTGCTTTTTTATTCCTACTATAAAAATTCTCTGGCCCTCTTATATTTTATCTATAGTCCTACCACTCATTATGTACAACAAGTGTTCACTGATGTGGGATTCCTTGAGGCCCACCTTTCAACAAGTCTTTCCCCATCGACCTCAACACATTATCTAGGATAGAGACTAGAGTTCATGTTTAGTACCTTGAGGCTTGCATGCCTTAATGAAAAATTCTCTCATTGACAATCAAGGGAATACATCAATGGCCCTTGATCGTTAGATCTTGCAATTGGCTCGACATCAGCTTATTTATTCGCACTTATCACGATGTACTTAGGTACCTTGGAACTCATTGACATTAATGGTGAGATTGCCTCGCATTGGTTAACAACATTCATTAATGGTCAGTAATCCAATGACTTATTTCCATGTTCGACATCGACACATTTATTCGCATGGTAAGAATTGTACCATCAGGTTTTGTAGCAAGTGAAGACTATATACTTTTCATGGCACCATCAACAATTTTACAGCAGCATACTTCAACCATATGAGAGTACCACAGTCCTACTTTCAACTCTCATCTTTTACTTCATCCAACCAAGCAACAATTCCAATCCTTCACTTCACATTCTATTATTCAACAGCAACAACCACATTCCTATTGCATAGTTCATCAACTTTTTGGGTAAGTGGAGTTATGTTGTTCTCTAATGTTTAACCATGAATTCCTTAAATGCTAAAAAATGAATGAATTTCGAAAATTCC
Source organism: Pseudotsuga menziesii (assembly GCA_001517045.1). NCBI lineage: Eukaryota > Viridiplantae > Streptophyta > Pinopsida > Pinales > Pinaceae > Pseudotsuga > Pseudotsuga menziesii. The sequence continues at coordinate 251,813 of LPNX010643658.1, read as the reverse complement.
CTCACTACATTCCCTTTATCCTTTTCATAAACCTAATACATATTAAGTTGGGGGGGGGGGGGGGGGGGGGGACTATTCATTACCATTTTACATATTCATCATCCCATTTACCATTAACCAACATGTCTTTCCCAAACTATTCTTTGTTACACATTGAATAAAAAACATTGCTATACATCTTGACATAATTCATAAATATGAAGAAAAGGATTTCTAATATACATTGATGGTTCATCATTTCTAATGCATGTATACTTTTAAATCTTATGTATTTCAACAAAAATACAAGTAAAACAAGCGAATGTTGTTAACACAAGAACCAACATTTGTTACACTTATGGTTGTCACACAAGAACAAACCATAAGAAAAATTGCTGCCACTCATGCATTTCAAATCCTGAAATGATTTACTATTACATACCATTGTCATGTGAAGCCTAGCTACAAAACCAAAAGTTTCAAGAGAATCAATCCATAGTTGCATAAGGACATACAACTAGTCAAGTTGGGGGGAATGTTGATCCACAAAAATACCACATTTTATTCATCTTTCACATACCATTTATCACCTTATTCCTATTTTATCCTTCCATAAAACCATTAATATCCATCATTTTCATGAGTAAATATGGGTTACCTTGTTATTTTCCAAATCATTTATTTTTGAGTATTTTGAGTGAATTTGTGGTTAATTATTGAGAAAAATAACATATTTTCATTATACTTTAAAGTTGGATGAGTTTGGTGATGCTTACATGTGTATTTGAAGACTTTAACAAGCTCACAAGTCACCACCTAAGCTCAAATTCGAATTTCATCTTCAAGATGTGGGCTAATTTCAAGGATAAGATCATGGAAATGTGTAGAGAATATCTCATCCAATATTTGTTGGAGGATTTGAAGGGATAAGTTGAGAGAAAAGTGGATTTGTTGAGGATTTTGAGGGATAAGTTGCGATAACAGTGGATTTGTAATTATGATTAGTTATCTTATATTCATGTATAAATAGGAGGGCTCCCTCCTAATTTTATTAGAGATTTCTCTAGTGGTTTGGAAGTAGAGAATAGTTTAGAATTAGTCATAGAATGGATTTTTTATTGTTATGTTATGGAGATTATGCTTTAATGCAAATTCTCTTATTCTCTATCATGTTAATTTGAGTTTCCTTCTTATGAATTGTTAGTGTAGATTTTCAGTAATTTCTTTCTTATGAATTGTTAATATAGATTTGCACTGATGTATTGATTATGAATTAGTTGTATTTATTTTATGTGAGCTAACAAGTTAATGTTGATTTATTTATATCAGTTTATTTCATGCAATTTTATGCTTTCTTAGATTAGATTTCTTTTCATGTCATTTCCTTCTTTTGCAAGCTTAATTAGATGTCATTTGCATGTATTTATAATTTCAGGAACTTAGAATATTAGATTAAGTTAGCAATACTCTCTCCTTGCATATATTTTGTCTGTACCTCACATGTTTATCCTCTCTCTAGGTTGACAATTAAATCGTTGGATATATGTTATAATTTGTTTAATATTTTTCCCCAACAATCCATGAGTTGTTGTATCTTGCATATGTAAATTATGAATCCATTGAAGCTCCTTGAAATACCTGAGTGGATTCTCCAAAAACCAACTAGGATGGGAATCTTTCACCCTAAAAATTGGATAAGGCATGAACTAGTCATCCACTAGCTCTCTCTCTCTTCACAATAACAATTTTCACAAATGATCAAATGGGACTTGTCATGGCTGATACCTACATTTTATAAAAATTATTGGTATTCTATGGTTCCAAATACATCCATAAACCAAATCAAAGTTGAATTGTTGTGGCTTCTCATGCTATGCCATGTGGCCTCTCTCTTCACCTTCCCTCTTGTTCCAAATTCAAGTAGGAGCCTCTTGGTTTTCTTAAACTCCCATGAGATCCCTTTAAGATGCTCTATTCAGGCCTGAAATCTAATATATGTTATATTTTAGCCTTCATATTTTACTTGTGTCATAAATTTCATAGAATATCCATCATTGGTTTCATAGATGTCATAAATGTAAGGGGAATCTAGTCAAGTGTCCATGAAACTCCCATTTGGCCCTTACTCTCCCCATGTAAGTTACAATTCATTCCAAATTTGACCTATGAAGTATAAGGACAAGTATATTAACCTTATAATCCATCCAAAAACATTATGCTTCCCATATATTCGAGATTGCAAGAGGAGGATTCCATTTAACATAGGAATTCTAGCTTGAGTGAGCCCCATAGTCTCCATGTGTCTCCATTCTCCATAGCCATTTCATTTTTCACTTTAATTCCTTTAATTAAATCCATTAAATAAATATTTATTCCTTCTAATTTCTAAACACCATTTATTAGCTCCTTTATTAACTTCCCAATGTTTCCACCCAACCTAGGGAACTAATAGGATTGATGGAATTTTATCATTATCCAATTATTTGAATGGGGGCATTAAAAATATCTGGTATAGATTCCCTTTACCTAGAATTCATGATTTGATGGACTATATAAGTGGTTCAAAATATTTTTCCAAAATCGATTTGGAGGGTGGATATCATCAGATTAGGATAAGGGAAGGGGATGAATGGAAAACAACATTTAAAACTAATGATGGATTGTATGAATGGTTAGTGATGCCATTTAGGATTAGTAATCCACCTAGTACTTTCATGAGGTCAGTGAATGAGGTTTTAAAATAATTTATTGGAAATTTTGTGATAATGTACCTAGATGACATTCTAATTTTCATTCAAAATAGAGAGGAACATTTAAGGCACCTTAATTTGGTGTTGAGTGATTTGCAAAAGGAGAAGGTGCCGATGAATCTGAAGATGTGTAGTTTCCTAAAGAAAGAGTTACTTTACTTGGGATTTGTGGTTTCAAAAGAAGGATTGCAGATGGATCCTGACAAGGTACAAGTGATTTTAAATTGGCCAATTCCAAAAAATGTTTATGAGGTTAGAAGTTTCCATGGACTTGCTAGTTTGCATAGGAAGTTCATTAATAATTTTTATTAGATTTGTGCACCTTTAATAGATACTTTCTAAATAAGTAAACAAAATTTCAAATGGATAGAAGTAGCTGATAGAAATTTTAAGTTTCTGAAGAAAAATATAACTGAGAATCTTATTTTGGCTTTGCCATGTTTTGACAAAGTGTTTCAAGTTGAGACGTCGTTGAGACAAATGCAAGTGGAATAACAGTAGGAGCAGTTTTGAGTCTAGAGCAGAGGCTGGTGGCATATTTCAGTGAAAATTGAATGAAGTAAAACATAAGTATTCTTCATATGACAAAGAATTATATGTTGTTTTGTAGGCTCTTAAGAAGTGGAGACATTATTTCATGCCTAAGGAATTTGCATTGTATTCTGAAAATCGTGCTTTGCATTTCACAAAGAACTAGCCTAGTTTAAACCAGAGGCATGTTAAATGGGTGTAAAAGTTGTGGTGTTTTATTAAAATACATATTTACATGGTGTTCCAAATTATATATTGTTCTTGACATATCACCAAAATCATCGGTATCAATCCTGATCACCAACACACATAACACCAAATCAATGGTAGAGCCTTGGCCTTGAGCTCCTTGTCGTGATTTACTTACAATATATAATTTATGTACAATTTTAATACCACGGGATCAAAATAAGGGTATTACATTCCCCTACCCCTTACATTAGAATTTCCCTCAGTTCTTTAAAAAATTGAACAAAAATTCTCCTCGGCACTATCCACAGTGGTATGCAAAATTGAACAAAATGGATGTGCCAATTACATGGAATCCTTCAGCTCCCATGTAGCCTCTTCAGTATCACAATTCTCCCACTGTATATTCACCTGTCCAATGGCTTGATTCCAAAGCACTACAACCTTCCTATCGAGGATTTGCAATGGCTCGGTTTGGAGCTCTCCCTCAGGTTCCACCTGAATCACATCCCAATTTATCACATGGTTAGGATCATGTACATGTTTATTAAGAAAAGAAACATGAAAACCATTATGAGATCTAGTTCTAGAAGGAATTGCAAGTCTATATGAAAATGGCCCTATTCTTGCAAGCATTTCAAACAACCCATAATATCTAGGTTATAGCTTGGCACAACTTTTGAGCTTCAAGGAACTCTTCCTTTCCATCACTCTAAGGTAAACATGATCCCCAATACTCAAATATATATGAATCCTATACTTATCAGCATATCTCTTGTGTATGTCCTAGGAGGTTGTCAAGTTTTGCCTGATCTTTGCAGCCTCTTGCTCCATTTCCTTGAGCAATTCTGGACCAATCACAATCCTGCCCACTAGATTATCCCAAGTCACTAGTTTTCTACACCTTATTCCATATAAATCTTCATATGGACTCATTCAGAATGATCCTTATTGTCCATTATTATAGGAAAATTCTACCAAGTGTAAATACTCCTCTGAGTTGGATGGTTTGTCCATCACATACATGTGAAGCATGTCTTCAAGCACTTGATTCACTCTCTCTCTCTCTCTCTCTCTCTCTCTCTCTCTCTCTTTCCATCTATCTGAGGATGGTAGGTAGTATTGAAGTTCAACTTCATACCCAAATCTACAAGCATAACCATCCAAAAATTGGTAGTGAACTTGGGATCCCTGTCAGAGATTATTTCCTTAGGCAATCCATGCAATTTGAAAATATTCTTCATAAATATTTGCACAATGGAATCAGTCTTATACGTGGATTTAACCAGTATAAAATGTGATGCCTTTGTCAACTTTTCCACCACAACCATGATGGAATCATGTTGTATCCAAGTCATTGACCCTACTTTATTCCTTATTTCTCTGTCAAATTCTCAAACTGATGAATGTCTTCAAGTTTATTTTATTATGTTGATAACCCTATACCCTTAGTTATAAGGTTGTATTTCCCTGAACAATAAGGGTTCTCATAGAAAGACAGAGTAGACTATGACGAGACCTTTCCCAATAGCCAAAATAATTCCATCATGGTTTTCATCTCATTTGCAGTATAAATGGGACATCTAGACAACCTTCCTCAATAGGTTCATTCAATAGGAAGTATATATAAACAAATTAGAGGGTTTTGAGGAATATTCTAGAGAGTCTCACGTTTGTAGAATCAAGAGAGCATTTCGTGGGATCAAGCAAGCACCCAGAGTGTGGTATTGGCATATTGATGGTTATTTGCATGGAATGGGATTCATGAAGAATGATGGACTATAAGCTATACTATAACATGATAGGAGGAGAGTCACCCATTCTCATGTTATATGTGGAAGATCTATTTTTGACAAGTTCACAAAGGCTTATTGCATATTGCAAAAGGGATATTTATTCAAAGTTTGATAAGGATTTGGGGTTAATTCATTATCTTCTTGGGTTGGAGGTGTGGCAACAAGATGGAAATATTTTTGTTAGACAAGAGAATTACATAGGGGATCTCTTGAAGAGATTCAATATTATTCAGGTTTATAAATCAATGTATACACCCATGATTACAAATTGGAAGAAGATAGATGTTTCCATGTAGGATGTTGTGGACCCCGCCCTATATAGTTAAATTGATGGGATCTATAATGTCCCCTGGGGATATCAATGGGGATGAGAGACATATCATTAGCTATCTAACGCTAATTAGATAATTTTATCACAATGGATTAGTTAAACAAATATTAAAATTCATTTTTCAATATTCGTTTCATGGCAAAGTCATTTTAATTACAAATAAATTAAAATAAATTCAATAATTATTCAAATGTCTCATCCAAGGGCTAGAAAGGATTACTAAAACCCTCTAGTAACATCACATATCAATTCCAATCCAATTCAGACATAAATTCCACATTTAAATGCCATTTACTCTTAATCATGATTAATTAGTAATTAGTGTTCCAATTACGATACTTAACGATAATTAGCGCATAACTGGCGATACATATTATAATTTCATTTATTTATCACTTAACCATCGTTTATCAATTCCAATGTCTAATTAACACCTAATAACATGTAAATCAGGGCTAATTACCATTTTCCAATTAATTAAACATAGCAATTATGAAAATGATTCCACAAGAACTAGTTAACTAGTTATTCAATACTAACAACTAGTCTTGCATGAATTCGACACACAACCATGAAAATGAAACAAATAGTGAAACTACAACAATTATAAACATATTTAATCATGCATGTACAGAAAAATAAATTTCTTTTGCATATCAGATCCAAGTACATAAATGAAGGATATTTCAAGTTCAATCAATACAAGTAGTTAATAAATACTGGGAGTAATTCAATCAAACCAATCGTACCAAGTTTTGATGCACATAGAGGTGAAGGTAAAGATATGGAAAATATCATTCTATAGCACAAGTAAATAACCAATAACATAGCATATGGCTGTAAATTCATCTTTTACCAAAAACAGAGATTCAAATCCAAAAACTATTTGCCAATTTCAGTGGAATGTACATAGTTTTCAATTGAACCTTCGAAATTCCAAATAAATAGAGATATATGAGTATTGTAGCTCATGGAAATAATATAAGGGATCACTTACAGTCATATTTATGTATCTTTCCACCCATACATTCCATTAAACAATTCACAAAATAAGTTAATTCTACTCATCCGAATTGACTAGTAATTCTAGGAAACACTAGAATATTTAAGTCCACAGATCGTAGAATAATTCAAATGCAATTAAAAATCTAAATAACATTTTTTATCAGTCATAATAGATTTATATATCATTCTAACATTTTTTCAAACACTTCATATGCAAAGTCACAAATCTACTCAAAACAATTTCATTGAAGGAGCTAGAAATTGGACATTGATCTAGAATTTCGGTAGACATTTCCCAAACAATACCAAGAAGATTGATACTCACATTCTCACAAAAATTTCAATATTATTTATTAGAAATAAAAATAAAAGTAAAACTCATGCATTTTTACAAACACTTCATGTGATAATTCTCCAAACTATCCCAAACAGTCCGATCGAAGAACTAGTTTTCGAATAAAAGGTAAAAGCACCAAAGAGAAGTGTCTTAAACCATTCTGAGGATACTGCACCACATAAATACATAGTATATAATGAAAAGGGGAATAAATATCAGTTCTGTAGCAGAGGTACCAAATAATTATTTTCTCAAACAATTGGTGCACAAAATCCCAAAAACTAGTTTCCAATTCCTTCATAAAATTTAGTTGCATAAATAGATTGAATTCTATGAGAAAATTATTCCACAAATAACTCATGCATTTCATCAAACATTTCATGTGAATCCATAAATAAATCATATCATATCCAAGTAAATTAAATCAACATGAGATAAATTACTTATCTTATCAATGCGCAACTCACATCATCCAGACCACATTCCACCCATCCTTTGGCACTGCCAAGCCAGATCTCACTTTGACAGGCCACCCCCGAGTTGAGGCCACAGACCCAAAATAGAGGTGGACTGAAGAATAACTCAAGCATTAGTTTTAGAATCCAAAACACTATTCCTCACCACATACTTCCTCTTCCACCCCACTACGAGGTGCAATGGTAATCCAAACCCCATAAGCCATCAAGATATCGCCATTCACCATCAGGATTTATGTGCACATTAAGGACAAAGACAAGTAGTGGAAACCAAGGAAAATCAAAAGTATGAACAACCACAATAAAAAACCATGCAAAAGAACCTTGAAAAACAACCTTCCAACCAAGGATATCAAGCATGTATTTATATAACAAATAAGGTAATTCTAATTCAATGGGTCAACATAAAATAGTGGTAAGACAACTTGAGTCAATCCAATGCGGGGTTAAATCAACCACAAGATTTTAACTCTAATCCCACCCAAGAACTTCAAAATTTCAAGGAGAATAACTCCAAGCCAGTCCACCCAATTCAAAATTAGTGAGGTGAGGTGTCACACAAGCCAAGGCATATTACCAAAATAGAAAATGGGGATTACAAAAGGATTTACACAAGAGTTACACAAATATTTACAAAATTATTTACACGAGGAGTTACAAAACCACGAAACGGGCTCAATCAACAAGTGGCACCAACCCAAACACTAAGGAGGCCCACTAAATCATGAATTAGGCTCAATAATACCAACATAGGATAAATTAATCAAAAGTTGGGTCATTTGTACAATGTTTGGGTGATAATTAATTAATAATCCACTAAGGCATAAATATGGAACAAGATCAACCAAACAAGTTCTAAAGTGCTAGGAATGTCCCCATTCCCCCTCACATTATTGATCTAGGTGTCCCATACTCTTTTAGTGGGCCCCGATGTCCCAGTTGTTTTCATTAATTAATTATTTACAAAATAATAATAATGTCTCTATGTCCTTAAAGACATTTTTTCCAACACCCTATGCCACAATAATAAACAATTACAAATTACATATGTCTGGGGATTTAACACATGTGGTATTACATCCCCTCCCCCTTAAACCATGCATCATCCTTGATGCATAATGCATACATGATTTTAAAACTTTCAAAGGGATCACTACCTTCAGTTTTCAAGTACTATTTCTCGAAACTGATGTTCCGAGAAACCACAATATTTCCCATTACTACTTTCTTATCTGTCTCCACTACTTATGATATGTGACTCCCTTCACTTAACTTATTCCTCAAGATATCTCCATGCCATTTTCTGGCTTCCCATGTGAGAACCAAGACTAGTAGCAAGGGTCAATATGGGCTATGCAATTACAAGGTCTTCAAATTTCAACAAAGATACATTCACCTAAAAATCATATTCCAATCAACCATATGATTAACCTCAGGTATACAAATGTAATTACAAGGTCTTCAAATTTCAACAAAGATACATTCACCTAAAAATCATATTCCAATCAACCATATGATTAACCTCAGGTATACAAATGTATGATACATGATATAAGAGTATTCTTTAACTACTAAACCATGAACATAAATATAGCATAAATCAATCACCATGGAACCTATACAAAATACGACAACACGAATAGCTCATCAAAGAATAATTATCTCAAAATTTGGAAACTAGCTTCAACAGGACAATGTTCCTCCCACAATAACAAAAAAAATAGTTTAGAAACTCTTAGAAATACCTCTTTTAAGAATCTCAATGCTTACCACTACTACTTTCCTATCCGTCTCCACTACCTATGAGGTCACCATCCCATTTCTTGGCTTCTTGTACGAGAACCTGGACTAGTAGAGTGATATGACGTAAGCAAAGGGGTGACAACCACCAAACTACCTCTCTGGAAATGGATACTGGACTGCTCTCTAAGGGAATCTAGGAACTCAATCCCAACAGCTAAACAATATTATTTAATAAAGATACATGAAATAGAGATGCTTCTTTAACAAGGATACTATTTCACATTCCCAACAGACACATGGTTAGCAATAAACATATATACTGTTCAATAAGATTCTTAAAATACATCTTTCAAAAATTAAATTTTCTAATTAATTATAGGAAATACTTCAGTATATGCAAGGTACTGGAGATTAGATACGTCTTCAACACATACTTGAAATGCATCTATTGATATCACTGTCACGTCCCCACCCCTCTGCTCGGCAGAGAGAACGTGACTAACATCTATGAACTCAGGAAGTCTAAGACCCATGAACATATGTGTGTGTGTGTGTGTGTGTGTGTGTGTGTGTGTGTGTGTGTGTGTGTGTAATGATTTGAAATAAAGCATACATAAGTATAAACATATGCATAATGCAATCTACAAGGGAAGCATAATTCATTCAATTCAAGCATTTAACATGTTCATATAAATTTAGAAACAAAATATGGTTGCAGAAATAAAATAAAAGGGATTACTTATCTTGAAATAATCTTGTCCCGCAACCAGCTATGTCGCTGCAATATTTCACCCAACCATAGGCTAGTGTGCTCTTTAATCTCTCAGTAGCACTGCTACCCCCGAACTGGCATGATTTCCCCAAGGAATAAGGAACACTGGCAGACTTCACCCATAGTAAAGGATACAATAAAATCCAGTTAAGCCAAAACAGTTGGGTTTATCAGACTTACACAGGTAGTTGTTTACACTTAGCCAAATTCACATGAGACACAACCAAGACAACAGATGGGTTTATCAGGATACCAAGCAAGCCATCCTTCCAGTTGGGTTTATATGGATTACATAGGTAGTGGTTTACACTTAGCCAAATTCACATGAGACATAGCCAAGAAAACATTTGGTTTTATCAAGCTACCATCCAAGCCATCCTTCCAGTTGGGTTCATCAGGCTGCTAAGGAGGTGGAAAGACTAACTGCTAAGCTAGTGAGCTCAACCCCAGAGCTATGAACACCCACATCAGATCTAGCCTGAATTCTAAACAATTACACACCCAACACAAGGAAGCATTCCCTTCTTTGCTACACAGTCCCTCAGGCCATGGCTTCCCTTCAGTGCTATTCAGGGTATGCAAAGAAGAAAACGAGCCTTCTATATTGGTATGTGAGGTTCCTTGTGACACACTAGGCTTATCAAGCAATTCTAGACTCCATTTCCATTCCTTAAATTAGTTCAGATGCCAAACAAGGATGTACACATAGTTATCTCAGTACTGGGATTATCAAATCGTAGCAGATGCTAAGGATTACACACACACACATAGGAATTATGAATTTCTGAGCATTTCCTAAGCTAGACCGACTGTTGCATTTCAATAAAGGTATTTGATATACCACAAGGATACCCTAGAAAGATACTTTCAACAAAGATCACAAGGATAAATATTTTCAAAGAACGCCTAATTCTTTTTCATTTTAATGTAACAAGCAAATCGAATTTATATGCAACAATTCTAATCTAACTAAGAACCAAAAAAACCATAACAACCTATTACTTTTCATCTCAACACAAAGCATAATTATTCTTAGAGATCACTCAAAAAGACATTATTCATCAACTAATATCAATCATACAATGACCCTCATGCATACATCATCCATAAATACATCGACCATCAATTCATAATATCTCAACTTATATCAATCATATATTGATCATGTAATATCAACCAAGGACAACCATACATGCACCAACTAACCATACGAGCATCAATCATGGTACATCAATCAAATCACATCAACCACAATACATGAACCATCATACATCAATTAGAATACATTAATCAGAATACATCAATTAGAATACACAATCAGAATGCATCAACCAACATACATCAAATGGAATACATTAAGCAAAATACACAATCATAATACATTAACTAGGTTTCATCAAGAAAAATACAATTATCATAATACACCAATCAGAACACATCAACCAAGATTCATCAAGGATAATACAATGATCACAATACATCAATCATAATACATCATCCAGAAGACATCAACCAAGATGCATCAATCATACACGTAACAACCATAATAACCAAGTACAACCAATAATAGGAATACATACAATGTTGACAATGTCATATAGGTATAATCCATTAATCAACCAATGTAGATCAATAACATCCAATAGCAACCAATAATATCAAACAACATACATCACCTGATCTCAATCATACACTCATACCATATACCATACTTACTACTGCTATGCATTATATATATACACTTGTTTTTGTTTCACATATATATTATAATTCTTCAGTCATATATCATATTATTATTAATAATATACACAATGTATTAGTCATATAACCTATGTATTCCATATTTAATATACTCATAGAATTATTATGTTTTACCTTAATATCAATACAATTATAGCAATAATTGCATAGCCCAATACTATAATATTAGATAAGTTAGCATAGTAAATAAATAATATAAAACCATACTACATGCATAAAATAAAAGGAGAAAGAGAAACACAATTTAGGCAAGTATCGAGGTAGTTACGCATCCATGTAACCACCACCATCCAAGTGACATAAATAATACTATAAAAGCATACCATGCATAGAGAATACAAAATCAATATAAGGTATCAATGCCACTTAATAAATCATATTGATTTTTAATAATAATAGAACTATATCATCTTAATAACTTAGCTTTAAACTAATACTAGGACATATACTATTATAATTACAATTATTTACTTATCAATTCATAATCATAATGTATCAATAAATAAGTCATATTACAAGAAGCATTTCAATATTAACAATTGAATGAGCAATAAAAGATGAAAATGCACAAGCATCAACCAATCAAGTCAAAGTCAACTATTAGACATGCACCACATAGTAATTACCAATCAATCATTGAAAAACCAACATTCAATGTTAATTCATTCTAAGGAATACAAAGAAATACTCTCTGAAGTGAGGTTTCTTATTCTTATATTAAAACAAGGAAGTTTAAATTAATTTTACTAAGCACATTTGTAAACTCCAAATGCGCATATACATAAGATAATAACTCTATAGAAGGCCCAACATCCACAGTGTTGGAATCTAAGATCTGATACCACTCATAATGCCCCATGGGGATATAAATGGGTCTGAGGGACATATCATTAGCTCTATAAGGATAATTATATAATTTTAGCACAATGGATTAATTAAACACATATTAAAAATCATTTTTCAATATGTGTTTCATGACAAAGTCATTTTAATTACAAGTAAATTAAAATAAATTCAATAATTATTCAAATGTCTCATCCAAGGGATGGAAAGGATTAGTAAATCCTTCTAGCAACATCACATATCAATTCCAATCCAATTCACACATAAATTCCACATCTAAATGCCATTTACTCTTAATCATGATTAATTAGTAATTAGTGTTCCAATTACGATACTTAACGACAATTAGCACATAACTGATGATACTTATTATAATTTCATTTGTTTATCAATTAACCCTTGTTTATCAAGTCCAGTGGATAATTAACACCTAATAACATGTAAATCATGGCTAATTACCATTTTCCAATTAATTAAACATAGTAATTATGAAAATGATTCCACGAGAACTAGTTAACTAATTATTCAATACTAACAACTAGTGTTGCATGAATTCGACACACAACCATGCCAATGAACAAAAAAGTGAACCTACATCCATTATATATATATTTAAGCATGCATGTACAGAAAAATAAAGTGCTTTTGCAGATCAGATCCGAGTACATAAACGAGGGATATTTCAAGTTCAATCAATACAACTAGTTAATAAATACTGGCGGTAATTCAATCAAACCAATCATACCGAGTTTTGATGGACATAGAGGTGAAGGTAAAGATATGGAAAATAGAATTCTACAGCACAAGTAAATAACTGATAACAGAGCATATGGCTGTACATTCATCTTTTACCAAAAACAGAGATCCGAATCCAAAAACTATCTGCCAATTTCACTGCAATGTACATAGTTTTCAATTGAACCTTCCAAATTCCAAATAAAGAGAGATATATTACTATTGTATCTCATGTAAATCATATCATGGATCACTTACAGTCATATGGCTGTATCTTTCCACCCATAAATTCCATTAAACATTCCACAAAATAAGTTAATTATACTCATCCGAATTGAATAGTAATTCTAGGAATCACTGGAATATTTAAGTCCACAGATCATATAATAATTCAAATTCAATTACAACTCTAAATAACATGTTTTATCAGTCATAACAGAGGTATATCTCATTCTAACCATTTTTCAAACACTTCATATGCAAAGTAACAAATCTACTCAAAACAATTCCATTGAAGGAGCTAGAAATTGGAAATTGATCTAGAATTTCGGTAGACATTTTCCCAACAATACCAAGAAGATTTATCCTCACAATATCACAAACATTTCAATATTATTTATCAGATATAAACATAAAAGTAACACATAGGAATTTTTACAACACTTCATGTGATAATTGTCCAAACTATGCCAAACAGTCCGATCGAAGAACTAGTTTTCAAATAAAAGGTGAAAGCACAAAAGAGAAGTTCCTTAAACCATTCCGACAATACTTCACCATCAAAATAAAAAGTATATAATGATAAGGTGAATAAATATTAGTTATGTAGCAGAGGTACCAAATAATTATTTTCTCAAACAATTTGTGCACAAAATCCCAAAAACTAGTTTCCAATTCCTTCATAAAATTTACTTGCATAAAAAGATTGAATTCTACAAGAAAATTATTCCACAAATAATGCATAAATTTTATCAAACATTTCATGTGAATTAATAAATAAATCATATGAGCTCCAAGTAAATTAAATACACATGAGATAAATCACTTATCTTATCAATGTGCAACTGGCATCATCCTGACCACACTCCACCAAGCCTTTGGTACTGCCAAGCCAGATCTCACTTTGACAGGCCACCCCTGAGATGAGGCCAAAAATGCACAATAGAGGTGCACTGAATAATAACTCAAGTATCAGTTTGAGAATCGAAAACTCTATTCCTCACCACATACTTCCTCTTCCACCCCACTACCAGGTGCAATGGTAATCTAGACACCATAGGCCATCAAGATATCGCCATTCACCATCAGGATTTATGTGCGGGTTAAGGACAAATCCAATAAGTGTAAACCAAGGAAAATAAAAACTATGAACAACCATAATAAACAACCATCGAAAAAAACCATGAAAAATGACCTCCCAACCAAGGATTTCAAACATGTATTTATAGAACAAATAAGGTAATTCTAACTCAATGGGTCAAAATAAAACCATGGTAAGCCAACTTGAGTCAATCCAATGGGGGGGGTAAATCAACCACAAGAGGTTAAATTTAATCCAACCCAAGCAATTCAAAATTTCAAGGGGAATAACTCCAAGCCACTCCACCTGACTCAAAATTAGTGAGGTGAGGTGTCACACAAGCCAAGGCATCTTCCCAAAATAGAAAAGGTGGGTTACAAAATGATTGACACAAGAGTTACACAAATATTTACAAAATTATTTACACCAAGAGTTACAAAACCACCAAAGGGTCTCAATCAACAAGTGGCACCCACCCAAACACTAAGGAGGCCCACAAAGTCATGAATTAGGCTCAATAATAGCAACATAGGATAAATTAATCAAAAGTTGGGTCATTTGTACAATGTCTGGGTGATCATTAATTAATAAGACACTAAGGAATAAATATGGAACAAGATCAACCAAACAAGTTCTCAAGTGCTAGGAATGCCCCCATTCCCCCTCACATTGTGGATCTAGGCCTCCCTTACTCTTTTAGTGGTCCCCAATGTGCCAGTTGTTTTCATTAATTTTTTTTAACAAAATAATAAGAATGTCTCTAGGTCCTTAAAGACCCTTTTTCTAGCACCCTATGCCACTGTAATAAACAATTACAAGTTACATATTTCTGGGGCTTTAACATATTGGGTATTATAGGATCTCTCAAGTATTTGATCAATACCAGGATAGATATTTCTTTTGATGTAAATACTCTCAATTAGTTCATGGTGGAACCAAGGAAAGCAAATTGGACAACAACAAAACACATATTGAGGTAACTTTGTGGCACAATTGGTTAAAATTAGAGATATGCTCAGGGAGATGGAGTGAAGTTGATGGGATATACAGATGTAGACTGGGAAACTAATGTAGTGGACAAAAAAATCACTTCAAGGTCTTGTTTCATCCTGGGATCAGGGGTTGTCTCTTTGTTCAATAGGAAGCAAAAATTTTGTTCATTGAGTTGTGCGGAAGCATAATACATGGCAGTGAGCATGGAAGCATGTGAGGCCTTATGGCTAAAAATGTTTCCAATGTCATTGTTCAGTAAGGAGCTAGAGACGACCATCATACACTGTGATAATCATAGTGGCATAAAACTCTCTACGGATCTAGTATTTCATTTTAGTTCAAAGCACATCAACATTAGATAACATTTCATTCAATATTATGTTCACAGAGGTGTAGTCTAGTTACATTATGCACCTACAGATGAGCAGGTGGTAGATATTCTCGCCAAGGCCTTAAGCAACGGCAGGTTCATCTTCTTTATGGATAAGATGGGAATTGTGGGAATTCCTTCCTCGCTAAGAGGGAGCGTTGAAATATTGTAGCTCAGACAGGTGTCATGAAAGAAAAATACACTAGAATTATTGTTTTTCCAATTCATGTAATTTTTATTAAGAGAAATGTGACAAATTAAACTGGTTTTAAGTTAAAATTAAAATATTTCTTAAGTCTAACTTAGTATATGTCACCTATTAGTCACTTTAATTAATTTTCTTCTATAAGAGTCTAGATGAGCTATGTATAAGCTCAAGATAACTCAAGATTAGATAATATCCTTTGATGTAGAAGGCTAGGGATATAATCTAAACCATTAATTAATATGTTAGATATATATAAGAATAAAATATTACTTGAGGATAAAATTATCTCTACAATGAGATAAACTTAGTGATTGAGTGTGAAACGAGAATTTTTCAATGTTAATCGAAGGTGATTTTCATTTCAGAAAGTGCCTAGGGCCACAGGGAGATAGGAAGACATTCTTATCTTCATTTCCAGGAGTTGAAGACAATCTACATAATAGGTTTTCAAGGTTGGGATAGGATCAAGTAGTAGAGGAGGTTTATGTGTTGTAGAACTACAAATTGAGGTTTATTACTGTAGACTTGCTTGGAATTGATTCTTCCAGGTTTGGTAGATTTAATATTGTAATTTATCTTCTGCATTTATTAAAGGATGGATATAAAATTCATATAATATTTATTTGGTTTCCCCTCAGGGTTTTTCCAGGGTTTCATACCCAAAAATAGAAGTGTTAAATTTGTGTGATTATTGTTTTTATTTTTGTCGTGTTTTCAATGAATACTCAATTGTAATTTTACTCCATATATCAAAATTAAATACATATGGAAAAAGGTATTTTGGGGATAAATCTATTGGCATAAATATTAGATATGTTGGGTATTACTAAGTTTTACATGATGACCTATCATGAAAGTGTAATTTTTTGAGCCGCATTCTTTCAACTTGATTTTCTTAGTCACTTCAATGATGCACTAGTCTAAAACCCAGTTCTTCTGTCATGTATAGATCTATATTTACTCCTTCCATTAACTCCATTGCTTACTTAAGGAAGCAATTATTTTATTGATCTCCTCAACATTCATCTCTATACATTTATATATCTCCTTCAAATGATAGATTATGCAACATCAATTGTGATAGTTGAAGTGTAGCACATAAGGCTTCCTTTCCCTTAAATAAATGTCCAATAAAGATTATCTAGAATTGGATGGAACCTTAGAAATACTCCAAGCTTATGGAATACATGTTTGGCTTCCATTGTTTCCATAATTATTCTAGTAAACATCCAAAAATTCCCATACATGAGGCCAGACTCGTCACCCACACCTACATTAAAATCATCGTAAGAGGATTAAATAGTATTAGGGAGAGGTGATGGGATTGAATTTATAGCCTTGAATTTGATTACATGTTGAGATGTAATGATATCACCTTAATGACATTTATGGAAGGGGAGACATGGTATTAAATTTCCCACTTCCGTCCCTCCCCACCTTCACATTTTATACTAACAATTCCTTTATTGATTGAGATAACATCATTTTATTTCTAATAAAGTAATAGAAGGATGTTGTAAATTCAACACCCATACCTACATTAAAATAATCGTGAGAGGATTAAATAGTATTAGGGAGAGGTGATGGGTTTAAATTTATAGCCTTGACTTTGATTACATGTTGATATGTAATGATATTGTTGTTAAGAACCCGTGTCAACCCTCCTCTTTATTTTTTTAGTATATTATGTCGGGCATGTATGCTCTGTAAGTCATCCTATTAGTAGGTTGTATTATTGCACATTCATGGGGAGTAATAGTTGTTAAGTCCTCCAGTTAAGATGTTGCATTATCCTACATTCATGGGCAATAATAGTTGTTTATATTAGACTTAGTATATAAGTACGTGTTGAGGCTAATGAAGGCATCAAAGAATTATTTGTATTTAGCTTGATCAAAGGAGGTTTCCCCCTCGAAGTGGCATGTGATCAATAAAATATATTCTATGCTTTGGTACTTATTTTATAGCATGTATTCTCATTTTTTATTGTAGGATGTTCCTTGCAAATAGTATCAACTCAATTTCTTGGGCTCGTTGGGTGGAATTTATTCCATTTTTTTTTTTTGTAGTGCTTCCTTGAGTTGTGATTATCATAGTAGTGCCTCTTATTTGCATATGTATTATTCATTCGGATGAGGGACTAAACCCTATCTATTTAACTATGGGAATTACTTGGGAATATCCCTAAAAATCATTGTGAGGAGTACCACAGGAACCCTGAAGAAGTTGGCCATTAAGAGGACCTTCCAAGAAAAGGGCAATGATCCCTGCCTGATTGACTATTCTCCACCCGTGAGGTAAACTAAGAGCTGTGGTTTGTTGCAAAGTGGTTATCAGCTTTACCTTAGCCATGGAGTGAGGGATATTGCCCCAATACGCAATTCGTTAGATAATATTGGTGGACGAGTGAATCCCCTGAACCTTTAGGAATCCAAACATATGTGGGGTCCATATCTATTTCTAGTTGATAAAGCGCATTTTTCCAGAGCCTCCACAAACCATTTCCACTGAACAGTGAAAAAAAAAGTATTAACTTATGATGTTTTGCCATATCTTCCTTGTTTTAGCTCCATTTCCCTTGAAAATTCAATGTAACCCCCGTAATTACATTATGAATATTTCCTTCCTTGAGGACCCTATCCCAAATTCCACTTCTTGAAGCTCGAAAGTACACAGTTTTCTATTTTTATGGGTTCCCACAACTTCTTTGATTCTCACCCAATCTCCTTCAAAAATTTTCACAATGTTTGTTTCCCAATTCTGCTTCCTTGTCCCTCTTTAACAAATTTTCCCATTCTTTCACTCGCTTCTAAAATTCACATTTTCTGATTCCTTGTCCCTTCAAAAGTGTCCAAAACCTAGTCAAACCCCAATTACCCACCCTAGTTTTTCCCAACTAAAAATTTTCCTTTTCTAAAACCCTTTCTGTTTTTGTTTTTCTACCCATTTCCCCAAAAGAAAAATATCCTGCTTATGGTTGTCACCTGTGCAGGGGAAAATAAACAAATGGAATAAGAAATTTCCACCCTCAAGACCAAATTCAAATATCTTGATAAAAAAATTATCGGTCTCCATCTTCACCATTCATCCATGAGCAACTGACAATAGCCCAAGTCTTTTGCAGACACTGGTTTCTCTTCTTCTAGCAACTTTCATGGGTTGAAGCTTGATTTTCCTTGCTTCAATGGTGATGATCTGATTGGATGGATTTAAAAGGTAGAATAATATTTTAGTCTTCATAACACTCTTGATGTCAATAAAGTCCCAGTTTCGTCCTTTCATTTGGAACATGACACCCTTCAATGGTTCTGTTGGTACATCAAGGCTCACACAGAGCCTAACTGGAGAGATTTTTTCCAACTCCTTTTGCAATGATTCATCCCTACTGATTTTGATGACTTCACAGAAGCACTCACCAAAATTCTCCAAACTAGAAAGGTGACGTATTATCAAACAAAATTTGAGAAACTACACAATCACACACAAGGATTTCCTGTTGCATTCTAATAGAGTTGTTTCATCAGTGATATAAAGGATGCAATCTGATATCAGGTTAAAATGTTCAATCCAAACATAATGATGGAATCCCAAGGGTTAGATAATTTGGAAAAAGATAATATCATGGCTCAACAACACTCCAAATCCACTTTTGTTCCATTCAGAAATACGGTTCCCCAAAGACCTTTGATTCTGGCATCTCCAAGAACCACTCCTATCACGCATTTGTTTGAAGTCGAGATTTAGGAACGTAAAAAAGGGATTTGTTATAAATGTGATGATAAATTCATATTATGACATTAATGTTCTGAGAAAAATATCTATCTCTTCGATGTTGATTCTTTGCCTGCACCGAAAACTTCTGATGATGATCAAGATCCAGTAGATTCTGAGGGTGGCATTCAACAACTTCTTGTTCACCTTCCTTCTCAATAAAACCATACAAAGATATCTATCCATGCATTAGCCAGAGTCACCACCCCAAAAAACATGCAGTTCAGGGGTTTCTTCAAAAAATCCCTCTTACTATACTCATTAATTATGGTAGCACTCATAACTTCATTGACCCTAGGATCGCCAAACAGGATGATTTTTTTCCATCCCTACTCTAGATTTGAATTCATGATTCCAATGGGGGAACGTTACCTTGAAAATGTAAGTGTCGTAGTGTGTGAATCTCTATTGAGGATTACAATTTTCACTCTAACATGTTTTCCTTGCCGTTAGGTGGATGTAATAAGGTTTTGGGAGATCAATCATTACACACACTTGGACCCATTTTATGGGATTTTGTTGAACTTTGGATGTAGTTTTCATTCAATGGTAAAAAACACACATTGAAGGGCTTACAACCATGGTTTCTTAGCCTCATCAAATCTAGATTGCATGGAAATATCCTTAATAAGAGTTCACATGGTGTCATCACTCAGCTCCAATTCATTCAGATGCATCCTTTAGTGGTCTCAACTACTCCCTTGGATCTACAATAAATTTTGGATCGATATGCATGTGTTTTTGTTGAGACAGTGGTATTTTCTCCTACAAGACCAGACAACCATAGTATTCTTCTCCTTCTTAGAAGTGTCCCTGCCAACATTAGGCCCTAACATTTCCCATTTAACCAAAAGGAAGATATTAAGGTTCTTGATTGGGACTTACTGAAGCAAGGTATTATTCTCCCTAGTACCAGTTCCTTCTCTTCACCACTTCTTCTTGTTTGAAAAAAAGACAAGTCATGGTTCCTCTACATTGAATTTTGAGCCCTTAATCACATCACAATCAAGGATAAGTTTATAGTTCCCATTGTTGATGAGATTCATGGTGATCATTTTTCTCCAAGTTAAATATCCGTTTTGGGTGTCACCAAATTCGAGTTCATAAGGATGATATCCCTAAAATATATTTCCGCACACATGATGGCCACTATGAACTTTTTGTCATGCCATTTGGCCTCACAAATGCTCCTTCCACATTCCAAGCATTGATGAATAAAATATTCTGACCCTACTTGTGAAAATTCATTCTCGTCTTCTTTGACGATATCCTTGTCTATAGTAAAACATGGGTTGAGCATCTCCAACATCTAGATCTTGTTTTGCAACTTTTTTGTTACCGACATCTATTTTCCAAACAGTCTAAATGTGATTTTGGGCGGAATGAAGTAGAGTATCTCAGGCATATTGTTTCAGTAGAACAGGTTCACATAGATCCTGCCAAAATAGATGCCATGAAAAATTGGTTGCATCCTCAAACCCTGAAGATTCTTCACGGTTTTTTGGGATTAAAAGGCTACTACCACAAGTGTGTGAAGGATTATGGGAAAATTGCAGATTTATTAATATCTCTACTGAAAAATGATGCCTTTACATGGACACCTGCTACTCAGTGTGCATTTCACAAACTGAAAAAATCTATGTGTACCACACTTGTTTTAGCTATGCCTGATTTTTCCAACTGTTTCCATATGAAAGCAGCACAAGGAAGAACTCCGCGCACAAAGAAAATAAGGTGCACCGCATGCATGAAAGAAACAAAGGAAGGTCACGAAGGAAGCAAAGGACCAACGCAGGTAGAATGGAGAGGTGTGCAATGAAGGAAAGGTGAGCACATGAGTGTGCAGATGATAATGGAAAGAAAATGATAGTGCCTCATGTCAATTTGTAATCACCATAGCTATACCCTGAGGGGTGGCTGATTGTGACAATTAATAGACTACCTATTTGTAGTCAGCCATGCATGGTCATGTGAAATAGTATAAATAGGAGGGATTCAATAGTTGGAGGTTTGGTCATGGTTTTTGTTTAGTTGGTCCTTAGTTCAGTAATGGTTGATTAATGGTTGATCATTGGGTGGTGATTAATAGTTATTTTTGTTGTTGTTCATGCATGATCCATAGGAAGGATTCCATTTCAGTGTAATTTTGTAGAGATTAGAGGAAGAGAAGACTCAGGAAGAGTCTCATAGTGATAGGAGGATGTTGATCCGTGTAACTGGATGTTGTGTGCGCAGACTGCTAGGAGTAGGAGTAGGTTAGAAGAACAAACCAAAGAGCATGAGAACTAGAAGTATGATTCATTTCGACATATCATAAGATAATTCTACATCCTGTAGACTACAAGGTGCTATATCCTTTCCTCACGCCAGATGAAGAGCACCTTGGTGGTTTTTACCAGATGGGTTTCAATGTTATCCCTTGCGTTTGAATGGGTAATTGATGTCATGAATGTTTATGTGAATTGTTGTTAGTCGCTTACTGTATGATGATGATTTATTGATTAAATGCATGATGTTATATTGTAATCAGTATATTGATGTTTGGGAAATCATCATTGGAATATATGCATATCTCAGCCTGTGTGTAATGTCTTAAGTCACAACGTAAGTTGCAGACAGTCTATTAGCATGAGTCAGCTATGCTATACAAGTTGTGGCAGTTGCAAGGTTGAGAACAGGGTTAGGTTGTGTGCACTGACATATAATTATGCTACGCCATGCAAGTCTGACTCCATCGTCCAGCCATCCCATTACCTTCGTCTAGCTCATTGGTTGCACGCCAAGGGACTAGAACCCCTTGCTAACTATGGAAAAATGGTTCCCATGGGTACCCATCGAAGGGATATCTCAGGTGAGACTCCTCCTGTTCCGTGGGCATTGCCGACTGGGCTTGCTCTATCAGGCCAGTATCACGAGTTAGGAAAAGTGGCTAGCAAATAGTTCTATTTCCAGGACCTTATTGATCAAAATGATGGAAATGTTGTGGCACCTGACAAAGAATGAGATAGAAGACTGGATGGATTCTAAAACACTGTCATTTGAGAAATAAGATAGTGCAGGGACACGGTTGAGCACAACGAAATGGGTAGAGGAATACATATATATTATGATGTTCACAAGGTCTTCTTTGTTGAGTTCCCCATTTTACTGCATGAATGGTTGTCAAGGTTGGTGAATAGGCAGACAAAATTTCAGAGAAGAGATACTGTTGAGTGTAGTGATCAGTTGGTTGATGAGGTAACCACTGTAAGTAACACCATTTATAGAGCTATTGATTTTGGGTTGAAAGTATATTGCAAGGATATATTACTGAGTTTGCAATAGACACTATAACATCATATAGTGAAGCTGAAAGAATTTTTTTTCAAGGACCCTAAAGAAGATACTTTGTATCAGTACATGGATAAAAATGTTTTCCTATGAGAAGGGTATTTTGCAGCTGAGTAGTTGAGTTGCATGCCTAACAAGGAGGCTATGTCATAGATTACCTATTTAGAAGATGGAAAAGGATGAGTTGAAATGTTCCCTGGAAGCATAGAACCTCAACTAGAAGTAGGAATCCTAAGGAGTGGAAGAATATCCAGATTAGGAAAGAGAAGGAAAATTGAAAAGGGACAATGGAATCCTAGTCTATTCTAGGAGAGTGAACACAAACTTTGATCGTACAAAGACGAAGGGTCTTGCAATGAAGAGGAGGACTATAGGTCGATTTTGGAAGGACCAAAAGATTCTAAGGATTCTGTGGAGATTTTTAGGTAAGAACACAACTACATAACACCAGCAATATCACTAGAGGTAAGATCTAGAGTTTCATCCCTAGAAAGGACTGCTAATACAAATAGTGCTAGCCCTATGACTAGTGCATGAGACAGTACACCCCCTTTGAATCCTGTCCCAGAAAACCATGATGCCAACTCAATGGCTGCAATGGATGTCTGGTTACCCACATTAAATGGAAGTGGAATGGAAGACCCAGAGTAGCATAGGTTCCTCTGTGAAGATGTTTGGATGGTGCATTTAGTCCATATTGCAGATCTAAAGAAGGGACAAAATATCATGACCTTGAGGGGTCTCATGTTGGATTGGTTCATGAATTTTTGTGCTGCACCAATCAAAACACCACAAAAGAGCCTTGAAGAGATCTAAGCTTCAATGATCTCTGAGTTTAGGAAACCTAAATCAGAGTTGCAGTGTATTACCGAGATCAAAGAAATCAAACAAGCACTGACGGAGATAGTATGGGATTTTGACCAATGATTTAAAACACTTATGGCCAAGGTAAGATTCTAAATGTTTGATGTGAAACATAAAGAGTTGCTTGTTACTGCGATGTTACCACACATCTGGGGGCCATTAGTGCAGCAGAAGATTGAATTGCAGATAGAGTCAATGGAATTGGCGATGAAGCTAGAGGCATCGCCCATTGGCGATGGTGCCGCAGGGATGGTGCAGATTCATTCGTAGCTGACGAATCTGATGATACAACTTTAATGTTGATGTATTTGTAACTTTGGAATGTATTCACTTGTATATCTTATGTATTATACCCTGATGTTTATTCCATAAAGTATCTGTAATGTAATTGAGTGATGTCATGCCCCGATGTTCCTATTGTTCAAGGGTTAAAGTCACCGCAGTTGTGGGGCCCTAGGGTTATTAGACTTTCCTAGAGAAGTCAACCCTAGTGAGTTATTGTCAAGTCAGGAATTAGTATAAATAGAGAGTGATCCTCTCTATTTATCACACATTCACTCACACTCAGTTGTAGTGCATAACTGAGAGAGAGAAAAGAAGCTGGGACAAGAGAGAGAGAGACTACTGGTGTGAGAAGATCATCTTACTGTTTTGGGTTTTACTTTTGGTTTTGATTCTATATTTGGGGAAGTTACAAGGTTTCCTCCTTTATGGTTTCCCTCAGGAAAAACTTTGTGTTCATTGTCTCTTGTGTTTGATTGTTGTGATTTTTATTATCTCATATAAGATCCTAAGATCATATTGTTGAAATAGATAAAAATTTAACATGGTATCAGAGCTAACCTAAGAAGAAGACACTATGCAGCTGCAGAAACTAGGGCTTCCTATTTTTTGGATCTCTCTCCACATATTTTCAGCAAAAGAAGGTTGGCCTAAATCTCCTCTCTACAGCGCATCTTTCTGTCGATGCAGAATCTGATTTTGATCAATTTTAGTTTTTTACCTGACACTATTGTTGAAAATTAGGGATTTTCGTAGAAGTAGAATTTTTTAGTAAGCATGTGCCTAGATTAATATTCTCCCAAAAAGAGAAGTTTAGAGATCAAGATCAAATTTTTTGGTTGGGCAAAAATCTCGGAAAGTCAAACCCTAATATGCTCCTCAACCAACTCTATAGAAATTCAGTTCCAGATTCAGTTCTAACATCTTAACCTAGTAATATATAAATCTTTTTCATTTCCATTTGAGGTTCTCTATTAAGATGTCTCATCATACCAAGATTGATGAAAATCTTGAGGGAGGTGATAACTTATGAGCCTGGAAGTATAGGATCACCCTAGTCCTGGAAGAAAATGAGTTGGACTCTTACATCAATGAAGAGGTTCTAGTTCCAGATGGAGATGAGGCTAAGGCCTTACACAAAAATAAATTGGTCATGGCTAAGAGGATTATTTATGATTCAATCAAGGATCACCTCATACCATAGGTCTCCTCCCTAAATACACCTAAAGCTATGTTTGATTCCTTGACCAAACTGTTTGAAGGGAAGAAAATAAATAAAAAATGTCTCTGAGAAACCAATTGAAGAATGTAAAGATCCAAAATGCAGAAACCATCTAGTCTTACTTTACAAGGGTTTGTCAGATCAAGGAACAACTTGAAGTAGTAGATGAATAACTAGAGAATGCAAAAATTGTGATGGCCACCTTGAATGGCCTCCATAGATCATGGGACTCATTTATTTAAGGGATCTGTGCTAGAAATAAGCTAGTCAAATTCAATAGACTGTGGGAGGAATGCTCACACGAAGAAGCTCGGATAGGAGATCGAGAAGAAAAGATGGGAAGTGAATATCAAGATCTCATAGTACACTCCAAGAGTAGAAGAACAAACTATCACAGAGGTAAGTCTTGTCACCAAAAAAGTAATATTAGAAGATATACTAAATATTTTTCTAGAATCAGATGCTATACATGTGACGAGAAAGGACACTATGCTAGAGAATGTCCTAGAAACTATAGTGGCTCTCAGAAGAAGAAGGGAAACAAGAAAAGACATCATGCTCAAACATCAGAGGATGATGAACCTCCCAAAAATAAATCCAAAGAATAAAGTGATGATTCTTCTCGTGAAGAAGAATATTTTCTGATTTCTTCCCTCACTGGAACTGTTACACACGGAAACAATTATTGGCTCATTGATAGTGGGGCTTCCAAACATATGACAGGGTTCAAGGAATCCTTTGTGAAACTTTTTGAACATGAGTCACCTCACAGGGTGAAGGTAGGATATGACTACCAGTATCAAATAAAAGGTAGTGGTGAATCCTCCTATAAACTAAATTTCAGAAAGTTTATGAAGATGAAGGATGTCCTATTTGTACCAGGATTAAAGAATAACCTTCTCTCCATCTTTGCATTGGATGTAAAAGGAATGAGGGTTGCATTTATATATGGCCAAGTCCTTATGTGTCCAAAAGGAAAGAATATAGATGATTTAGTAGTGATTGGAAAACAAGAAGGAGGACTATGCAGACTAAAGGTCCATCCAGAACAAGACTTGGTCCATGACTCAGTAGAGTCAAATAAACTTTGGCACAGAAGGCTTGCACATGTGCACTATAGGGAACTACCACTTGCAATCAAAGTTGTTGAAGGTCTTCTAGAAATACAAGAAAACCATGATAGTGTCTACAAAGGATGTGCAAAAGGAAAGAACACAAAGAAGACATTCCCATGTAGCGAGAGCATGGTAAAGGGAATATTGGAAATCATTCACTCCAATGTATGTGAGATAATGTCATCCAATTCATTAAGTGGGTATGTATACTATGTTTCTTTTATTGATGATTTTTCTAGGAAGACATGGATATACTTCTTAAAGAACAAAGATGAAGTATTCAGCAAGTTCAAGGAATTCAAAGCCTTAATTGAGAACCACATAGAAAACAATATTAAGACCTTTCGATTAGATAATGGTGGAGAATTCACATCAAATGAATTCAAAGAGTTATGTAAAGATTCAGGTATTAATAGGGAGGTAACCACTCCAAATAATACACAGCAGAATGGGGTTGCAGAAAGGAAGAATAGAACTATCATGGAAGCTGCAAGGGTAATGCTTCATGATCAAGATCTTCATGTCCATCTATGGGCAGAAGCTACCAGAACAGTAGTGTATGTACATAACCATAATCCACATAGAGTACTAGAGAACAAGACACCTAAAGAAGTATTTTCGGTAAGAAACTAGAGGTCATCCATCTAAGAACATTCGGTTGTCTAATATACATACACATTCCAAAAGAAAAGAGGACAAAGTTAGATCTTTCTAGAAAGAAGGGTATATTTGTGGGATATAGTGAAAGCTCAAAAGCTTATAGAATATACTTCCCAGTATTCAAGAATATCAACATTAGGAGAGATGTAACATTTGACGAAGATTCATCCTACAACAAATCCAGAAAGAGACCAGTTGAAGACTCTGAAGAAACAGAAGTACCCAGAATTCCTAATACAACAATAAACAAAGAAAATCCAGAAGGGTATCAAGAAATGGAAGAACATTAGGAACCTATATATCCAACTTAGGAAAATTATCCTCACAAGAGGAAACCTGCATGGGTACAAGAGGCTATCCAAGGTGCATAAAGATATGGGGATCCAGAAAAAACACATAGAGAAAGAAGGAGAGCTACGTCCTCCTCTAGATATCTAGCCCCATTATGTGACATCATTGATAAAGAACCTTCCAACTATGAATAAGTGAAAAAGAAGAAAGAATTGAAGGATTCTATGATCGAGGAGTACCAGTCGATCATGAAGAATGATGTCTAGGATGTTGTCTGTAGACCAGAGGGGAATTCTATTGGGACTTACAAATGGATCTACAAGATCAAGCATGCTGCAGATGGTAGCATAGAGAAATATAAAGAAAGATTTGTGGCTCGTGGATTCTCCCAGAAAGAAGGAATAGATTATGAAAAAAAATTTGCTCCTGTATCCAGATACACTTCCATTAGATTAGTACTTCTTTGGCTACAGTAATGAAATGGAAGATACACCAGATGGATGTCAAGACTGCTTTCTTGAATGGTGTAGTGGAAGAGGAAGTGTATGTGAAGAAGCCACTTGGTTTTGAGATACATAACAGGGAGACTCATGTATGTGAACTAAAGAAATCCATGTATGGTTTCAAACAGGAACCCAGGACATGGTACGGAAGAATTGACAGCTTCCTATCCATCTTAGGCTTTACTAAGAGTAAAGCAGATTCCAACGTTTACTACAAGGTTGAAGAAGGAAACCCAGTGATACTACTACTGTATGTAGATAACCTATTTGTAGTCGGTATGGATGGGTTGATTGATGACACGAAGAGGAAGCTTGTTGATAAGTTCGAGATGAAGGACTTGGGTATGATGCACTACCTTCTAGGCATGGAGGTGTGGAAGAATGTAGATTGAATTTCCCTAGGACAAGGGAAGTATGCAGTAGAGATCATGAAGAGGTTTGGGATGATGGACTGCAAGGCCATAACCACACCTATGGCATCGAACCTGAATCTATTGAGTGATGCTTCATCAGAAGTGGTTGATGCTACGATGTATCATCAAATGATTGGGTCCTTCATGTGCTTGATGAATACAAGACCAGATATTTGCTTTGTTGTGAACAAATTAAGCCAGTTCCTGATAGATCCGAGACATGTTCACTTCATTGTTGCAAAGCATATTCTGAGGTACCTAAAGGGTACATTTGATTATGGGATCAAGTATGAGGGAATCAGAAGATTAACCTGGAGGGTTATGTTGATTTAGATTAGGCAGGTAGTTTCATCAACAAGAAGAGCACTTCGAGGTGTTTCTTCAGAATGGGATTAGGTGTGATCTCTTGGTTTAGTAGGAAACAGTCTTGCGTGGCACTCAGTACAGCTAAAGTAGAGTATGTCACAGCTTGTTTAGCTAGTTGTGAGGCAGTATGGCTAAGGAAGCTATTGTCTGATGTTTGATCTCTAGTTGGATGCTACTTGTATATATTGCAACAACCAAATTTGTGTGATGTTGTCAGACAACTCGGTGTTCCATGAAAACTTGAAGCATATTGAGATCAAATATCACTATATCAAGGATATGGTACAGAGAGGAGTAGTGAAACTCCAGTATGTTGCAATGGATGAGTATATAGCTGATGTTTTGACCAAGCCATTGGCCAGAATGAAGTTTGAGTACTTCAAGGAGAAGCTCGGTGTTCTCCAGATTGAGGTTCCTTCCAAGGGGAAGTGATGAGACCTTCAACCATTCTGACATGGTGAGAGGATTGGTTCCTTCCATCGTAATATGTAAGTGTAGAGATGCTATGATATGATTATGGGTTGTGTTA
This sequence comes from Pseudotsuga menziesii, assembly GCA_001517045.1. NCBI lineage: Eukaryota > Viridiplantae > Streptophyta > Pinopsida > Pinales > Pinaceae > Pseudotsuga > Pseudotsuga menziesii. The sequence continues at coordinate 222,348 of LPNX010643658.1, read as the reverse complement.
CCACAGGATCAGTGCAAATCAATTCTAATGTGATTGAGGGATGTTTTCCCACATGATCAGATATAAGTGTTGAAGGCCATTCTCTGGGAGAATGGAGGCACCTGGTCAGTTACCAGAAATACTCATCCTGGAGCTAATATCCACTCTGATGTGATTGAGGGATGTGTTCCCACATGATCAGATATAAGTGTTGAAGGATATCCTTTGGAAGAATGGAGGAACCTGGTCAGTTACCAGGAATACTTAGCCTAGACCTAAGATCCATTCTGATACGACTGTGGGATTGGTTCCCACATGATCAGTTGTAAGTGTAGAGCCCTTCCATTGATGGTAGTAGTTGTGTCCTACCATGCCACTGGTTGTAAGTGCTGGGCCCTTCCACAGATGATAGTAGGTGTTCCCTATCATGCTGATGGTTGTAAGTGTTGGTCCCTTCCACAAATGATAGTAGGTGTGTCCTATCATGCCGATGGTTGTAAGTGTTGGGCCACAGATGATAGTAGTTGTGTCCTATCATGCTGGTGAATGTAAGTGTTGGGACTTTCTGACATGGTTCTTGGATGTGTTCCTCCCATGGTCGGATATAAGTGTTGGGCCTTTCTGACATGGTTCTTCAATGTGCTCCTCCCATGTTCAGATGTGAGTGTTGGGCATGCCTTTTTTACATGTATGTTGGATGTGTTCCTCGTATGGTCAGATGTAAGTGTTGGGTAGGCCATTCTAACTTAGGGTCAGATATAAGCACTGAAGAATACCTACCTGGAGGATAGGCCTACAACCAGCATGAAAAAGGGTTGGCCCTCTAGAACTTCCTATGATGAGAAGAATCGAGAGATAGCACCTGTGATGATGATCCAGTAGAGATGATCTAGATCTAGATATGATCAAGATCTAGTGATGTTCTAGATACACTAATGATCCAAATACAGTGATGATCCAGATCCACTAATGATGACCCAATGATGATCCAGTGATGATCTAGTGACTATCCAAGTCTAGTAATGAAAATGACTTGAAGATGAAAATGACTTGATGTTGATCCAGATGATACAGAGAAGAATACTTGTGCTAATAAATTGTGTCGAGAGAATACCTTCCCAGTTAAGAGGGAGTGTCCATGTATTTGTAACTTCATAATGTATTCACTTGTATATCTTATGTATTATACCCGGATGTTTATTCCGGGAAGTATATTTAATGTAATTGAGCCATGTCATGCCTCGATGTTCTTATCGGGAGATTCAATAATGTAAACAAGTCATATAAAGTCATAAATGGTAACCCTTCATGTTGTTCAACGGTTAAAATCCCCACAGTTGTGGGGCTCTAGGGTTATTAGAGTCTCCTAGAGAATTCAGCCCTAGTGAGTTATTGTCAAGTCAAGAATTAGTATAAATAGAGAGTGAGCCTCTCTATTTATCACACATTCACTCACACTCAGTTGTAGCACATAACTGAGAGAGAGAGAAGAAGCTGGGACAAGAGAGAGAGAAACTACTACTGTTGGGAGATCATCTTACTGTTTTGGGTCTTACTTTTGGTGTTGATTCTATCTCTGAGGAAGTTGCGGGGTTTTCTCCTTTATGGTTTCCCCGAGGAAAAATTTTGTGTTCATTGTCTCTTATGTTTGATTGTTGTGCTTGTTATTATCTCAGATAAGATCCTAAGATCATATTGTTGAAATAGATAAAAAATCTAACATTTAAGACATCAAGAAGGGTAAAGAAGCACAACAATATTTAAGGTGCAAAAAATGTAGGATAGATGGACACACTAAGGATAACTGTCTGAACTTCATGAAGTATGTCGCATCAGGTGCACCCAACCCATTAAATGGCCATGGGCTATCGTGGTGTCGCATATGCCACTCAAGAGGCCATCACGACGAAGATTGTTTCTCTTTGCAAAAAGTTGTAAGTACACCTGCAAACCTCTTTTGTAAATTTTGTAAATCAATAGAACATGATGAGAAATATCGTAGACCATATCATCTCTTGAAAGAAAAGAACGTCAATGCCTACTTAATGAAAACTAAAGGGTTCGCTCAGGCTAAACAGGCGCAATCCTCGTATCATCTTGTGCAATTCCCACCTAATCAGTACCAACTGCAATAAGCGCCTTAGTATCCATACGTGCAACAAAACCCCTATATTCCACACTACCAGCAGAAAAAGTACCCACCACAACAAGGACACCCACAAGGAAGGGGTAGCAGAGAATTTAGAGAAAGAGGTGGAGGAGGAGGATTTGGTAGAGAGGGAGGTCAGCTTACATGCTATAACTGTGGACAACCAGGTCACTATGCTATAGATTGTTTAGATCCTGTGAAGACTTGTTCGTACTATAAGGGACATGACCATAATGTTGAATAATGTCCTCAATTGATCACAAATTCGAAAGAAAGTACCATTGCGAGACCTAACCCTGCACAAAACTTGAACCCAATTCTAAATGTGAATGTTCATATTATTGCAGCTGAACCATGATACCTAAACATCGTTGTCATAACTCAAGGACGTGTGGCGACCAGAGCAGACTAGGATAAACCTTAAGAACAATTGCAGCCACAAGTAAGGCCACCAGCATAGAAAAAGGTGCCACTAGACATCCAGAAATAGAAGGAACTATTCTGGGACGTACAATCAGAATTCGTAGGCCTGGAAGTACCATCGAAATCCCTGAATGGTTTCAACACATATTCCGGAAGAAGGTTCCACCAAAGGTTAGTAAGCTAAGAACCTTTCTGTCAAGTTGTTTAATGCTAATACAAGATTAAGATGATATTTTAGAACTACAAGCAATGATAGAAGAGATATCTATAGAGCTGTGAGATAAAAAGAAAGTTAACCAAGTATGGAAAAAATTTAAAACCAGCCGCGAGTTGATGATGACTGCGCAGATAGGTGACTACGACATGGATAATATCATCTTGGATCTGGGATTAGATGTCAATATCTTGATGTGACAAACTTGGGAGAGTATGGGTAAGTGACGCTTGGACTGGTCTCCTATCCAGTTGTGACTTGCCAATCAGGTGAAGGTCCTACCCATTGGTTGGTTGAGTAATGTATCCGTTAATATAGAAGGATTGCGCACTTTTATAGAATTTGAAGTCATGAACATTGTTGATGATATGAACCCATATCCCACTCTAGTGGGAATATATTGGGCCATAGACAATCAGAACATCATAAATTTCAAGGAAAGGATTCTCTCATTTGAATATGATGAAATGAGGGTAGTATCATCCATTGATCCATTAGAGGGACAGAGATACGTCAATCCTATATATAATGAGGGACATGGTGACTATCTTGACCAGATCTATAATATCACAGATATGTAGGAAGATTACATTAATCCTACTGCAAATGGAAACCTGAGATGCAGATGCACGAGTTAATGTATATCTGAATCGGGAGAGGCTTTAGAGGGTTGGAAAAATAGATTACATGAAGTCTCTATGATAAGGTGTGCAAGAGTACAAGGTCTATGTGATAGGTGGAGAATGAGTCAAGGGAGCTAACCACCTATGAGGGTTTCATATACACATTGGAAATGACACCTAGAACCTGGTATACCACTATGGAACTGCGACAAGGAACCCAAGATTGGGAAGGAATAGCTAACCTGTTTGCGCATACATTTGAATTTGTTGATGAGTACCCTACAATTGATGTTGTGCTTCAAATGGTAAAGGAGAGGATATTTGCTGAAAACCATATCAAAGAGGCTAATTATCACCAATGCAGTGCATTACCATTATTACCATATCAAAGAGGAATGAAGTGACTAATTCCTCCATCCCTTGAAAATCATGAAAGTACATATCGATTTGACAAAGAACCTGAAGTTCACCAATATCAGAGATTATTGGGATGATGAAGCAGTTGCAAATATCATGAATCTACTGCATGAGTATCAGGACCTATTCCCTACCAACTTTTCAGAAATGAGGAAAATAGTTGGAGACTTAGGGGAGATGAAAATACCCCTGTGACTAGATGCTAAGCAATGACAAATGGCATGTCATGATGAACATATCAGGTTTAAGCCAGCTGAAAAAGGAGGACTTGTCTTATTGTATGACAGCAAATTGTTGAAGCACCCGGGAAAGTTGAAGAGACCTTGGCTAGGTCCATATAGGATCATGAACATAACTGATGTGGGCACAGTAAAAATATAGAAGTTGTATGGTACCTATGTCATGGGTATGATGCATGACAGTTGCCTAAATCCGTACTACAACATGCATAACATCCTGGGTTAGAATATTTAAAAAAAAAGATGATAGGTCAAAGGATGTAACCTATTCTATCACAGGGCTACGAGAAAACCAACATAAAAGCACAAGAGATAAGCGCAAGCAACGAAACATGCAAGAATCAAGTCACCACACGAGCTCAAGCAAGGAAAAGGAAGCGCATGGCAGGTATAGAAGGAATCTGTGTCAGCCAAGAATGTTGTGCAGAAGAGGAAATCGGCACAGAAGAAGGAATATGTGCAAAAAGATGTCACTTGCGTGGAAAAATTGAGCAAAGAAAAAATCCATTAGCGCATGGGACAAAGCAAAAAGTGGTAAAAGGATGCAAAAAGAGGAAATGATAGGTTGGCCAGCATTAAACTCCAAATCTCTGACAAAGATTTAGGAAGCTATGATAGCTAAGTGACATTAATTCAACACGGTATGAGGAACATGGAAGCGTACTTTTTGGTCCCATCACCTATCCTCAGCATAACTACCATAACTAGCACGACGGGTACACCCCAAAAAGCAAGTTGTAGAAGTTAATGAAGAATGTGTCGAAAGAAGCAACCTGGGAGATCGATTAGACCTGGACATCTCGTTAAGTGATGACTGCAGGACGTAGAGGGCTATATAAATACTTGGCCTCCCCATTAAGAATTATGTTATGCACACTAAGACCTAAGAAAACTAGATCCACACGATCAGAGAGATAAACCCTGCAATCCTTGTTCAATTACACCGACGCCCATGGTAATTAACACCCCCAGTGGAAGTGAGGCATCAGACACAACTATTATCTCTGGTTTCCCCATTGACAAGGAAGAAGAAATACAGTTGCATGAGGTACACCAACTACAACAACAACCAGAGATTGACCCCATGGTAAGAACACGCAAATAAATGGTTCCTCGTGTAGTATGTATTTTTCCCTTACTACAGGTAGGAATAGCTCCCTTCTGTCTATAGCAGGGAAGGGTAGGTTTCCTGTGAGGATGGAATAAAAATGAAATAAAACCCTACAAACAAGGTTAGGGCCTAACTGTAAAAACCCTGCAAAGAACTGTTAAAGAACAAAAGAGCTGTAAGCAACCTATGGAAACCTACACCAAAACATTAGCAATAAACCTACAAGCAAAAGATATTAGATAACTACAATAAAAATTATAGAAAACATAAGTATACCTTCTCTAGGTGGAAATGGGCCACCATGGCCTAGCTTTGGGAGCACCTCTCAAATGGAATGGGAGCTTTGGGTCAATGGAGGAATGGAGGAGAGAGAGGGTGAATGACTTGAGAGGAAATGGTCTCAAGGCACTCACCCAGGAAGCATAATGATAGGGAGCTGAGAAGTGATTTGAGAGTGACCCCCACCCCTTTCTGTATACTTGTTCTTGAGATTTTTAGGGTTTTAAGCCCCTGGTTGGGGCTTTAGCCCCTTTTTTGGGCCTTTAGCCCCTTTCACCCAATCCTTAGCTCCTTTGGGGGTTTTAAGCTCCTTTGAGGGGTTTTAGCCCCTTTTTGGAGGTTTAAGCCCCTATGAGTGCTATTTTGGCTCTTTTTAGGGGTTTTTAAGCCCTTTCTTATTTTTTTGAGCCTTTTTGAGGGTGCAGGGGTCAAATGAGGGTCGTGCATGGGTGTCTTTGGGTGGTGTAGGTCATGTAGAGTTCACTAAGGGATTTTTTGGGTTAACAAATTGCCCCCTGATGTGTGAGGGCAGGAGCTCATCGTATGGTCGAAAGAAATCATAGGATTTTCTAGGGAGAGGTGGTGATTCCAAGGCTGGGGCATGGTGGCTTTTGGTTTTTCTATTAATATGTTTCCCATCAATGGGTGAGATAAAAATAATGTGTGACATGTATATGGATGAGGTGGGCATCCCCATGCTCATAACGATGTCAAAAGAATAATGTGATCTAAGCTGTATAATGAAAGAGTCGATCATGTACAACTGTTGTTACAATAGTGGTTGCCTCAATGAGAGGAAAAATACAATAATGATCTGAAGGACTATTACATTGGACCCATGGAATTCTCATGGAATGCTATATCTTCATGAATGATGGCATGTTGGGTCTAGAATGGTACATAGTTGTAGGGTCTCATTGAGAGAGAGTTAAAGTCTCTGTGGTACAAATATGCTGCATCAATCATAAATCTATTTAGAAGCACTACTGGGGATTTTGAACACTGTCTCCAATGCAACTTGGAATTAAAAATGGAAATGAACCTACTAGGATCCCTCATATAGGAATGCAATTATAAATCTTTGGTCTTAGGAATGGCACGGCCCACTAACATAGCCGCTTCCTGAAGAGAAGAATGCAGAGGAACCGTTGCTTCACCAAGTCAATCGTGAAGAGAATGAAGGAGATGAAAACCAAGATGATCAGTCGCAGGAACACAATGAGGAATATGATGACATTGATGACTCAGATGATCATGCATCAAAGTTCCCACCAAGTCAACAGCATGCAAAGACACAGATGCATGCACCACAAGAAGAGGGCCACTTGTCTTGCAAAAAAGAATAAAGCTGACATAACAAGGAACATAAACACATTGACTGAAGATGATGTACAAGAACTTATAGATGTTGTTTCTAAGGTCGCAAAAGATAACCTCGCTAGTCTGAGGACGCATCAATTAAAAATTACTACCCAATTCAAGGTCCATATCAATAAGTTGATAGAGGCCATCCAAGATGTCAAAGCCACTGTGGAGGCCGAGACATATGGTGTTGATCCCAGTATTCCACTAGTTACACTAGCATTAGTGCTGAGAATCAAAGTGGTGATTCGAAGGCAGGAAATGAAGGAAGATGTATAGACAAGTGAAGGTCCTGATGACAACAATACACAGATAGACTTCTCCAAGCTAGCCTTGAATGAATTGTATGACATTCAGTAAGCAGTCGCGTCTAAAATTTGGCTAAGGGAAAATGTTTTTTTCTTATTAGGAAACAAAACAATAGTGGGAGGAAAATCTATGCAAGGCCTTGTTGAAAGAGAAAGAGAAATAACTGTAGGGGAGAATCACCCTTCTTGCCAAAAGAGACAAGGAAATACTAGCGTGTGAACAAGATGCGTCACATTAGTGGACTCTATCAAGAATGCCATTGCAGCATTCCTGCCAGAGGCAAGACAAGAAGATGAAGACTCCCTGGCTAAAGTAAATAGGCTCACAAAGATTGCGTAGGGTCTTCGGTAGTAAGTGGAAGAGCTGAAAGCTAGAAAAATGCCAAGCATAGCCCCAGAGGTGCTTCAGTAAAGATGAATACTAGTGCATGAAGATGCTAAGAAAATCAGAGAATGCGAAGCACTCTGTGCAAAGGTCACATATGTTGTCCCTACCATTTGGGGAGCGATGCTTAAAGATGAAAGAGTTGAGGAAATCAGATAGAGTGCATGAGAGGAAGATGAGAAAATCAGCACTGCAAAGGTGAAACTAAGGAAGCTTCCCCTCTAGCAAAAGGTCACCAAAAATGTAGAGATCAAGAGACTGCAACAAGAAGTTCCCTTCATGAGTGAGAATACGATAGGGAAGTTGAGGTAGAGACACATCAGTCGAAATCCAAGTGATGCATAGACCTTATTCATCCTGTGCAACAAAAAATTCAATGAATAGTACAATCAATAGAAGCAGAACCATTGGACCATTCCCATTCCGACCGTGTTGAGCAGTTGGCCGCACAAGCAGAAGAAGTTATAGAGGAAGTTGCTAAGGTTCAACAGATGGTGAAGACATTCCAGGACAAGGTTTGTCCTCCTGTGTATCCTGAGCCCATGCTGGCAACTTAAAATTGTGCAAGGAAATAAGGCTGAGGCATGCAGCTAAAAAAAAAGAAAAAAAATCAAAAGGAAGGAAATCAATGATAAAAGCATGTCCAGCACAACCTAGTGCGGGAAAAGGAAGTTACACTGAAAAATGGGGTGCTATAAACCCACCAACAAACCAGTAAGAGACAACTGGCAAGAGGTAGCAGAAATGTGGTGGACACTGACGGATCCTTACATGCACGAGGGTTGAACAAATATTTGGTGCTCACGACAGGACAATGCGCTGGAAGAAATGACTAGCTCATCAGGTACGGGAAACTTTGTGATGATGGTTGGGCATCACATCAATAATCGATCATGAATGTCAGTGCAGGAAAATGACAATGGGGTTAATCATAGAAAATCTGAGAGGCAGATTCGGTGTTCCATAGAAGGGTCGTGTCCTAATGATGCACCTAGATAAGTCAAGTTGGCATGCGAACCAATGATCCTCTTATAAAATAAGGACGTGCCTAGAGCCAACATCACTTGGTCATGCTAATTGAGCACCAGTTACAGATGGGTTGGGGTGCACCATGGCCAGCAATGCAGCTGGATAAAGCAGTTGCTGCAACCTTCATTGTGTGGTTTATCTTGAAAGATGGGGATAATGAGGACATTCTCAGTTTGCAAGTTATTTTGACCAAGCAAGAAATCTCTGGCGAAGTCATCCTTGGATATTTCCTTTTCAGTCGGTTAGCTTCCCTGACTACAGCACCTGGAAGGAACCTGGTGGGGATCTAAGTTCTTTCCCCACTTCACTAAGTCTGCAGGGCTAGAGAATAGGCCCAACTTTCGGTAGTCAAGGAGAGATTTGAATGTGTCAAAGGACCAAGTGGGCAGATGTTGGCTTCCAAGAAGGACCAAATGGCCAGATGCCACCTTCCAAGAATGGCCGCATGGCCATATATGGCTTGTAGATCATGATGCTTAGATGAATTTAATCAAAGGTTAGGAATCATTCGTCCCTGATCACCCCCTCGAATTCAAGGTTTTTTTTTGTTTTCAATATGGACAATGCTTCATTATTCAATCTCGATATCTATGGCACATGCGATCATTAGTTGGGCACTTCTAGCAAAAATGGTGAGAGATTGTAGTACAACTCCAATGCTATAGACTCCCTTTCTACCTGACATAGCTCGAGAGCACACCGCAAGACTGTGATAAGAAGCAGAAAAACAAGATGAAGAGTAAAAGGAGAATGAAGAGGAACAAGAAGAATATAATATTCAAATGATGTNACTAAAGTTTTGTAATCTAAAAAATTTTCTAAGTATGGAATGAGGCCACGATGCAGGAAACAACACCAAAAAAAAAAAAAAAGGAACAAAGTGTGCAAGGCAGGACACAAGAGAAGGAGCACAAGAAAAAAAATTTAGCAAAGAGACAACCACATAGGTTTTTCGACCTCCTATGTCCATTGCTTCATGGCTCAGGACAAGCCACATGTGAGTGTTGGGGGCCTATTAGCCTAGGAAAAAATCACAAGGAAGAAATTCATGTGCAAACAAAAGAAGGTGCACCACACACGTGATAGAAAGAAAGGAAGGTCATGAAGGAAGCAAAGGACCAATGTGGGAAGAATGGAGAGGCACGCAACGAAGGAAAGGTGAGTGCATGAGTGTATATATGATAATGACCGAAAAACAACAGGTGTAGATCATGGTCATTTAAGGCAGCATAAACTGGAAGTAACACATGTATGAGGGAATATTTATAAGTCAGGCTGATAGTTCCTCGTGTCAAGTAATAATCACCACAATTGTAGCCTAGGAGGTGACTCATGGTGATAGTTAATGGACTTCCTATATGCAGTCGGCCCTACGTGGTCATGTAACATAGTATAAATAGGAGGGATTCAGTAGTTAAAGGGTTGGTCATGGTTTCTTTTTAGTTGTTTCTTAGTTTAGTAATACTTGATCGATGGTTGATCATTGGTTGGTGATTAATATTTATTGTTTTGGATGTTGATTGGTGATCCATAGGAAGGATTCCATTTTGCTATAATTTTGTAGATATTAGAGGAGGAGAAGACTTAGGAAGAGTCTCATAGTGATAGGAATATTTTGAGCCTCATATCTGGCTCCTGCGTGCGCACACTACTAGGAGTAGGAGTAGGTTACAAGAACAAACCAGAGAGCATGAGAACCAAAAGTTTGAGTCATAAAGACATATCATAAGATCATTCTACATCCTACAGACTGCAAGGTGCTATATCCTTTTCTCATGCCAAATGAAGAGCACCTCGGTGGTTTTTCCTACATGGTTTTCCACATTATCCCTTGTGTTTGAATGGGTGATTGATGTCATGAATGTTTATGTGAATGGTTATTAGTTTCTTACTATATGATGATGATTTATTGATGAAATTCATGATGTTATATTGTAATCAGTAGATGGATGTTTGGGAAATTGTCTTTGAAATATATGCATATCTCGGTCTGTACATAATGTCTTCAATTGTAATGTAAGTTACAAACGGTCTGTTAGCACGAGTCAGTTGTGTCACACAAGTTGTGCCAGTTCCAAGGTTGAGAACATGGTTAGGTTGTGCAGATTGACATATAGTTGTGCTCAGTCATGCAATTCTGACTCCATTGTCCAAACATCATGTTTCCTTCATCAAGCTCCTTGGTTGTCCACCAAGGGACTATAATCCATCATCAAGTGAGGAAACATGGTTCCAGAGGTTACATCGAAGAGATATCTCAGGTGAGACTACATCTGCTTTAGGGGCATTGACAACCGGGATTTCTCTGTCAGGCTGGTATCTGGATTATTTATTGGGTTGATGGGTCACACAAAACCTGGGTTGCGCGAGTTAGGAAAAGTGGCCAACACTAAGCCCTTCACTATTGATAGTTATTGTTGTGACAATGGACTTGGTGATGTCCTCCTTCAAGATGAACATCTCATTTCATTCACTAGAAAATCCACTTCTGGAAATACTTTAGATACCTCTACATATGACAAGGAAATGATGGATGTTTTTGATGCAGTACAAAAATGGCATCCATACCTCTTAGGGAATCATTTCTCCATCAATACTGATCACCAGAGTCTGAAATATTTCTTCTAACAATAGGTCTCATCCCCAACACAATATAAATGGGTTATAAAACTCATGGCTTATGACTATGAGATCACTTACAAGAAAGGTAACGACAATCTTGTGGCGAATGATCTTTCCCATACAATTGATGACCATGCTTCTCTTTCAGCTATTTCTATCCCAATTCCAAATTGGTTACTATCTATTCAACAAAGCTATGTAAATGAGTTTTCCTAATCTGAAATCATCCAACAATTGGCCAGTAATCCTTCTATTGTACTGCATTACTCTTGGTATGGATCTTCTCTGAGATACAAGGGTTGTCTTGTGCTTCCCCATAGCACATATCTTCACCGAGATGTCTTCTATGAACTCCATGATTCTCCATCGGTAGAGCACTCTGGGTTACTCAAAATGTATGAGAGGGCATGATGTAAATTATTTTGGAAGGGAATTAAATGGGAAATTCAACAAATGGTTTCCGAATGTGATACCTTTCAACACCACAAGGGTTAAAATACACTCCTTCTCAGCTGGCTGGAACCCATTCCCATCCCTACAATGATTTGGATAGATATTTCAATGGATTTCATTGAAGAGCTCCCTAAATCTGAAGGGAGCACCATAATATTGGTTGTGGTTGATTTTCTCTTCAAATATATTCATTTTTGTGCTCTCTTCCATCCATATACCACCTCCTCAGTCACACAAATTTTCATTGACCAGATATTCCATCTTCATGGAATCCCTTCTTCTATTGTCTCAAACTGCGACACAACTTTTACAAGTAATTTTTGGACTGAACAATTTTTCCTCACTCACATCGACTTGGATGTGATTTCAGGATATCATCCACAAACAGATGGTCATATTGAATTCATCAACAAATGTTTGGAAACTTATCTTTCTTGCTTCACCTATGAACAACAACATCAGTGGGAAAAGTGGCTTCCTCTCGTTGAATGGTGGTACAATAATTCCTACCATACTGCATCTAAAATGACTCCATATGAAACAATTTATGGTCACACACCTCTAGTGCTCCTTCAATATACCCCCAATAGTTCAGTAGTTCAGGAAGATGACATGGTTCTTCGAAACCAAGATCAGATTCTTCACATTATGCAGGACAATATTCACCTGGAAAGAAATCACATGAAACAACAGGTCGATCAATACTATTATGAACACACTTTTCAAGTTGGTGATATGATTTTTCTTCATCTAAATCCTTACAAGAAATCCTCCCTGAAACTCAAAGGGCATCATCAATTGGCTCCAAAGTTCTACGGGCCATATAAGATTCTTCAGAATATTGGGTCTATTGCTTATAAATTGGAACTTCCTCCTTCTTCTCACATTCACCCAATGTTCCAGGTCTCTTGTCTTAAGAAAATTGGCACCAACATCAAAACACAAATTGGTTCACCAGAACTTGATAATGAAGGATCCATAATTTTGGATCCAGCGGCCATCATCAATAAGCGCACTTGTCATCTTCGCTCTTGGTCCATCAAAGAGGTCTCAGTTTAGTGGCATGACATGAAAGGAGAGGATTCTACATGGGAACTACTCCTTCACATTCAACAATAGTTTCCACATCTAAATATTTGAGGACAAACATTTTCTAAGAGGGAGGGGATGTTAAGAACTTGTGTCAACCCTCCTCTTTATTTTCTTAGTATATTTTGTGGGACGCATATGCTTTGTAAGTCGTCTAGTTAGTATATTGTTTTATCACCCATTCATGGGGAGTAATAGTTGTTAAATATTCCAGTTAGTATGTTTCATTGTCCCACATTCATGCGTAGTAATAGTTGTTTAGATTACAATTAGTATATAAGTATGTGGTGAGGATAATGAAGGCATCCAAGAATTATTTGTATTTATCTTGCTAAAAGGTGTTTTTTTTCTTAGGATCCAACTAGATTATCTACAATCTTTATCTGAAATAATAACAAGTATAGAAAGATGAATAGGATATAAAATATACACAAGACACAAATATTTTCACTGGGGAAACCATAAAAGAGAAAACCCCCCAAACTTCCTCAAAATAGTAAGATGATCAAAAGCAGCAATAAGTAGTATTCAACAGCTATCTATCTCTTCTCCTTTGACTATCTCTCTCTCTCTCTCTCATGCGAACTTGAGAGTGTGAGGTGTGTATAAATGAGGGAGAGTGCCTCCCTATTTATACAATTTTAAGGCACTAACCAAACATAAGACTCGATCCCACATGTCATCTCACATGGGGCCCACTTCTTCTAGAGAGACTACAAGTACATATCACATGATGTTACACTAGTGACTATTGACCTGAATTACAATGGATGTTGTACCTCAAGGTCTAGACATAATTTATACATCCGATAAAGGAATAGCACACATCCCCAATGGGGGTACAACAACATATAATGATAATATACATCAGAATATCTTCTTATGTTACAAATACATTAGCACTCCCTCTTAACTAGGAAGGTATTCTATCTCTACACAATCATCAACACATCTGGTCAGGTATTCATTACATTGTCATGATCATGGATTCATAGAGTATTAATCATAGTTGTTTCCATCATATTATTATAATTTTATCATCATACCATACTATCTGTCATTGGAAGTTTCTACAGATCCAACCCTTTTTCATGTTGGATGTAGGCCTAGTCCTCTGCCAGGTATTCATCACATTTTGAGCAAGCGTTGATGTAAAAATTTTCTAAGATCTTATTTACATTTCCACATAAATACCCTGCATATTCTACCTTCATCTCATTGTATCCATATCATCACTTTTGTTATGCATAATACAAAACAATAAGCAACCAAAGAATCTACAGTCCACCTGCATTCTATTAAAGAACCGCCTAGGTACATCTCTTGTGCTTCATGACCTTATCATCTAAACATGGGAACTTCATATATATCATATATATGGTAGGATGAATTAAGACCCAATAACCTGCCACACCAATACCTTTTTACGTTCTTCTGATCACCCTTAATGTATTACATCAGAACAACCCACGTCCAACATCTTTTTCATTCAGATAACCTTCGAGACATATTACATCCGAGTAACCTGCATACCATGTCAGGGATCGGTATTCAAACTCATACAACCCATGGGACATATTAGATCTGAATAATGTGTGTACGATGGTAGGGATCAATATTTACATTCAGACAGCCTGTCAGAGGACTGATCACGCCCAAGCAACCTGCTACACCAGGATTTTCTTACTCGAAAAACCTGTCACACTTCACATGTGAGATAATATGATTTGTAACATATACAACGATAACCTATGAGATTCACCAAGATTTTATATCCAAGGGTAACCTACAGGACTGATTATGTCTGAGAAACCTACAAACTTCGCAAGAATGTTACGCTCATACAACCTGTCTTTATAGTTATTCTAGAACACATCACTCCCTCTTTCAAAGAATCTTGTTCTTGATCTTACCAAGTCTTTCTATGAAGGACTCAAACTTCACTCTCACAATATGCTTGGTAAACACATCGACTATCTTCTTCTGTGTTGTCATGTACTAGAGATTCGTTGCTCCTCTTTGCACCATATCCCTGAGATAGTGGAACTTGATCTCGATGTGCTTCGACTTGTCATGGAACACTCGGTATTCCATTAGCTTCATGCAACTTTAATTGTCGAAAAATATGCAGGTGACATACAACTAGAGATCAAATAATTCAGACAGTAGATTCTATATACACACTTCCTTGTAACTAGCCGAGCAAGTGACAACATACTCTACCTCTATTGTACTCAGTGCCACACATGATTGCTTCCTATTGAACTAGGAGATCATGCCAGATCCCAAATTGAAGCAACAACCTGAGGTGCTATTCTTTGTCAGTGGTGTTACGTTCCCAGTCCAAATCAACATAACCATGTAGGTTAATCTTCTAATTTTCATCATACTTAAGCCCCTAATTCATTGTACCTTTTAGTTACCTTGGAACATGATTTATCGCTATTATGTGAACCTGTCTAAGATCCGTCAGGAAATGGCTTAGGGTGTTTAATGGAAATCATATTTCTGGTATTGTATTCATGACCTGCATCAATGATCCAATCATCTAATGATACATCATGGCATCAACCTTCTCATATGAAGCATCACTCAAAATATTCAACTTAGATTCCATAGGTGTGGCCATAGCCTTGTTGTCCAACATTCAGAATCTCTTTGGAATCTCCACTACATACTTCCCTTCCCCATGGAATATTCCATCTACACTCTACCACACCTCCATGCCTAATAAGTAGTGCATCATACCTAGGTATTTCATCTCAAAATTTGTAGCAAGTCTCCTCCTTGCATATGTAATGAGTTCCTCATCTCATGTTGGAAATAATTCACTAACATACATAAGGAGTATCACTGATCTTCCGTATTCCACCTTGACATAGAGGTTGGAATCTTCTTTGCTCTTGGTAAATCCCAAGTTGATCAGAAATCTATCCTTCCTTTCCTTGGTGCTTGTTTCAATACATACAAGGCCTCCATCAATTTGCACACATAGATATTCCTATCATGTGTCTCAATTCCTTGTTGTTGTTCCAAGTACACTTACTCTTCAACTACGTCATTCAATAAAGTTGTCTTAACATCCATCTGATGTAATTTCCATTTCATAACTACTACCAAAGCAAGTATGGTCCTTATGGAAGTGTACCTACCTATGGGTTCAAATTTATCTTTGTAGCGTTTGCCTTGTTTCTGTGAGAATGCTTATGATATGAACCTTTCCTTTTGTTTCTCGATGCTACCATATGCAACATGTTTTATCTTGTAGATCCACTTTGAAGTCACAACATACTTCTTCTTTGGTCTCGAAACAACCTCCTAGACATTATTATTCATGATCAACTATTATTCCTCGATCATCACATCCTTCCATTCTTTATTTTATGTGGATCTTCATATGTGGAAGGTTTCTATCAATGATGTCACACAGTAGGGCTACATATATATTTTAGCTATTTTCCCTCTTTCTCTCTCTGTGTATTCCCTCTAGAGCTCCATACCTTTCAGCTTCTCATAAGAGCTCCCGTTCCCAAGCTAGTTTCCTCTTTTGGGAGTCCTTATCAAGTAATTTATCTACCGACTCTTGTGATTCTATCATGTCATGATCTTCAAGATCTTCTGGAATTGATTCTCCAATTTCCATGCCTCGGACTCACGACTCCTTAGGTTCCTCAACTTCCCAGATAAGAGTCCTCCTGGATCTAAAGTATGTTGAGTCTTCATCAAAGGTTACATATCTACTCATGTTTATCTTCTTGAATCCTAGGAAGCATATTCAATATGCCTTTGACGTATTAATATATTCTACAAATACACCCTTCTTCCCAAAAGGATCGAGCTTGGTCATTTTCTCCTTTGGGACATGTATATACACCGGGAAATGAAATATTCTCAGATGTCTAACTTCGAGTTTCACTCTTGAGAAATCCTCTTTAGGAGTCTTCTTGTCAAGTACTCTATGAGGTATGGTTTTGTACATACACAGTTTTTTTTGCTGCCTCCATCCAAAGGTGCATAGGAATATCCTGGTTAAGAAACATTTCTTTCGCTTCTCATATTATGGTTCTATTCTTTCATTTCACAACCCCATTATGTTGGGGATTTTATGGAGTGCTCAACTCCCTCTTAATCCTATATTCTCTGTAGAGTTTCTTGAATTCTTCTGAAGTAAACTCGTTTCCAATCTCTGAACGAAGAATCTTAATCTTCCTATTTATCTAGTTCTCAACCAAGGCTTTATATTCCTTGAACTTTCAAAAAGATTCACTTTTCTCTTTCAAAAAATATATCCAATTATTACATGAGAAAAAATCTATAAAAGAAACATAGTACACATGCCTACTTAATGATATAGAAGACATGGGTCGACATACATCTTAGTGTACTATCTCCAATATTCCTTTAGCCTTGCTCTCACTGCTAGGAAGGGTCTTCTTTCCATTCTTTCCTTTTCCACATACTTTGAAAATGCCTTCATGCTTTGCATGGATCTTTGGTAATCTTGATACTGCACTGATTTCCATTGGTACTGCTTTGTAGTGCACATGTGCAACCCTTTTGTGCCACGGTTCTTTTGGTTCAATCGACCCATGAACCAATGCCTTTTAAAAATATCCCTCAACTTGTAGAAGCCTCCATATTCTTCTCCAATCACTGTTGCATCCTTATTGTCTTTCCTCTGGGAGATATCAGAACTTGGCCATCGACAAACAAAACCCTAATTCCCATTGGACCTAATTGATATATGGTGAGAAGATTCTTCTTCAATATTGGAACATATAGTACGTCCTTCATCTTTAAGGATTTCCCAGAATCAAGCTTGTATGAAGCTTCACCACTCCCTTTTATGTGGTATTGATAATCATCCCCAAGTTTGATATATTTTTTTTCAAATTTTATTAGGAGTGTTTAAAATGTTTCTTTTTCATTTTATTTTCCACAAATTGTACTTGGTACTCTTGTTTTTCGCCTATTTGGTGACAAATGGTTTTTAGCGTCATAACTGACATTTAGTCAACACATATCCAACAAATTATAATGTATACATTGATAATAATAATAATAAATTATTAAGAGAGTATGAGGTGTGTATAAATTAGGGAGATTTCCTCCTTATTTATACCCTTTCAAGTCACTGACCAAACATAATACTCGAGTTTACATGTCATCTCACATGGGGCACAATTTCTATAGAGAGACTACAAGTGCATATTACATGATGTTACACTAGCGACTATTGCCTCGAATTACAATGGAGGTTGTACCTCAAGGTCTAGACAAAATTTAGACATCCCTTAAAGGAGTAAGAAAAATACCCAATGGGGATACAAAAACATACAATGTTAATATACATCAAAATATCTTCCTAAGTTACAAATACATCAACACTCCATCTTAACTAGGAAGGTATTCTCTCTCTACACAATCATCAACACATATGGTCAAGTATTCATCGCATCATCATCATCACAGATTCATAGGGTCTTCTTCATAGTTGTTTCCATCATCTTATTATAATTTGATCATCGTACCATACTATCTATCATCAGAAGTTTTTCCAGAGCCAACCCTTTTTCATGTTGAATGTAGGCCTATTCCTCTACATGTCTTCATCACATTTCAAGAAATCCTTCACATAGAATCTATCCACGATCTTATTTACATTTCCATGGCTATAAAATACATCTTCTACCTTCATCTCGTCCTATTCAAAGCATCTCTTGTTTCTTACACAAGACAAAATAATAAGAAACCAAAGCATCTACAGTCGACCTGCGTTCTATTAAAGAATGTCCTAGGTACACCTCTTGTGCTTCATGACCTTATCATATCAACATGGGAACTTCATATATCTAATATATATAGTAGGATGAATTATGACCCAACAACCTGCAACACCAGGACCTTTTTGCGTTTGTCTGACCAACCTGCATCTAGGATCTTTTCCATTGAGATAACCTTCTCGACATATTACATCCAAGTAACATGCATACTACAGAAGGTCTTGTTAATTACCCTTGGAAAACCCATGGGACATATTACCTATGAACAACCTGTGTACCACTCCAAGGCTCAATATTTACATTAATATACCCATTCACATGACTGATTACATCTGAGCAACCCGCTACACTAGGATTTTCCTACTCGGATAACCTTTTTCACTTTGCATGTGATATAATATGATTTGTAACATATCAAAGGATAACATGCAATCTTCTCTAGGATTCTATATCCAAGGATAACCTACAGGGTTCATTACATCTGAGAAACCTAAAATCTTTGCCAGGATGTCACACTCATAAAACTAGTATTTCTATCTATGCTAGAACATATCACTCCCTCTATTGAGGGATATCGATATGGATAAAACCAATTATTTATTTGACGGAATCTAACTTCACTCTTGCAAGTGGCTTGGTCAATGCATTGAATATCCACTCCTTTGTTGTCATGTACTGTAGCTTCACTACTCCTCTCTACACCATATCCCTAATATAGTGGAACTTGATCTCGATGTGCTTCGACTTGTCATGGGAAACAATGTTTTTCATTAACTTCACACAACTATGATTGTCACAGATGATGAAAGTCACATCCAACTGGAGATCAAAGAGGTTATATAGTAGCTTTTGCAGCCATAGTTCATCACAACTAGCCGAGAAAGAAACATACTCTGCCTTAGTTGTACTCAGCACCACACATGATTACTTCCTATTGAACCAAGAGATCATGCTAGATCCCAAACTAAAGTACCAACCTGAGGTGCTCTTCCTTTCAATGGTATTACCTTCCCAGTATAAATCAACATAACTGTGTAGGTTAATCTTATGATTCACATCATACTTGAGTCCATAATCCACTATACCTTTTAGGTACCTCAGAACATGCTTTACCACTATTAGGTGAACTTGTCTCAAATCCGTCATGAACTGGATCAGGGTGTTCAACGCAAAGAATATGTCTGGTCTCATTTTCGTCAGATACATCAATGATCCAATAATATAATGATCCTTCGTGGCATCTAACTTATCATATGAAGAATCACTCAAAAAATTCAAGTTAGATGCCATAGGTGTGGCCATAGCCTTGCATACCAACATTTACAATCTATTCATAATCTCCACTACATACTTCCCTTTCCCAGGGAATATTCCATCTGCACTCTACCACACCTCCATGACTAAGAATTAGTGCATCATACCTAGGTATTTGATCTCAAAATCTATAGCAAGTCTCCTCCTTGCAATTGTAATGAGTTCCTCATTGCATGTTAGAAACAAGCCATCGGCATATAGCAGGAGTATCACTGGTATTTTGTATTCCATGTTAAAGTAGAGGTGAGAATATTCTTTACTCTTGGTAAATCCCAAGCTCATCAGGAATCTATCCTTCCTTCCATACCATGTCCTCGGTGCTGATTTCAATACATACAAGGCCTTCTTCAATTTACACACATGGGTCTTCCTATCATGTGTCTCAAATCCTAGTGGTTGTTCCACGTACACTTCCTCCTTGACTACACCATTCAATAAAGTTGTATTGACATCCATATGGTGTACTTTCCATTTCATAACTGATGCCAAATAAAGTATGGTCCTTATGGAAGTGTACCTCGCCATGGTTGCAAATGTCTCTTCGTAGTTTATGCCTTCTTTCTATGAGAAGCCTTGTGATACAAACCTTGCCCTTTTTTTCTCGATGCTGCCATATGCAGCATGCTTGATCTTGTAGATCCACTTTGAAGTCACAATATACTTCTACGATCTCGAAACAATCTCCCAGACATCATTCTTCATGATCGATTGATATTCCTCGATCATCTCATCCTTCATTCTTTCTTTTCTGTAGCCTATTCATAGGTGGAAGGTTCTCTATCAATGATGTCATAGAGTAGGGCCACATATCTCTTGCAGGGATGATTTTAAGGAACCATCCTTATTTAAAAGTGTATAAATGTTGGCGAATCTTACCAATTCTTAAAACACCAACTATACAATGTTTGGCGATATTTTTCAAAAAAAAAATTAATTTCCAAGGATTTTCTATCGTTTATATAATAGTTTGGCAATTTTTAGGGTGAAAAAAGTTTACCCCATCAAAATTGGGAGAAACACGGCTTCAAAAAATACAAAATGGCAAATCTTTTTTTGGACAAAAATATGGAAAAATATCCCATGGGATAAATTTCACCCTTAAAACTATCCCTGAGATTCTCTTGTAGGGATTTTCCCTCTTTGTATATCTATGTATTCCCTCTGGAGCGCCATACCTTTTAGCTTCTCATAAGAGCTCATGTACCCATGATGGTTTCCTCTTGTGGGATTCCTTATCAAGGAATGTTTGTACCGGCTCCTTTGATTCTTCATGTCGTGATCTCGGACTCTCAACTCTTTAGGTTCCTTGACTTCCTGGATAGGATTCCTCTTGGATCTGAAGTAGTTCAAGTCTTCATCAAAGGTTACATTTCTACTCATGTTGATCTTCTTACATCCTGGGAATTATATTTGGTAGGACTTTGACATATCAATGTATATTTACAAATACACCCATCTTACCAGAAGGATCGAGCTTGGTCCTTTCCTCCTTTGGGACATGTATGTACACCAGGAAACCAAATATTCTCAGATGGCTGACTTTGGGTTTCACTCTTGAGAAATCCTCTTTAGGAGTCTTGTTTTCAAGTACTTTATGAGGAGTACGGTTATGTACATAAACATTTTTCCTTGTTTCCTTTGCCCAAAGGTGCATAGGAAGATCCTGGTCAAGAAACATTGTTTTTTTTGCTCCCATTATGGTTTGCTTCTTTCATTATGCAACCCAATTCTGTTGGGGATTTTATGGAGTGCTCAACTCGCTCTTAATCACATATTCTCTACAAAGTTCTCTGAATTCTTCTGAAATGAACTCGTCACCATTATCTCACCGTAGAATACTAATCTTCCTATCTATTTGGTTCTCGTCCAAGGCATTAATTTCCTTCAACTTACTAAGAACTTCCCTTTCTCTTTCAAGAAATGTATCCAAGTATTATGGGAGAAATCATCTATAAAATAAACATAGTATGCATACCCACTTAATGAGCTACAAGACATGGGCCCACATACATCTGAGTGTACTATCTCCAATATTCCTTTAGCCTTTCACTCACCGCTTGGAAGTGTCTTCTTTGAATTCTTTCCTTTTGCACATTCTTTGTAAATGCCTTCATGCTTTACCTGGATCCCTGGTAATCCCGAGACTTCTTTGCTTTAACATTAAGCTAGAATTATATTAGGATTTTTAACTGATATAATAACAAGCACAACAATCAAACATAAGAGACAATGAACACATTGTTTTTCCTCAGGGAAAACATAAATGGAGAAATCCCCGCAACTTCCTTAGAAATAGAATCAACACCAAAAGTAAAACCCCCAAAAAGTAAAATGATCTCCCGATAGCAGTAACCTCTTTCTTTCTTTCCCCATTGTCTTCTTCTTCCTCATTTATGTGATACAACTCAGTGTGAGTGAGTGTGTGATAAATAGAGAGGCTAGCTCTCTATTTATACTCATTCCTGACTTGACAAAACCCTACTAGTCCAACTTCTCTAGGAGAGTCTAATAACTCTAGTGCCATGAAACTGCGGGGACTTTAACTCTTGACCTATAGGAGGGTTACCCACAATGACTTGACATGACTTGTTTACATTATAAAACATCTTGATAGGAACATCGGGGCATGAAATGACTCAAGTACATTACAGACACATCTCAGAATAAACATCAGGTTACAATACATAAGAAGTACAAGTGAATACATTCAGAAGTTACAATTACATCAACACTCCCTCTTAACTAGGAAGGTATTCTCTTGACACAATTTATCAGCACAAGTATTCTTCTCTATATCATCCAGATCATCATCAAGTCCTCATCATCTTCAAGTCATCTTCATCCTTGGATCTGGATCATCACTTCATCTGGATCATAATCATTGGATCTAGATCATCACTCAATCTATATCATCACTAGAAATCACCACTGGATTTGGATCATCACTGCTAGATCATCATCACTTGATCATCATGGGTGCTATCTCATGATTCTTCTCGTCATAGAAATTTCTACAGAGCCAACCCTTTTTCATGTTGGTTCTAGGCCTAGCCTCCATGTAGGTCTTCTTCAGTGCTTATATCTGACCCTAATTCAGAATCGCCTGCCCAACACTTACATCTGACCATGAGAGGAACACATCCAACACCATGTCAGAAAGGTATGCCCAACACTCATACCTGACCATGATAAGAACCAATCCATTCATGTCAGAAAGGCCCAACACTTACATTCACCAACATGATAGGACACAACTACTATCATCTGTGAAAAGGCATAGAAATCACATTCACTAGCATGATAGGACACACCTACTATCATCTATGAAAAGGATCAGCACTTACAACCACCAGCATGATAGGACACAACTACTATCATCTGTGGAAAGGCACAGCACTCACATCCACCAGCATGGTAGGAAACACCTACTACCGTCTGTGGAAAGGAACATCACTTACAATCACTAGCATGGTAGGACACACCTACTACCATCTTTGAAAAGGTGCAGCACTCAGATCCACCAGCATTATAGGACACACCTACTATCATCTGTGGAAAGGCCAGCACTCATATCCACCAGCATGATAGGACACACCTACTATCATCTGTGGGAACCAATCCCTCAATCACATCAGAATGGCTCTCAATACCAGACTGAGGATTCCTGGTAACTGACTAGGTGCCTCCATTCAAAGAATGGCAACAACCCTTATATTTGATCAAGTGGGAACACATCCCTCAATCACATTAGAATGGCCATGCACTCACATCTGATCATGTGAGAACAAATGTCATAGTCATATTAGAATGGCCCTCAGTCCGAGACTGAGTATTCTTGGTAACTGACCAGGAACCTCCATTCCAAGAATGGAAATAGCCCTTATATCTAATCATGTAGGAACCAATTTTATAGTCATATGAGAATGGCCAGCACTCACATATGACATGGAAGGGATCAATCCTCTCACCATGATAGAATGTCTCGACCCTTACATCTGACCATGGAAGGAACCAATCCTGTCACCATGTCAAAAGGGCACATGGACTCATCACTTCCCCTTAGAAGGAACCTCAATCTAGAGAACACCAAGCTTCTCCCTGAAGTACTCAAACTTCACTCTAGCTAATGGCTTCATCAACACATCATCTATCTATTCCTCTATCACAACATACTGGAGCTTCACTACTCCCCTCTACACCATATCTCTGATATAGTGATACTTGATCTCAATATGCTTCGACATGTCATGGAACACTAGGTTCTACAACAACTTCACACAACTCTGGTTGTCACAATATATACAAGTAGCATCCAATTAGAGATCAAATAAATCAGATAGTAGCTTCCTTAACCATACTACCTCACAACTAGCTGAACAAGTTGCGACATAATCTGCTTCAGCTGTACTCAGTGCCACACAAGACTGCTTCCTACTAAACCAAAAGATCACACCTAATCCCATACTGAAGCAACACCCTGAAGTGCTCTTCCTATCAATGGCATTACCTACCCAATCTGAATCAACATAACCTTCCATCTTAATCTTCTGACTCGCCTCACACTCGAGGCCATAATCAATTGTACCCCTCAGGTACCTCATAATATGCTTTGCAGCAATCAAGTGAACATGTCTCGGATCTGTCAAGAACTGGCTCAAGGTGTTCATCGCAAATCAAATATCTGCTCTCATCTTTGTTAAGTACATCAAGGACCCAATCATCTGACGATACATCTAGAATCAACTGCTTCTGATGAAACATCACTCAATAGCTTCAGGTTCGATGCCATAGGTGTGGTCATGGCCTTGTAGTCCATCAACCCGAATCTCTTCAGGATATCTACCATATATTTCCCTTGTCATAGGGAAATTCCATCTACATTCTACCACACCTCCATTCCTAGAAAATAATGCATCATACCCAATTCCTTCATTTCAAACTCGGCATCAAGCTTCCTCTTTGTATCAACAATCAAACCATCCATACCTGTTACAAACAAATCATCTACATACAGTAGGAGCATCACTAGGTTTCCATCTTAAACCTTGTAGTAAAGGTTGGAATCTACTTTACTCTTGGTAAAGCCCAAACTGGATAGAAAGCTGTCAATTCTGTCGTACCATGTCCTGGGTGCTTGTTTCAAACCATACAGGGCTTTCTTCAATCTATACACATGACACTCCCTATCATGTGTCTCAAAACCAAGTGGCTGCTCCAGATACACTTCTTCTTCTACTACACCATTCAAGAAAGCAGTCTTGACATCCATTTTATGTATCTTCCATTTCATCACTGCAGCCAGAGAAAGTACTGATCTGATGGAAGTATATCTGGCTACAGGTGCAAAATTTTCTTCATAATCTATTCCTTCTTTCTAGGAGAAACCACAAGCAACAAATCTTGCTTTATATTTTTCTATGCTACCATCTGTAACATGCTTGATATTGTAGATCCATTTGGAAGTTACAACATACTTCCCTTCTAGTATTGGGAAAACATCCCGAACATCATTCTTCATGATTGATTGATACTCTTCGATCATAGCATCCTTCAATTCTTTGCATTTTGACACTTCTTAAAAATTGGAAGGTTCTTTATTGATGAAATTGTTAAATTTTCATATGCTAAGCTAGATCATTAGAATTTCATTTCATTTTCTTAACAAAAGCATATAATCAGGATCACTGAAAGATAGACAAGCACAACCATATAAAAGGAACACAAAGATTTATCCTGGGAAAACCCTAAAGGGAAAAACCCAGCAAAAGCTTCCTCAATATAAATGCCCCAAAAAGATAAAAGGTAAAACCAACAAGGAGATCAAAGCCTGATCCTCCTCCTTCTCCAGCTACTCTTCTCTTCTCCACTAATGCCCTACACAAGTGAGAGTGTGTCAAATGAGGAGAGCTACACCTCTATTTATATTCACCTGTTCACTTCAATTAACTCATCCGACATGTAGGCTCAAGTTAATCATGTAGGCTCAAGTAACCACAATGGGGTGCTAATGACCCACCTTTACAATTAGATGGGACAACCTCATGGCTCTTATTAGTTCTTCCAATTAGAAGCATCAGGGTACAAGATAATACAAGTGGTTCTCTCAGTAGGACCATCGAGGACCACAAAAAGATACATATAGAATATTCTTCAAAGTTACAATATTTCAACACTCCCCCTTAACAATAAGGGTATTCTACAACAACATCAACAACAACAATAGTAGGAGAGAGATAGGGGACATCATCAAAATCATCAGGGTAACACATCTATAAATGATTGGAAGCTTTTCAACATCATATAGTCTTTGTCTTCAATATTTGACGACAGCAAATCTTTCATCAACATCAACATCTTTTGACCTTTTGATCAGCAACATCTTCAACACTTTGACCTTTCGATCAACAACATCTTTAGCACTTTTCCCTTTTGATCAGCAACATCTTCAGCACCTATACCTTTCGATCAGTAGCAACATCTTTTGATCAGCAACATCTTCAACAATTTGACCTTTTTCGATTAGCAACATATTCAGTATTTTGACCTTTCGATCAGCAACATCTTTAGTAACATCTTCAGCACTTTGACCTTTCGATTAGAAACATCTTTTGATCAGCAACATCTTCAGCACTTTGACCTTTTTCGATCAGCAACATCTTCAGCATCATAATACTATGATCTTTCGAT
Source organism: Pseudotsuga menziesii (assembly GCA_001517045.1). Lineage (NCBI taxonomy): Eukaryota > Viridiplantae > Streptophyta > Pinopsida > Pinales > Pinaceae > Pseudotsuga > Pseudotsuga menziesii. Next base: position 195,882 of record LPNX010643658.1, on the reverse strand, counting down.
CAGATACATCATCATGAAAATAGCATCATCATCAAAACATCATTATGATCAAAACATCAACGTCATCAAAATATCAACATCAAAATATCATCATCATCACACTTTGATCTTTCGATCAGTACAGGATTTAGGTCTTTACAGAGTTACCAATGATCCTTCCTTTCAGAATTTCGGGATTTAGGTCTTTATGGAGTTACTAACGATCCTTCCTTTTGGAATTACGGGATCAACACATTTGTGGAACTCAAACAATCCTTCCTATTGGAATTACGAGATCAACACATCTGTGGAACTCAGACAATCCTTCCTATTGGAATTATGGGATCAATTCAATGATCCTTCCTTTCGGAATTACAGGATTTAGGTCTTTACGGAGTTACTAGCGATCCTTCCTTTTGGAATTACGGGATCAACACATATGTGGAACACAGACAATCCTTCCTCTAGGAATTATGGGATTAACACACATTCTCAAGTATCGAAGTCAATGGATCCTTTCTGAACCAAAGTTCAAGGATGATACAATCCTACCACCTTCTCGATGACCAAAGTTCACGGGATCCATTCTAAACTGAAATCCAAGGATGATACAGTCCTACCACCTTCTCGATGACCGAATTTCACCCAATCCATTCTGAACTGAATTCCAAGGATGATACAATCCTGCCACCTTCTCAATGAACGAGGTTCACCGGATCTGTTCTGAACCGTAGTCCAAGGATGATACAATTCTTCCACCTTCTCGATGACCGAAGTTCACCAGATCCGTTCTGAACTGAAGTCCAAGGATGATACAATCCTACCACCTTCTCAATGACCAAAGTTCACTAGATCCATTCTGAACTGAAGTCTAAGGATGATACAATCCCGCCACCTTCTCGATGACCGAAGTTCACTAGATCCATTCTGAACCGAAGTCCAAGGATGATACAATCCTACCACATTCTCAATGACTGAAGTTACATTGGATCTGTTCTGAACCAAAGTTCAAGGATGATACAATCCTACCACATTCTCGATGACTGAAGTCACTGGATCACTTCTGGACATATGTCTCGGGATGATACAATCCCTCTTCATTCTCGAAGACCGAGGTCTCTGGATCACTTTAGAACAGATGTCCTGGGATGATACAATCCCTCTTCATTCTCGAGGACCGAGGCCACTGGATCACTTTAGGGAAGATACCTAGGGATGATACAATCCCACTGCTACATCACTACTCCCCCTTCCGAGGAAGGTCTTTCCGAACAACACCGAGCTTGTCTCAAAAGTGTTCGAACTTTACTCGAGACAGAGGCTTCGTCAGTACATCATCATATACATATTCAGTATGTGAATACTGAACTATCACCATATATATCTCCACTATGTGAATACTAAAAACATCATCATCTCTATATTTAGTATATAAATATGGAATCACCATCATCTGCATCTACAGTATGTAAATACTGAAATATCATCCATATTTTCAGTATGGGGACACTAAAATCATCATCATCTATATCTTTAGTATGGGAATACTAAAACATCATCATCTCTATACTCAGTATCGAAATACTGAATCACCATCATCTACATCTACAATATATAAATACTGAAACATCATCATCTGCATCTTCACTCGTTTGTAGAAATACTGGTTTTTTATGTGTTACAATGAAACACAAGGTTCTCTATCATCACAAATCTGGTTATCACATAGAATCATTGTAGTATCCATCTTCAGGTCAAAGAGACCTGATATCAACTTCTGAATCCATATGGCTTCACAACTTAGCAGAGCAATCTGCTATGTATTCTACTTCAGCCAAGCTAAGAGAAACACTGGACTGTTTCCTGCTAAACCATGAACTCATAGTAGACCCCAAACAAAAGCATCTACTTGATGTGCTTTTCCTATCTGAGATACTTCCATCCCAATCTGGATCTGTGTAGCCATACAATCTATACTCAAGGCTACCATCATAGTATAGACCAAAGTCTATAGTCTCTTTCAGATATCTCATCACATGTTTTGCAGCTACTAGGTGAACCCGTCTTGGTTGAACAAGATATTGACTTACGGTGTTCACAGCAAAACAAATGTCTGGTCTGGTATTTGTTAAGTACATCAATGACCCAATGATTTGTGTATAATGAGTTGCATCCACTAAATTCTGATGAGTCATCAGCTAATAGCTTCAGGTTGGAGTCCATGGGTGTGGCCATGGCTTTGCATTCCAACATATTGAATCTCTTCAATATCTCTACTGCATACTTTCCCTGATTGAGAAAGATTCCTTTTGAACTTTGCCATACTTCCAGACCTAGGAAATAATGCATTAACCCAAGGTCTTTCATCTCAAATTATTTTGCTAGTTTTTTTTTTTTGCTTGCTTTCCATGATCCATTTCTCATTCCCTCCCAAGAATAAGTCATCCACATATAATAACAAGATGACAGGTTCATCTTCTACAACCTTGAGATAAAGGTTAGGATCAGCTTTACTCTTGGTAAATCCCATAATTAACAGGAAACTGTCTATTCTTCCATACCAAGCTTTTGGAGCTTGGTTCATGCCATAGAGGGCCTTCTTCAACTTACATATATGAGTCCATATGTCTTCGACTTGAAACCATTGTGACTATTCGATGTGAAACTCTTCCCCAATCATACCATTAAGGAAGGCTTGTCTTTACTTCATCATGGAAGCAACTTCCATCATAGTTCTAAAGGAAGTGTACCTTGCTTTCTGGAGTAAGTGTCTCTTCAAAACTAATTCCCTATTTCTTATAGAAACCTCAAGCCACAAGTCTTTCCTTCTATCAACAACATATTTTATCTTGCAAATCCATTTGTAAGATACCACATTCTTGCTTTCTGGTTTGAGTACTATATCCCAAACATCATTCTAGTATTCTTTCATCATAACATCTTCCATGAGTTCAACTTGTCAGATCATCAACATATCCTAGTCTTCTGCATTCAACTTTGAAGGTTGGAACCCACTTTACTCTTGGTAAAGTCTCGATCCATCAGAAATTTTTCCATCATGTCGTACTGTGTCGAACTCAAATATCTTCTGTAGTGACTCCCCCTGAAGTGTAGTATTATCTTCCCTCTTCATTCTGTACAGGTGGTTCTATGCTTGATCTATATTGGTCAATAGAGTATGTCATGTCATAGTCTATTCTTTCTGAGGCAAATCATGAACCTTTCTTTGTACACTTGTTCTTGTATATCCATATGGAAAATACTACGTACTTCCCTTTATTTCTTGAAATCATATCATATACATCATTCCCCATGATCAACTGTTATTCTTTGATCATAGCTTCTTTCATAGCATTCTTTTCTTCATCTTGAGTTATCTTTTATACCCATGGTGGTATTCATCCTTCAAGGTGGATCTACCGCTCTCTGAAGCTCTTTCTTCCGTCATGGTGTCTCTAACCCTGGGAGCTTCAGATTCATGTTTATTGAAATGTCATCAGTTGTTCTTCAGAACAAGTCTCATCCTTCTTTTCTTGTAGGAATTTGTACAGGACCTTTCCTACAATTCAAATGCACCAGCTGCATGTTTAGAACTATTTCATAAAACATATGCATAACGACAAATTCTTATGCATCATGCAACGTTTTATCCAATACAACATTCATCCATATCTCACAAAAACTTTCTAGATGCCTTCCATCTCTATCATGACATTATTGATATTGTGCACTAATCCAGTATGTCAGCAAGGAGGCTAGATAAGTAGAAATGGAGAGTTTTATAGCACCATGAGCTACTTACCCATCACATGAATATTAGTAGTATACAGTCGTTAATTCAAACAATCTATCATGCATAACACATCAACTGAATATAATCAAATGTATAACAAAGCAATATCATGAAATGACAATTGAAAAATTATCTTTTATTTGTTTCATGGGTAGTCTCCATCTTGATCATTCTGCTTTATCATCTTCTTCATTCATGAAATCATCATTTCTCATCCAAATGATAAGATGAACAAGAGGTTCTTCAAGAATTGAGTTCTTCATATTCCTCATCGCTTGAGGAACCTTCTTTGAATGGTGAGAGCTTGATCTTCAATTTATCCCAGCTTCTTCTTCTCCTCTTATGAGTCGAGCTGAAAGCAATCACTTTCTTCTGGCATACATTCTTTGCATGAATGGATCCCACAATCCTAGGAGGGCATTCAAAGTGGCTATCACCACTTCTGCATTCTTCACTTTCACTTCTTCAATTTGTTTCTTAGGGTCATCTTCCAATGTATGTTCTTTCATTCAAATATCTTGGTCAAGGAATCAAACATCTCTTTCGGTGTCTTTAGGGAAGACACTTGTGGTACAACTTGATCCATGACTGAATCAACAACGATCTTCTTGGCCTTGACCAAGTTCTTTTGGTGTAAGGCTTTGAGCCTCATCTCCTTCTAGAACTGGAACCTCTCTACTCGTGTAGGTGTCCAATTCATTTTCTTCAGAGAGATCAAATAATTCCATGCTTGGATTTTTTCAACTTCACCAAAGCTTATAATCAATCTGATGTGATAGACCACTTTGAAATGAGGACCTCAAATGCAAATAGCAAAAGATTAGATCTTACCGATTTGAGGTGTTCGTCCTACTTCTGGAGCTGGCTGATCTAGGGTTTGTTAGATAAACCCTAATTTTAAAAACTTGGAATATTTCATATATTATTTTATAGGAATATATATCTATTCAAATGGAGCTTTCCAGTGTACTCCTTTTCTGAAAACAGCGGAGGGAAGCTCCCGGAACAGGAAGCCCTAGTTTTCCAATTTCTTCTGCAGAATTGCCCGTCACTGTTTCTGTGATATCTCCAAAATTACTGCTCCTTTGTGTCTAAAATTTTTCACTGAGGTAACCTCGTATGTCCTTGATTCAAAAACATATGTTTCATAATAATTGGTTTCACCAATTGGGATTTATGATCCTTTTCCCAAGGTGACCTATTATAGGACTGTTCATAACAACGAAGTTGTACGGCCTGCCACGTGTCACTGTTTCATCTTTTGGTTCTACAATTCTGACCACAGAAATTAAATTCCTTTCTATTTCTGTAACATCATTAGGAATTCAATTTGGACCTATGTATCCCAATATATACCAATTCTCCCCAGGTGTCCTGTTTAGGGATGAATTCTGGAAGAGTCTGGAACCCTAACTTGGAGGGATTATATCTGCCAAAATATGGAAAATATGAGGTTAAATTTGGGATACAGTGTACATCCGGATTTTATCCTCTATCTCTGCAATTTTCAGCTCCTGATCCTTCTCTAATTTCAATATATAGCGAATGTACAAAAACTTAGCAGTTTTATTATTTAGGGTTTTTCTAGCACAGGGTCAAACTAGGGTTTGACTTTCCCAGAGTTTCATCCAACCAAATTTCTTGATCTAGGTCTCTAAACTTCTATTTTAATGAGAAAAATCATATGCTGGGCTCGATCAAAAATTCCTCTTTTGTAGAAAGCCCTAATTTTTTGCACCAAAACTGAAAATGTTTGGAATCAAATTCCGCTTCGACAGAGAGATGCACCCTTCAATGGAGAGTCAGTATAGCCTTCTTTTGCTGATCAATTGTGGATAAAGACCCAAAAATTAAGAATCCATAGCTTCTATAGCTGCACAATGTCTTCTTTCAAGGTGGCTCTGATACCATGTTAAATTTTCATATGCTAAGCTAGATCATTAGAATTTCATTTCATTTTAATAACAAAAGAATATAATCAGGATCACTGAAAGATAGATAAGCACAACCATACAAAAGGAACACAAATATTTATCCTAGGAAAACCCTAAAGGGAAAAACCCAGCAAAATTTTCCTCAATATATATTCCCCAAAAAGATAAAAGGTAAAACCAACAAGGAGATCAAATCCTGATCCTCCTCCTTCTCCAGCTACTCTTCTCTTCTCCACTAATGCGCTACACAAGTGAGAGTGTGTCAAATGAGGAGAGCTACACCTCTATTTATATTCATATGTTCACTTCAATTAACTCATCCGACATGTAGGATCAAGTTAATCATGTAGGCTCGAGTTACACATGTAGGCTCAAGTAACCACACTGGGGTGCTAATGACCCACCTTTACAATTAGAGGGGACAACCTCATGGCTCTTATTAGTTCTTCCGATTAGAAGCATCAGGGTACAATATAATACAAGTGGTTCTCCTGGTAGGACCATTGTGGACCACAAAAAGATACATATAGAATAGTCTTCGAAGTTACAATATTTCATTAGAAATCACATAATAAATCTACATATCTGGAGCAGGATCTGGTCCTCTTTCTTTCTCTGTGATTCTCTTCTGGAGCCCCATATCTTTCCACACCTTGGATAGCTTCTCGTACCCAAGAATATTTCCTCTTATGAGGATTCTTCTCCTAAGGTGGATCTACAAGTTCTTGAGGCTCTTCAAATTATCGATATTCTTCTTGAGCTTCTTCATTCATGGTTGTATCATGAATTCTGGTTGCTTCCGATTCTTCAGGAACTTCAGCAGGTTTCTTTCTAGATTTGTTGTAGGCTGAGTCTTCATCAAATGTTACATCCCTTCTTATGTCAATCTTCTTGAATCCTGGGAAGTATATTCTGTAATCCTTCGAGCTTTTAGAGTATCCCATAAATATACCCTTCTTTCCTGAAGGATCTAATTTTTCCTCTTCTCTTTTGGAATATGTATGTACAATGGACAAAAGAAATATTTTGAGATGGCTGACTTCTGGTTTCTTTCCAGAAAAGACTTCTTCAGGTGTCTTGTTCTCGAGTACTTTGTGTGAAGTATGGTTCTGTACATACACCACTATTTTGGTATCTTTTACCCATAGATGCACAGGAATATCTTGATCATGAAGCATTGCTCTTGCATCTTCCATGATAGTTCTATTCTTCCTGATTGTAGTCCCATTCTGATGTGCATCATATGGAGTGGACAACTCCCTCTTAATCCCTGAGTCTTTGCATAACTCTTTGAAATCATTTGATGTGAATTCTATGCCATTGTCTGATCGAAAGGTCTTGATATTCTTTTCTACGTGATTCTCTATCAAGGATTTGAATTCCTTGAACTTGATAAATACTTCATCTTTGTTCTTCATGAATCAGATCCATGTCTTCCTAGAGAATTCATCAATAAAAGAAACATAGTATACATACCCACTTAGTGAACTTGATGACATTGCATCCCATACATCAGAGTGGATTATTTCCAATATTCCTTTTGCTTTGATCTCACTACTTGGAAATTTCTTCTTCATTTTCTTTCCTTTCGTGCATCCTTTGCAGACCCCATCATGTTTTGCTTGAATTTTTGGAAGACCTTCAACCGCTTTGCTTGCAAGTGGTAGTGCTCTGTAATGCACATGTGCAAAGACTTGTATGCCAAATTTCATTTGGCTCTACTGTGTCATGGACCAAGGCTTGTTCTGGATGGCCCTTCAATTTGTATAGACCTCCTTCTTGTTCCCCAATCAGTACTGCATCATTGATAGTATTTCCCTTTGGCCACATGATGACTTGACTATCTATAAAGGCAAACCTCATTCCTTTTGCATATAATACAGATATGGAGAGGAGGTTCTTCTTTATTCCTGGTACAAACAGTACTTCCTTCATTGTCATAGACTTTCTAGATTCTTTCTTATAGGAGGATTCCCCAGTACCTTTTATTGGATACTGGTAGTCATATCCAAGCTTCACCTTGTGACGTTATTCATGTTCTGATAGTTTCACAAAGTATTCCTTCAATCATGTCATATGTTTGGAATCCCCACTATCTATAATCCACTCATTACTTCCATGAGTAATGTTTCTTGTGAGAGTGGAAATCACAACATATTCTTCATCACTTGAATAATCTTCACTTTCATATCTGGTTCTCTTTGTGGAAGGTTCATCATCCTCTGCAGCATGAGCATGATGTCTTGTCTTGTTTCCCTTCTTCTTGTGAGAGACATTTTTGTTTCTAGGACATTCTCTAGCATAGTGTCCTTTCTCATCACATGTATAACATTTGATTCTAGGAAATTCGTTTCTAGTGTTATCTTTATGAAAGGTCTTACCTCTGGGTTGATGAGAACTTCTTCTGGTTTTCTTGGAGTGTACTGTGAGAGCTTGATCTTCACTTCCCATCTTTTCTTCTCGAGCTGCTATTTGAGCTTCTTCTTGAGGGAATTCTTCCCATAGTCTGCTGAACTTGACTAACTTCTTTCTGGCACAGATTTCTTAAATAACGGAGTCCCGTGATATAGGGATACAATTCAAGGTGGTCATTACAATCTCTGCATTTTTCACTTCTTCATCTAGTGCTTCCAGCTATTCCTTGATCTGAGAGACCCTCGTAAAGTAAGACTTGATGGTTTTTGCATTCTGGATCTTTACATTTGTCGGTTGGTTTCTCATATTCATCTTTTGGTTTATGTTCTTCCCTTCAAACAATTTGGTTAGGGAATCAAACATAGCTTTAGGTGTTTTTAGGGAGGATACATGTGGTATGAGGTGATCCTTGATTGAATCAGCAATTATCCTCTTTGCCATCACCAACTTCTTATTATGTAAGGCCTTAGCCTCATCTCCCTCTAGAAATGGAACCTGCTCACTGATATAGGAGTCCAACTCATTTTCTTCCAAGACCAGGAAGATCCTATACTTCTAGGCTCGAACGTTATTAGCTCCCTCAAGCTTTTAATAAAGCTTGGTATGATGAGACATATTAACTGAGAACCTCATGTGGAAATACAAAAGATTTAGATCTTACCAGGTCAAGATGTCGGATTTGGATTTGGAGCTGAAATTCTACAGTGCTAGTTCAGTAGCATATTAGGGTTTTTCTTTTCCAGAGTTCTGTCAAACCAAATTCTTTGATCTTGATCCCTAAACTTCGATTGTGAGGAGGATATCAGACTATTCTTGGGCTCATTGAAAAATTCCACTTTTGTGGAAAGCCCTAATTTTTGGCTGTAGTGTCGGGTCCAAAATTGAAAAACCTCAGAATTGGATTTTGCTTCGATAGAAAGATGTGCCCTAGGGAGGAGAGTTATTCCAAATTTATTTTGATCAAAATATGTGGAGAGAGATCTAGAAAGTAGGAATCCCTAGTTCCCGCAGTTGCACAGTGTCTTCTTCTTCGGTTAGCTCTGATACCATGTTAGAATTTTAACATTAAGGTAGCATTATATTAGGATCTTTAACTAAGAGAATAAAAAGCACAGTAATAAAAGACAAGATCCAATGAGCACAGTGTTTTTCCTTAGGGAAACCATAAATGGAGAAAAACCCGCAACTTCCTCAGAGATAGAATCAACACCAAAAGTAAAACCCCAAAACAGTAAGATGATCTCCCGACAGTAGGAACCTCTTTCTTTCTTTCCCTAGTGTCTTCTTCTTCCTTAGCTATGTGCTACAACTAAGTGTGAGTGAGTGTGTGATCAATAGAGAGGCTAGCTCTCTATTTATACTAATTCCCAAATTGACAAAAACCCTACTAGGATTGAATTCTCTAGGAGAGTTTAATAACCCTAGTGCCTCAGAACTGTGGGGACTTTAACCCTTGACCAATAGGAGGGTTACCCACAATGCCTTGAAATGAATTGTTTACATTATAGAACCTACCGATAGGAACATCGAGGCATGACATGACTCAAGTACATTACAGACACATCCCTAAATAAACATCGGGTTACAATACATAATAAATACAAGTGAATACATTCCGTAGTTACAATTAGATCAACATGTAAAAGCCTTCATGCTTTACCTGGATCCTTGGTAATCCTTAGACTTCTTTAATTGCCACCAGTAGTGTTATATAGTGCACATGTGAAATCCTATTGTGCCACGCTTCATTTGGTTCAATCAACTCATGAACCAATGCTTGTTCAGGTTGTCCCTTCAATTTGTACAAGCCTCTACCTTCTTTTGCAATCACTGTTGCATCCTCTATTTTCTTTCCTCTAGGACATATCAGAACTTGGCCATCGAAAAATGAAACCCTAATTCCCTTTTCATCTAATGTGGATATGGAGAGAATATTCTTATTCAATCATGGAACATATAATACAGCCTTCATCTTTAAGGATTTCCTTGAGTCAATCTTGTATGAAGCTTCGCCACTCCCTATTCCTACCTTTCACACACAAGGGGGGGAATGTGGCAGAAATATTCGAGCCACTTGGTGTATCCTTGGGGGAAAGTCTCAAGTCAAGGTTGTCACCTTGTTCTTCACTCCTCTGTTTAGTTGAGCGAAGGGGGGTAGACCCTATTAAGTTACTCAATCAAATTACTTTAGTATGATGATGTTAAATTGAATAAGTTGCTTAGGAGTTTGAAATTAACCATAAATAACCACAGGTGACAAGATGAAAAATGAGCACAAGAATAAAAACCGTGACACACAATATATATATATATCGAAATATTTAAACAAAGAACCAGTGCCTTAAAAATGGAGTCATAAAATAATCAAATGTACTTGTATGAGCTTGGATTGAATATTTTTCAATTGCCTCTTGGTATGTTTTAAGTTAATATGGAATATGAGTGGATTAACTTAGGCAAGGGGGGCCTACAGATATACTCGAGGGGTACTTGGAGTATGTCCAAAAATAAACCTTCGTATATACCCACAAGGAATGTGTGGCATGACTTGAGTCTCTGAGACTGTTTTCATAATACACTCGAGGGTGTAACAGATATTGGGGCCTCGAGGTCACTATCCAAGAGTTCCCACTTCCTTTGGGTATTTTTCCACCATTTACTGTTTGATCGAAGCGTTGGATTTTTTCCTGATGGTGGTTAATTGGGGAAGGTGAATCATAATTAATATAGTTACTTTGATATTGCAATATGGAATATATGATAAATCAATCAAAGTATATTATTATACATAAATGAAACTAATCTATAGTGAAAAAATAATAAAATGCAAAAAACAAAAAAAAGGACGTGAATCCCCCCAGGGGGGATGGGGAATAGGCTCGAAAGAGCCTATTCGGAGAATTTTTTTACTATCAGTGGTTAAAATATCAGAAAAATTATATGATTCCTCTTGTTTCTTATATATAATGAAACAAATATCTTACAAAGTGCCAAAATTAAAGATTACAGTCGAAAAAGGGAGACCCCTGGGGGGAATTGGATGGCCCAAAATCCATTTTTGAACAACAGATTCTTCTCTTTATGTTATACCTGATAAAAAAAGTGGGCCTAATAGAATGAAATATAACCAAAATCACTTTGAATGTACCTTTGGGTCATCCTACTTTAAACCAAAAAAAGGCTAAGTTAAAACTAGTTAAAAAGGGTAAAAAAGGAACCAAAGAAAGATGTATCTTGGCTTGCCTTTATGGAATCCAATGTGATGTGAAATGATTGCTGGATTTTATCTTTTAAAACAAAAAACATAAATCTAATGGATACAAACTACAGATTCTCTTTAAAATGTGATGCAAAAAATGACGATTTCCCTAAAACTAGATGTAGAATTCTTATGAAAATTTTAAGGAGCAAGATCTAGATTATGAGCTTTGAGACAATCGATCTATGTTAAGTTTTAATTTAATATAATATATCTAAATAATATCAAATCTTTAAAACAAAGTAACCAGGTAAAATTTTGATTTTAGAAGGAGGAAGAGATATAAAGAGTGTTGGAAGCCTAGGAAAGTTGGGCTTTGGAGTCTGCTTTGGTGGAACACCAAGGGATTATGTCCTCAAAAAAATCCTAAAGATGAGGAATAGTAAAACTAGCTCAACCACTTCTACAACTGAGATCACTTGCAACTTAGAAATCCTTGCACAAACAGATGGTTAAAACATGGGTGTTGCTAGAAAAAGACAATTAGAAAGCATGCAATTAAACTTAAAATACATGCAACTCCAAGAGATCTGAAACGAGCGATGATCTAGATTCATGTGTGAACAAAATAAAAGAACAAATATAGAGTCATAATAACATAAATTTTGCAAAGATAACAAAGATACAGTAAATAAATATTCTATTAAATTGCGGAAATAGAATAGACTGTAATACAATTGCTAGAATGGTGGTAGCTATCTCTGAGAAGAGATGTGGCTGCTACACTCATCTGTGCCAATATGAATACAAAATGAGTCCAAAGGGGCTTATTTTATAATAATAATGAGGGTGAGAACCCCAAAAGTCCAAAAACGTAACCCTAGAAGATGAATCGTTATAAAGTTTGTGGACCCAAGGTGGTAAGTTGAACAGTCAACTTCCCGGGGTCCTAACGTTTGCATACAATCTCTGATTTGGGCATTCGATATCTCATTTGAAAGGTCTATATAATATTTACAACTTTTGGTCAGCCAAATGCATACCAATAGCAACCATTTGGTGCCTGAATAGCCATAAAACGTCGTTTAGCGCCTCAAAACGGCTCGAGAAGTTTAGGACCTGAAAAACCATAGAAAAATAACTAGGAAATTACCACAATGGGCAATTGTTTTGAGCCAGTGGAATAGGTGTGTGGCCACTGATATCCATCTGGATCAAGTGAACAGTAAGAGAATAAATCAAACTAGAATGATCTCTTACCCCAACAAGAGGGAGATCTCCTTCAAGGCCAACAATTAACCATCAAAAGAAAAGATCAATAATAGAGATTATACCTCATTAGCACTTAACAATCAGCATCCACACATGAAAAGCATTACACCATAGATCTTACCTCCAAAGATTTCTTTATTCCAAAATAGTAAATAATATAATAACAACAACTCTTCAATCCATCTCTAACTAGTTTGGAAGAGGAAAAATGTGCTTTATTTATAACAAAAAATGGAAACCTAGCCCAGGGGGGTGCAATTCCCAAGGAGAGAAAGACTACAGTTGCATGTGGAGTCAATCCGAGCTTGACCTGAGTCTCTCTGAGTCGGATTTGAGTTTCACTGAGTGCAACTATCAATCAGAGAGTTGATCGGATTGACACCTCAACCTATTAATTGAAATATCAACCAAAACTCATCCAAATGGGCCCACATGTGTGGAGTAGAGAGAGAGGGTGCAATTCTCAACATTGCATGTTGTCAAGGAATGGTTAGCTCCAATCAATCTGAAGTCGATGAGACTGACTTTAGTCAAATCAGAGCAAAATGCACTGATTTTGGATTTTGGATTTTCTCCATTATTTAATTAATTTATCAATTAAAATAATCAATATTTTATTTTTTGGGTTTTCTGACCTGAATGATAGACAAATCACTCAAAACTTAGGAAAAGTGGGTTGATGATTTTTACATGGTGCTCTGAGCTAGAAAATTAGTACCCCCATGACTGAAACTGATTTATGAGCCCACTTTTATTACAAAACCAATTTTTCAATTTAGACTATAAAAAAATAGCCTAAGTTTTGGAAAAATTAAAACTTAAAAAAAAACATAAAAAATTAAAACCTAGGGGGACTTAGACATGTTCATATGACTCGACCATAATTCCTATCATGTTTATACATTGATGCGTAGACTCTAATAACCTCAATAGGCCTAAATTCCAAGCTAACCACCCCAACTTTGGAGGTATTAAGTGAAAAAATCAGAAATTATTAGTCATTTGTTCAACAACCAATAATAACCAAGGAAAAAAAAAATCAGGGCTGATCAGATTGACAAATAAAGTCCAAGAGACCGAATCTTTTACAGACACTATCATGCTAGAAAATTTTATTACAACTCCCCTACGGGGTATGAACAGGTGATATAGTACAACAAGCACTTCCCAAAAGCAATTATGAAGGTCTTTTGAAGTCTGAAAAAAACATCTTTCTCTGGTTGACCAGGCTCACTTAATAAAAAACCATTAAGTACAACTTAGGTGATAACATCTAGCTCCATCTAGGGACACATGCTCTGACTAATATTCTAATCAAAGAAGAGGATGTGAAAACTCTGGAATCTCTGGGTCCTACATAGCAATTAAAGCTTGTCAGTAACATGTATATAAAAGAAATCAACTGAAAAAGCAGATTAATGTATAGAATTAGTCTATGATGTACAAAAAAGCAATATTTTACAAGACTAATATACAAAAGAGAAAATTTCAAGGTTAGTACTATGGTACAAAACATCAATAGTACAACAATATCTATAATACAACAATATGATACATGGAATTTAAAAATACATGCACGGAAAGGTTTAGAAATTGGCCATGAAAGCACCGATTCCAATAAAGGTATGAGACCGTCTTAGCAAAGAACATCTTGAGGAGAAAGCCATTGACTGGTAGGATTAACCTTTCTCCTTCTAGGTCATTTAGATAGAAATAATTTGGTCTTTCTACTTCATCAATGATATATGGCCCCAATCATAAACTGTCAAACTTTTTGTGTTTCCCAGGTTTCTCTCGCCGTTTGTCCCAATGCAAGACTGTGTCGCCTACTTGAAAGGATCTAGGCCAGGTAGATATATCCAAGGTCCTCTTGAGTTTGTCTGAATTTATTATACTTTGGTCAAGGGAATTTCTTCTACTTTCATCTAACTTGATCAACTGGTTGATTATGTTCTAAATGGAATCCTGATCTGAGCTAAAGGTATGGAGAAGCTGACACACTAGAATATTTAAGTGGATAGGTAAGGTGACATCTAGGCCATAGAAAATTTCAAAAGGGATCCTTCTAGTTGAACTTTTCTTTTTGATTCTATCGACCCATAATGCAAACTTGATCTTTCTATCCCAAGTCTTTTCATTATCACCCACATTTTTCTTGATTATGGTCATTAAGTTTTTATTACTTGACTCAGCTAGACCATTTCCTTCGGGATAATAGTTTTATGAATGGGATAGGACAATTCCTTACTTGAAACAAAAGGATGACATCTCAGAGGAAATGAAACACGGGTCATTATCTATGATGATTCTGGATGGCACACTGAATTTTGTGATAATCTTATGTTCTAATAAACCCATGATTATAGCATCAGTTTCCTTCTTGGTGGGTATCACCTCTACCTACTTGGTGAAATAATCAGTGGCGGTGAGTATCCAAGAATAACCATTACTTGAATTATCCTTGAACTTACCGATGAAATCAAGCCCCCACTGCTTGAAAGGGGCTTGGACTACTATTGGGTTTAAAGGCAAGGCCTTCATTTGTTTCTTTCCAGTGAAAAACTGACACTTGGGGAAAAATATGACATATTTGTGTACATTTGAAAAAAGTTTTGGCCAATAGTAGCCTGCTCTAAGGATTTTATGGGTGGCTGTTCTTGCTGCAAAATGTCCAACACAAAATCCTGCATGGAACTCAACCATGATTTTTTTGGACTCAAGTTCATCGACACATCTAAGTATTAAACCATCAGGGTTTCTCCAACTCAATCCATCTTTTGTTAAACAATACTTAGTTTCTTTTAACCTTCAAGCTCTTTTTTTATGTCCAAGTAGGTGATCAGGGCTTGTAAGGTTACGGAGGAAAAAGATGATGTCGGTATACCAAGGGTGTTGCTTTAATCTCTGAAGCTCATTTGATACACTTTGTTCTGGATCATTGTTCTGGTATATTATTCCTAAGGCCTTTTAATTTCCTGGGGTCAACATCTTTGCAAGACCTTTTCACTTAATTAAATTAGTAGGTTTTATCCCTAAATCATACTCTTGAATCTTTGAAACCCACTTACCCATGATTCCTAGACAATCTTGTTGAGACATGATATCCTTGACAGTTGCATGGGGTACATACTCAATTATTATGGAGTATCCTAAATAAGTTTTGAAATGTTTAAGGGACTTGACAAGAGCATAAGCCTATTTCTCCATGGTGGTTTACTTTGACTCTGAATGTTGCAAGGCTCTACTCATAAAGGCTACAGGTTTCTCTTGTCCCTCCTTATTCTTTTGAAGAAAAAAACTCAAGCAATGGTGTCCTCCAAGGCAAAGGAAAATATCTGAAATTACTTGGAATAATCTGGACTGATTAAGACTGGGGACTTGGATATGTCATATTTGATAGACTTGAAATTATATTTCCCTTCATTTTTCCACTCAAATTTAGCATCTTTCTTTAACAATTTTTGTAAAGGCTTCATTATTTCTGCTAAATTTGGGATGAATCTCCTTATGAAATTATTCTGACCATTGAAAGACTTGAGAGGTTTAAGATTCTGAAGCAAGGGGACTTCCTTAATGGCTTCAACTTGCTCAGGATTGACTTTGACACCATCCTTAGAAATGATGTGTCCCAACAACTTGCCTTCATGAACCCCAAAGATTGAATTGGCAGGGTTTAAGGAAATACCATATTTTTGACATCTTATGAAAACCTTCCTAACATGACTTATGTAGTCAGATCTTTCTTTTGAGAAAATAGTTAAGTCATCTTGATATATTTCGATTATTTTTCCTATAAGTTCTTCAAAGGAAAAATCCATGGCTCTTTGGAAGGTGGCACCAACATCTAATAATCCAAAATGTATTTTTAAAAATTTATAGGTTACCCAAGGTGTGGTGAATGTAGTTTTATGTTTCTCCTCTTTGTTTACCAACACTTTGTTATAACCAGAAAATCCATCCAACATGGACATCATTCCTAATCCCGTTACTCTTTGAAGCAATGTTTCCATGTTGGGCAATCCGTAATTATCTTTAAGTCATGATGTATTTAGATTTCTAAAATATATACATATTCTAATTGACCCATTCCTCTTTCTGACAACAACTAAGTTGGAGCACCACGATGAAGGTCTTGTAGGTGCTATGATCCCTACTACTAAAATCTTCAGAAGCTCCTTCTGCACAATGGGGGCCAACTTAGGATTTATTTTCCTAAGTTTTGTCGAAAAGGCTTGACCTCCTTAGCCTCTTCCGAGACGGGAATAGTGTGTTGAAACACATCTTCCTGATAGGATTTAAGTTCATCATAACCAAAGGCCAACACATCTCTATATTTTTTGATTAAGTTGATTAAACTTTTCCTTTCCTTTTTTGAAGTACCTTTTCCAATTTTTATCAACTTGGGGTCCTTATCAGCTCCTATGTTTATTTCCATATAATCCCCAATTTGTATTTCTTCTTTTTTGTTTTTATGATGATCCTGTCGATCAAACAGATTTTCAAAAGCTATAAGGGTACTCCGGATGTGATTCCTTTCATTATCCTTGCATTCCTAAAAGTCTTTACCCTCTTATTGATAACTGTCTTGCAACATTCAAACTATTGGATATTATGGATAAATCTCAAGATTTGCTCATCATCTTTAAACACCTACCAGTGATCAACATTATGTGGAATTGACGGTCTGAAATTAATTTCCATTTTCCCATTCCCATTAATCATTTCATCTGAAGGCTAGAGGGTGGATGCTACTACCGCCAACTTGTCTTCTAACCAATTCTTTCCCCTAGGGACCTTTCAAATTTTAAGTGCATCAAACCATTCCATGGTGTCCCATATGGAATTTCTATTCTTCCTTAGGCTGTCATTTTTACACTGATACTGATTCTTAATCTGGAGGACAACCAAGTCTGAATCACCTTTTATGTTCAACATCTTTATCCCCATGTCTTTAGATTTTTCTAACCCTAGAAGCAATACCTCATACTCAGCTACATTATTTTATTCTTCAAACTCTAACCTGAAAGAAAAGTTGTACACTTTATTTGAAGGAGAGATGATCACGATGACCGCACCCTTTCTGGCTTTGGAATAAGCCACTTCAAAGTACAATTGCCAAACCTCATCTATCTTTTCATCGTTAATGTTTTCCTTAATAGGGGCCATGAAATTTGACAGTATATCATAGTTTCCAAAGTTATCAGTGCAATGTACAAATTCATTTCTAGGTCTTTTAGGGTTTTCTACATGCCATTTCCTTAGCTTTTCTCTATGGAGTATCACGCTAGTGTTTTCTGATGCAAGTATAGTAGAATATGTCCAATCCATTTGAATGTACCCACCAAGAGTTGTGGCCCACTTTCTATATAGAAACATACCCCAATTATCTATCACATCAATCACTACCACATCCATCGACAGGTCAATGTCAGGATACTTGGCCAACTTAACAGGTAGATTCAAGATTATCCCTACCACTTCAACTTCTCTTGCATCCATTGCACAAACATTATGGTAGGGTTAGGTGATCCTAAGATTTAGTTGTTCCATTGATTTTGTTGTCATGACATTTGATGAAGAACCTAAATCTAACATGAAGTTATGAAGGAGAAGGTTATCAACTAAGAGAGAGGCATAATAATGCAGGTGGTGTTGTCTTTTCGAATCAACACTGCTAAGGACTATAGGCATATCCATAGGTTCAATGTGTTTGGCTTCAAACATAGCATTATTATTAGGGAGAGGATCCTATTTGACAACATCATGAGTTTTATTTTGACTATTTTCTATGGCTTTAAACAACTTTTCTCTTTGACAAGGAATTTTAAGGACATCAGTTGCACAAACAAAAACCTTAGCATTACTTATCCATTCTCCCATGTCAATCTTTGATTCTAGGATAACAGGGGGATCTCGAAGAGGAGGAGTGGTTACCTTAGGTTTGTACTATTTATCTAGTGAAGACTTATTATTCTTTCACATTGATCTAGGAACAGAGCATCAATCTCATCAAAGAATAATCAACAAATAACTCATGAAATGGTGTTAATCGGAACCAGAATGGTTTCCTCTCTATATATTCAATAAACAATGAATAGTTACAATAACAATGTCAATCAATAGCTTGAATCAATGAGAAATTTGAATACCTAAGGAGGCAATTTTAAATCATGAGTGAGTTTGGCTTAACTGACTGTCAGTCATTCAATCACACTCACTTAACCACTTAACCAAAACCCTAATTGACTCACTAAACCATAACTGAAGTTGGAGTCCAATAAATGACTAAATCTCAAATGAAGGAGATCAAACACATGTCATAGCAAGCCAACCATCAAGTGCTAGTGCTCCATGACTTCAATGAACCCGAATGAGGTTAACTAAAGCTAAACTGATCATCAGAAGTAGGTGGAGGTGCCCCTGTTGACTCCAGATCATTAAATAATAATAAATAATCATTAAATAATCATTAATTAATATATTTAATGAGAGTAGGTTCCTTAACTAATTGGTTGAACTGATTGTAACCACCAGTTAGCCATTAGGTGCATTAATATCACTCAAATCACCCCCAGATTGCTCCATTTAGCCTCCTTGACTGTAGGAGAAGGCTAAGTTAGCCTCCTTGACTGTAGGAAGGCTTGGGTGTGACTGGATGATGGAAATTAATGCTCCACTGATGTCAATTAATGTCAATTATACTTAGGATAGTGGTTTAACTAGGCCAATTTGACCCAAAAGAGTGTGTATGATGGTAAATGTCTCCAACACCCCCCCTTAAGCTATACTCAGGAAGAGTTAGAAAACATAGATGCATAAAAACGCTAGGGCCCTGGAAACTAAGGCCATAGGTCACCTTTTACAATAAATTAACTACTTAATATAACCAAGGAAACGGGGAAAACCTCATGGGAAAAATACCCCCCCTCAAACTAAGCAATAAATCAATAATTGGTTCTTCTATGCAGCAGCATCCTGATACTATGCATGTGAACCTCTAAATACAAACTAAATGAATATTTCTAGAGGAATCTTCCACTTTAGAAGAATAACAATGCACTCAACTGAATCAGAAATATAAACAACTGCACAGTGAAAACTGAACCCATGTAGAGCAATTGAAATCGTCTGAAGAGAGAGAAAAGGTTCTTGAGGATTCAAACCA
This sequence comes from Pseudotsuga menziesii, assembly GCA_001517045.1. Classification (NCBI taxonomy): domain Eukaryota; kingdom Viridiplantae; phylum Streptophyta; class Pinopsida; order Pinales; family Pinaceae; genus Pseudotsuga; species Pseudotsuga menziesii. The sequence continues at coordinate 176,125 of LPNX010643658.1, read as the reverse complement.
TGTGTGGAACACTCAAGAAACTGATATGTTGCAACCTTGAACATAAAACCATTAGTGTTAAAATCAGCCCCAATTTTTAGGAGCAAGTGTCCAAGCGGATGTAGAATGTCTTCGTCTTTACTAGTTTTGTGAGGAGATGAACATGTGACCAAAGGTAGAGAAGCCCTGGGAATCTGGAGAGTGAATTCTTGAGCTCCATAATATGATATATATTTATAAATATCTAATTATTCAAAAAATAAAATATCATCAACCGCATAAGAGAAAACAAATACCAAATCCCTAGCAGAAAAATTGAAGAAGAACTGCGGTACTTGATTTTTCACACTGGAATTGGTGAGAGTAGCTACAAGCATGGCTAAAAGCTCTTGGATTTTAAAATATAAAAAAAATCATATCAGATAATAATGTAAATCATATCTAAATAAGTTCACAACATATCCAAAACTATGAAATCAAATCAAATCCCCAACAGTAGTTTTGTAGGAGACTTGCGGTACTTGTTTCTTCACACCATTGATAAGAACATATACAAGCAGTACTAAAGGTTTATGAACCTAAAATTTTGAACCAAGAAATATAATATTAGATCCAATTAAGATCTTATCCGATCCAATAAGGTTCATATCAGATCCAAAAGTATGGTCAACCGAGAGGGTGGATGCACAATTGTCTTTTTCTTCAAAATTCTGAATTTTGGTGCATGCAATACTGCGGGATTTTGATGGAAGATATAGATCATGGGGATCGAATGTGTCACTCTTATAATATAATTTTTCTTCCAAAATATCCAAGTTTTTACATATTTTCACACCAGCAGCAACATTAGAGGGAGAAAAATAAAAATTTTCTTCACTTTCGGAAGCAATTACTCGTAAATTTTGCACAGAATTCAAAGGAAAATCACCAGTGAATGTTTGCATGGAAGTGCAGCAGTATTTTACTTCAACATCATATATTTGAATGTCTTCTTCTGTTTCAGAAATATGAGGAGATGAGATAGCAGATATCTCATGAACTTCCGTAGCATCAGGAGAAGGAGTCACTGCATGGAGACTTTCTTCAATTCGAATTGACTGTGTAGACGATTTTGCTTCATCTTCATCTTGAACAACTTCATTAGAGAGAGTAGAGGATGATAATTTTGAGTTAAAAACTCTTGTGGTTCTGGATGTGATATCCAAAGTGCTATTATGATCCTCATTGTGCTTGCCAAAGGTTCTGTCCAATTTTGTCCAGACTTCCTTTGGGTATTCAACAGAAACAATAAGATAGAGCAAGCTAGGAGAAAGGGCCATACATATTGCTTCAAAATATTTGTCACCATCATTTATCTAGCCATTCTCATTCTCATAAGACTCTTTTCCAAGTACAATAGACACCTCATAGAGACCTCGTCTCTTCAGAGATGCAAGCATCTTCAACTTCCATTCTGAATAGCTTGTGAATGGGGTGAGAAGAGGGATTGATGAGTCCATTCAAAGTTGTACCTATTAAAACCTGTAAATCAAAACAAAAGAGGCACTGTAAGGTCATCCAACCTACACATTTTAGGCTTTCATCACACCCAGCATAGTCAATCAAGCAAGCTTGATCAACAAGTTCTTTACTTGGGGAATTAAGTCCCACTGTAAGCTCTGATACCATATTATTCTTGCACATTGATATAGGAACAAAGCATCAATCTCATAAAAGAATAATAAACAAATAACTCATGAAATGGTGTTAATAGGAACCGGAATGGTTTCCTCTCTATATATTCAATAAACAATGAATAGTTACAATAACAATGTCAAGCAATAGCTTGAATCAATGATAAATTCAAATACCTAAGGAGGCAATTCAAAATCATGATTGAGTCTGGCTTAACTGACTGTTAGCCATTCAATCACACTCAGTCAACCACTTGACCAAAACCCTAATTAACCCTAACTAAATTTGGAGTCCAATAAATGACTAAATCTCAACTGAAGGAGATCAAACACATGTAATAGCAATCCAACCATCAAGTGCTAGTGCTCCATGACTTCAATGAACCCCGATGAGGTTAAATAAAGCTGAACTTGTCATCAGAAGTAGGTGGAGGTTCCCCTGTTGACTCCAGATAATTAAATAATAATAAATAATCATTAAATAATATATTTAATGAGAGGAGGCACCTTAAATGACTGGCTGAACTGATCGTAACCACCAGTTAACCATTAGGTGCATTAATATCACTTAGATCACCCCCAGAGTGCTCCAATTAGCCTCCTTGACTGTAGGAAGGCGTGGGTGTGACTGGATGATGGCAATTAATGCTCCACTAATGTCAATTAATGTCATTTATACTTAGGATAGTTGTTTAACTAGGCCAATTTGACCAAAAAGAGTGTGCATGATGGTAAATGTGTCCAACAAGACTTCTCCTTCCTTCGATAAACTACACCCTTGAATCTAGCCTCCTTCATTTCCTAAATTCTTTCTAGAGTAGGAATTTCACCATAGAACTTGGAAAGGAGGTCCTTCTCATAATTGTAATTTGTGGCCTACTTCCAATGCTGGTTTGAGAAATGGTAGGTTTGGCCTACCATTTATACATGATAAATCTCTCTTGAAGTTGTTTCCTGACTACTGACTTAGGGAAAACTGTGTTCAATGACTTGATTTGCAACATAACAAGTGATTTCTTACTCGAATTGTTCATAGGGTCTACACCATAGAATTACTTCCTCTACCATGCTAGTTGAGTCTAACTAGTTTGGGATCCTAGGTTCTTGATGGGGGGCTTTCTTCTAATACATTTGATTTTGCTTAGGCTGAAAATTCCTAGGTCCATTATTCCTTTCCATTGTCACTATTCTTCTGCATGTGATTCAACTGTGCAGCATGATTGGCCATTTGTTGGTTTTGACTAGTAACCAAGTTTTTTATCATGTCCACCACCTTTTCCATGGGATCTTTAGAAGTTCCCTTTTCTTTTGATTCAACAGCTTTTTCCTTGGTCTCTTTGCTGTAGGAAGTGTCTCCCCTAGTGTAACCTGGAATGTTTGACTTTCCTGAAGATTGCATATTCTTTTCTATGTTCTCGGCCAACTCCTGGACAATTTTTAGATCAGCTGGCTCTTTGTCTCTCAGCTGGTACCTTAAGTCACTAGTGAAAGCTTAGATGTAAGATATGAGGATAGAGGCATCTTTTGTCTTCATGTCTATAGGAAGGTCCACAACCACATGCCTGAATTTAGTGTTAAATTTATCCATGGTTTCATTCTCCATCTTATTTATGCTATGAAGGGAAGCAAGCAAATGTCTTGGTTCCTTATTTTATCCCCATTTCTTCCAAAAACCATCTTGGAATTCACTAAGTTTTTTTATATGAATTGTCATCTAGGTCAAAGTACCATTCTGCAACATCATCTTCTAAGGATAAAGAAAAGAGCTTCATTTTCACATCGTCATAGTTATGAGAAGCATCATTGGAATAACTAACCATGTGATTTTCAAACTTTTGAAGGTGAGACTTGGTAGTGATGGCATTATTTCCCTGAAATATGGGGAGCTTCTTGATAGCATCATTTGGAATGTCATGGGGAGGACCTGCTATAAGAGAAAAGTCAAGGGGTTTGAAGAATTCTGTCATTTCTTGAGATTGGTGAATATGACAATATATAAATATGTGATGGATATCTGAGAGGGATTTGTCTATTAAATATTCAAGGTTTCTATGAGAATTCTTCCTATTGAATCTTTCTCTAATGAACCTTTTAAAATCAGGGAGAGGATTGAATAATTTCCAGCAGTTTTTTCGGGTAGCAATTCTTGAAGCGATGTTAGATAGTGGAGTCTCCAGATGGATCAAGTTTTAACTTTTATGTTTTTTAAAGACAAGAGCAATCAATTTTTTTTTATCTTTTTAGTTGTTTATAAAAAATTTAAGCTAAGTCATACTTACGAATAAAAATATTTATCCTCGGGAATGGCGCCAAAAAGTGTTGTCGCATTTCACACGCCTGGGGGGGAACATGGCATAAATATTCAAGCCACTCAGTGTGTCCTAGGGGGAAAGTCTCAAGTCAAGGATGTCAACTTGTTCTTAACTCCTCCGTTTAGGCTCAACTCCTAATGAAGCGAAGCGGGGTAGAACCTATTAAGTTACTAAGGAAAATTACTTTAGTATGATGATGTTAAATTGGATAAGTTGCTTAGGAGTTTGAAATTAACCATAAATAACCACAAATGACAAGATGAAAAATGAGCACAAGAAGGACAAGGCTGACACACAATATATATATATATATATATATATATATATATATATATCAAAAGATTTAAATAAAGAACCAGTGCCTTAAAAATGGAGTCATAAAATAATCAAATGTACTTGCATGTGCTTGGAGTGAATTTTTTGCAATTGCCTGTTGTTACATTTTAAGTTAATATGTAATATGAGTGGATTAAATTTGCCTAGGGGGGACTCCAGATATACCCAAAGGGTACTTGGAGTATGTCCAAAAATAAACCTTCATTCCTTCCTACAAGAAATGTGTGGGCTGAATGGAGTCTCTAAGAATGTGTTCATAATACACCTGAGGGTGTAATAGAGATCGGAACCTCGAGGTCATTGTCTAGGAGTTCCCACTTCCTTTAAGTATTTTTCCACCGTTTATGGTTTGATCAAGGCATTGGATTTTTGGTTAATGGTGGTTCATTAAGGAAGGTCAATCCTAATTAATCTAGTCACTCACATTGCTTTTGATGCAGCTTGACTGATCGAACATACCACAACCAAGTGCAGAGCATACACACCGAAGTCTTTGTAAATTTTAGTAGATTTTAAAGGATGTGTTATTAGAAAGAAAATCCCTCCAGGAACCTATTTCGTTCCAAGTGGAACTCAATCACGGATTCAAGGAGGGGATTGATTTTAGAAAGATTGTTTGCAGAAATTAATGACAAGAAGCAAAAATGAAGAAAACCACAGGTTTTCTAATTAGTCCTACCATGCATCTTTTTCCCCTTTCAGGTCAATTGGGAAGTCGTGGGTTAAGTAATAAAGTTAATTTGATACTGAAATATGGAATATATGATAAAGTAATCAAATTATATTACTCTGCATAAAAGAATCTAACCTAGAGTGCAAAAAAATTAAAACTTAAAAAAAACTTTAAAAATTAAAAAAAATTAAAACCTAGGGGGACTTAGACATGTTCATATGACTCGACCATAATGCCTATAATGTTTATACATTGACACTTAGAATCTAATAACCTCAATAGGCCTAAATTCCAAGCAAACCACCCCAAATTTGGAGGTATTGAGTGAAAAACTTAGAAATTATCAGTCATTTATTCAACAACCAATAATAACCAAGGGAAAAAACACTCTGGGCTGATCGGATTGACAAATAAATTCCAAGAGACCGAATCTTTTACATACACTATCATGCTAGAAAATTTTACTACAACTCCCCTACGGGGTATGAACATGTGATATAGTACAACAAGTACTTCTCGGAAGCAATTCTAAAGGCCTTCTGAAGTTCAAACAAATCATCTTTGTCTGGTTCACCAAGATCACATGATAAAAATCCACTAAGTACAACTTAGGTTACAATAGTCCCTTTTATGGGGTATTGATAATAATCCCCAAGTTTCACCTTGTGAGGTGACTCAAGTTCAGACATAATGACGAATGATTCCTTGTATCCTATCCTAGGATTGGAAGCTCAACTATCCATGAACCAATCATTGCTTATGTGTGTGATAGTGTGAGTAAGTGTTGAGATTAGCACATACTCTTCATCTAAATAATTCTTCACTTGTTTGAATCTATTGTCTATTGGTTCATCATGTTTGGAAATATGAGGATGGTGTCTATTTTTTTGTATGGGAAAATCTCTTTCCAAGAGTCTCTTTTCATCACAATTATAACATCGAACATTTGGAACATATATTTTGGTCTTCTTCAGTTTCTTGTCTTGCTTCTTGTTGTGATGAAAGTTCTCCTTCTTGTTGGTAAGGGGTTTAGGATCAGTTAGTTGCACAACATTGTGGATGTTGCATAAGCTTAGAAGACACCACACAAGACAAAGATAGCGCGCAAGGCAGAAGATAGACAACTTTTGAAAATTTTGTGTCATTTTTTGTACTTTTTTACCATATTTTTTGGATATTGGTCATTAGTTGGTAGAATCAGTTAGGATTTAGTTAGAAGTGGACTATGAATGTAAAGGCGCAAGCCTATAAATAGAGTAAGAATTGCGAATGTAAGAATCATCGGTTGTGAGATGGATTTTTTGCATCTAGATTCTGGTTCATGTTCATCATAGAGAATCCAATACTGAGAATTGAATTGCTTCTATTTTGGATCTGTGAGTTATTGCCCAGAAGTAATATGAAAAGATGAGGGTTGATCTGAAATACTGTTATATTTTATCTCTCTTTGTCTTTTATTTCTGTTTCTACAATCCAATGTTGAGTATATGTGACATGGATCTACAATGCAATGTTTACTGCTTATGAATGATGTTTTCTTCTTAGACATGTTTGTGTGACAATATGGTTATTTTTGTTATATGATACTTTTGTTATGAATGAATGATGCGATCTGTTGAAGAGTGATGATGAAAGGTTGTATGAATGATTAAATAAGTGGTCAGATATGATAAATAAGTTGATTAATTATCGATTCCCATAGTCCTCTTCCATTCTACGGTAACATGGTTCCATGAGCCCTCCCTTGAACATCTCCGGTGAGATTGCATCTACTTTATGGGTGCTGCTTGATAGGGTAAAACCTATCTGGGATGGGGCTCAGTGAGATCATAGTGAGTCGAGGGTCAACGGAGTGGGAACCCTTGTTCACTATGTTTTGCTGGTTTGGATGGAGCCAAAAAATGGTTCCATCATAGGGACCTTGTTGTGACTGAGGGGAGGATATGTGGCATCCGACACAACAAAAAATTCAAGATTGGTTTGATCATAAGCTGTGAAAATTTGCTACATCAGAAAATCAGAACCTTGGACTTACAATAGACAATTAATTAGTGAGATACATACATGATGGTCCTCACAAGTTATTTTTATGTGAGTTTCCCATCATAATGTACGAGTGGTTGGTGCTGTTCAAATACAATAAGACAAATTTCCAAGGAGGAGAACCAATATCCTGGACCCCTAAGTTGATATGAAAGCTTCAAGAAACTGAGAACAGAGCATCAAGAACTATTGAGGTCTAGTCGAGTGCTATCATAGAATGATATATCACTAAGTTTGCAATCGACACTACCAAGTCCTACAACGAAGCAGAAAGGGAATTTTTCAACGGACCTAGAGGTAGATTCTTGTTGTCTCTACAATTGTCAATTAAAATGCTTGTCTTTTAAAAGGGTATACTAAAAATGCACCCCAAGTAGTAGAAACTCAGTGTGCATAGGCAGTAGATACTGTGGAAATTGAACCCAAGAGATAGAACAATTACACTCACAAAATTTCTAATCAAACATGCAAAATTTGTTGATGTAATTGTAACTTCAGAATGTATTCACTTGTATTTCTTATCTATTGTAACCCGATGTTTATTTCAGGATGTATTGTAATGTATTTGAGTCATGTCATACCCCAATGTTCTGATCGAGAAGTTTCTATAATGAGAAATTCATGTCAAGTCATTGTGGGTAACCCTCCTATTAGTAAAGGGTTAAAGTCCCCATAGTTGTGGGGCCCTTCGGTTATTAGACTATCCTAGTGAATTCAGCCCTAGGAGAGTCATTGTAAGTTAGGGAAATAGTCCCCACCATTGTGTTACCCTCCTATTGGTCAGTGGAGGCAAAGTCCCCACAAGTGGTGGGGCACTAGGGTTATTAGACACTCCTAGAGATGTCGGCTCTAGTAAGTAATTGTTAAGTGAGGAAAACATGATGGAGTGGGTTCCAAGTGAATGGAAGAATATAAATAGAGAGTGAGAGCCTCTCTATTTATCACTTGCAACACTCACACTCAATCATTGGGGCGCATGAGTGAGAGAGGAGAAGTTCTCTCTGTGTGAGAGAGAGAGACTGTTGCTGTCGGGAGATCATCTTGTTGTTTTCTAGTTTTACTGTTTTGGTGTTGATTCTATCTATGAGGAAGTTGTGGGGTTTTCTCCTTTATGGTTTCCCCAAGTAAAAATCTTTTTGTCTCTTGTCTCTTTTGATGTGCTTATGTTTTATTGTTGTGCTCGTTATTCTCTCAGTTAAAAGATCCTAAGATCATAATGCTAGTTTATATGATGAAAAACTAACATGGTATCAGAGCTAACCTGAGAAGAAGACATTGTGTAGTTACTAAATCTAAGAATTATTAATTTTTGGGTATCTCTCCACAATCCATCAACAAAAGTATGCTAGGATGACTCTCCATTGAAGGGCGCATCTTTCTGTCGAAGCGGAATTCAATTCTGAGTATTTTCAATTTTCGATGCGGAAATTAGGGCTTTCTACAAAAGAGTAATTTTTGAGTGAGCCCATCATAGGATTGTTCTCTTCATCAAAACCAAATTTTAGAGACCTGTATCAANGGGTGAAACTCCGGGAAAGTCAAACCCTAGTTTGACCCCGAGCTAGAAAAACCCTAAATACTAAAACTGCTAAGTTTTGGTACATTCGCTATATCCCAATATTGGAGATGTTTTAGGAGCTAAAAATTACAGGGTCCAAATATACAATCTCGATAAAGACAGTGTCGAAAAATCAGCCTCATTTTCACTATATTCTGGGCGGTATGATCCCTCCAATTCAGGGTTCCAGCCTCTTCCAAAATTCATCCTTAAATAGGACACCTGGGAAGAATTGCAATATCTTGGGATACAGAGGTCCAAATGAAATTATAGAAGATGTTCTACAAAGGGAGAAGAATTATCTTTCGGTGGTCCAAATTTCAGACTCAGAAGATGAACCAGTGACACGTGGCATTCCATACAACTTCACTGTTCTGAACAGTCCTGTAACAGGTCACCTTGGGAAAAGGATCATAAATAAAAAAATTGTGAAACAAATTCTGATGAAATATGTGTTTTTGGATCAGGGACATGTGAGGTTACCTCAGTAAGAAATTTTAGACATAGAGGAGCCGTAACTTTGGAGATATCACGGAAACAGTAATAGGAATTTCTGCAGAAGAAATTGGAAAATTAGGGCTTCATGTTTTGGGAGCTTCCCTCCACTGTTTTCAGAAAATGAGTACATTGGACAGCTCCATTTGAAGGGATCTATCTGTCTATATAATTAGATCTGAAATATTCCAAGTTTTGAAAATTAGGGTTTCTATGACAAACCCTAGATTAGCCAGCTCTGGAACTAGGACGGACACCTCAAATCGGTAAGATCTAATATTTTGCTATTTCCATTCGAGGTTATCATTTCAAAGTGATCTATCACATCATATTGATAATAATCTTTGTGAATTTAACAACTTACAAGCATGGAAGTATATGATCTCTCCAGAGAAAATGAATTAGACACCTACATGAGTAGAGAGGTTCTAGTTCCAGGGGAAGATGAGGCTAGAAGCCTTACACAAGAAGAACTTGGTCAAGGCCAATAAGATAATTGTTGATTCAGTCACGGATCAACTTGTATTACAAGTGTCTCCCCATATACACCAAAGATGTTTGATTCCTTGGCCAAGCTATTTTAAGGGAAGAACATAAATCAGAATATGACTTTGAGAAAATAGTTGAAGGAAGTGAAGATCCAAAATGCAGAGACCATGCAGTCATACTTTACAAGGGTCTCTGAAATCAAAGAACAACTTGAAGTGGTAAGTGAAGAATGCAGAAGTGGTGATGGCCACCTTGAATTGCCTCTCAGGATCATGGGATTCATTCATGTGAGGAATGTGTGCCAGAAGGAAGTGATTACTTTCAGTAGACTCTGAGAAGAAGAAGAATCTCGACTCATAAGAAGAGAAGAGAAGATGGGAGCAACTAAAGATCAAACTATTACCATCCAAAGAATATCCCTCAATCGATGGGGAATATGAAGATCTCAAATCTTGAAGAACTTCTTATCCACCTTAGCATTTGGATAAGAAACGATGCTATCATGTATGAAGAAGATGATGAAGTTGAAGGCTCAAGGAGTCTACCCATGAAACAAATAAAGATAAGTATTCAATTGTCATTTCATGATATTGTTTTGTTATGCATTTTTTATATTCAATTGATGTATTATGCATGATAGGATGTTTGCATTAATGACAGTATACTACTAATATGCATGTGATGGGTAAGTAGCTCATGGTGCTATAAAACTCTCCATTGCTACTTATCTAGAATGAAACCTCTTTGCTGACATATTGGATTAGTGCACAATCTCAATGTTGTCCTGGTAGAGATGGAAGGCATCTAGAAAGTTTTCGTGAGATATGGATGGATGTTGTATTCGCTAAAATAGTTGCATGATCATATATTTATGCATAAGAATTTGCAAGTATGAATATTCCTTATGAAAAGTTTCTAACCATACAAATGCATTTGACTTGTAGGAAATATCGCATACATAATCGCTTGCAAGCAAAGAAGAATTAGACTTGTTCTGAAGAACAAGTGACGACATTTCAAAATGAAGAATAATATGATGAATACAGCGACATCATTGATATAGAACCTTCCAGCCATGAAGAAGTAACCAAGAAGAAATGGAAGACCAATTCAAGAAGAATGATGTTTAGGATGCAGTATCAATACATGAAGAGAAGTTCATAGTTCCATCATGCAATAGATGGAAACATCGTGGGATACAAAGCAAGATTCGTAGCATGAGGCTTCTCACAAAAAGAAGGCATAGACTATGAAGAGACATTTGCAGCCACTAGAAGTGAAGTCACATAACATGCATAATCATGTGTGCAAATGAAAGAAGGCCTTGTACAAGTTCAGAAGACACCCATGGGATAACACATACATGATGAGCTTGATGAATATCTTAACCTTTGCTACAAGGTTGATAAAGGATGACAAGCTCACAAGATGGATGTGAGAAGAAATTTTGAAAAAGTTCAAAATAGAGGATCTTGGTAGCCAATGATCCTAGATGGATAATACTTGTAACTCCAGTACAGAATGCTTCAATGCATAGAGTATGGAAGAAAGAGGGAGTATGATGCTCTGCTTTAGAGGGAGTGACTACAGAAGATCCTAACGTTCGACATGGTACGACATGATGGATAGATTATTGATGACTCTAGGATTTACTAAGAGTAAAGAAGATTCCAACCTTTACTACAAGGTTGAAGATGGCAACCTAGTGATGCTTCTACTATATGTAGATGATCTATTTGTGACAGGTACGGATGGGTTGATTGCTGATACAAAGAGTAAGCTTGCTGCTGAGTTTTAGATGAAGGACTTGGGTATGATGCATTACTTTCTAGGTATGGAGGTGTGGCAGAGTACGGATGAAATCTTCCTTGGACAAGGGAAGTATGCACTAGAGATCTTGAAGAGGTTTGGGATGATGGAATGCAAGACTATGGCCACACCTATGGCATCAAGCCTGAAGCTATTGAGTGATGTGTCATCAGAGATAGTTGATGATACGGTATATCGTCAGATGATTGGGTCATTGATGTACCTGATGAACACGAGACCAAAATTTTCTTTGCTATGAACACCTTGAGCCAGTTCCTGATAGATCCGAGACATGCTCACTTGATTGCTGCAAAGCATATACTGAGGTACCTAAAGGGTACATTTGATTATGGGATCAAGTACGATGCGAATCAAAAGATTAACCTGGAGGGTTATGTTGATTCAGATTGGGCAGGAAGTGCCATTGATAGGAAGAGCACTTCAAGGTGTTGCTTCAGTATGGGATCAGGTGTGAACTCTTGGTTTACCAGGAAGCAATCTTGTGTGGCACTGAGTACAGCTGAAGCAGAGTATGTCATAGCTTGTTCAGCTAGTTGTGAGGCAGTATGGCTGTGGAAGATACTGTGCGATATATTTGATCTCTAGTTGGATGCTACCTGTATACATTGTGACAATCAGAGTTGCGTAAAGTTGTCAGAGAATCCAGTGTTCCATGACAAGTCTAAGAATATCGATATCAAGTATCACTATATCAGGGATATGGTACAGAAGGGAGTAGTGAAGCTCCAATATGTTGGGATGGAAGAATATATAGCTGATGTGTTGATGAAGCCATTAGCCAGAGTGAAGTTCGAGTACTTCAGGGAGAAGCTTGGTATTCTCCAGATCGAGGTTTCCTCCAAGGGAAAGTGATGAGTCCCAAAGCCATTCTGATGAGTAGGTTAGATGTAAGGGCTGAGCCATTCTGTCATGGTGAGAGGATTGGTTCCTTCCATGTTAGATATGAGTGCTAAGATCCATAGCCATTTTGACATGGTGAGAGGATTGGTTCCTTCCATGGTCACATGTAAGGGCTGATCCATTCTATCATGGTGATAGGGTTTCTCCCTTCCATGTCAAATATGAGTGCTAGCCATTCTGTCGAGTAGGAAAAATGTAAGGGCAATTGCCATTCTAGGAATGGAGGCACCTGGTCAGTTACCAGGACAACTCAGTCTAGGACTGAGAAGCCATTATGATGTGATAGAGGGATGTGTTCCCACTTGATCAGATGTAAGGGCTAAACCATTCTATCATGGCTAAAGGATTAGATTCCTTCCATGTTAGATGTGAGTGTTGGCCATTCCAACGAGCAGGTCAGATGTAAGGGCAACTGCCATTCTCTAGGAGAATGAAGGCACCTGGTCAGTTACTAGGTAGCTCAGTCGAGGACTGGGGGCTATTCTGATATGATTGTAGGATTGGTTCCTACAAGATCAGATATGAGTGCAAGTGTTTCCACCATTGTGAGTAGGATGTGTTCCCGCCTGGGTGGATGTAAGTGTTGAGCCTTTCCACAGATGATAGTAGGTGTGTCCTATCATGCTGGTGGTTGTAAGTGTTGTGCCTTTTCAGAGATGATAGTAGGTGTGTCCTATCATGATGGTGATTGTAAGTGCAGTGCCTTTTCACACATGATAGTAGGTGTGTCCTATCATGCTGGTGACTGTAAGTGCAGTGCCTTTTCACAGATGGTAGTAGGTGTGTCCTACCATGCTGGTGATTGTAAGTGCTGAGCCTTTCCACAAATGGTAGTAGGTGTGTCCTACCATGCTGGTGGATGTGAGTGATGTGCCTTTCCACATATGATAGTAGGTGTGTCCTATCATGCTGTTGGTTGTAAGTGCTAAGCCTTTTCACAGATGATAGTAGGTGTGTCGTATCATGCTGGTGAATGTGAGTGCTGTGCCATTCTAATATGATTATAGGATTAGTTCCTACATGATCAGATGTGAGTGCTGGGCATGCCTTTCTGATGAGTAGGTCAGATGTAAGTGTTGGGCGAAGACCTACATGATGGCTAGGCCTACAATTAGCATGAAAAAGGGCTGGCTCTGTAGAACTTCCTATGGTGAAAAGAATCATGAGATAGCACCGGTGATGATCCAGATCGAGTGATGATCGAGGTTCAGTGATGATAGCCAGTGATGATCCAGATCAAGTGATGATCCAGATCCAGTGATGATGATCCAGCGGTGATGATCTAGATCGAGTGATGATCCAGATCCAATGATGATGATCCATCAGTGATGATTGAGTTCCAATTATGATAGCCAGTGATGATCTAGATCTAGTGATGATGATCTAGCGGTGATGATCCAGATCCAGTGATGATGATCCATTAGTGATGATCCAAATCGAGTGATGATCGATATCCAGTGATGATGTCCCATGATGATATAGATCGAGTGATGATTCATATTCAAATGAAATATGACTTGAAGATGAAGATGACTTGAATATGACGAGGACTTGACGATGACCCAGATGATACAGAGAAGAAGACTTGTGCTAATAAATTGTGTCGAGAGAAAACCTTCCTAGTTAAGAGGGATTGTTGATGTAATTGTAACTTCGGAATGTATTCACTTGTATTTCTTATCTATTGTAACCTAATGTTTATTCCGGGATGTATTATAATGTATTTGATTCATGTCATACCTCGATGTTCCGATCGAGAAGTTTCTATAATGATAAAGTCATGTCAAGTCATTGTGGGTAACCCTCTTATTGGTAAAGGGTTAAAGTCCCCACAGTTGTGGGGCCCTTGGGTTATTAGACTATCCTAGTGAAGTTGACCCTAGGAGAGTCATTGTAAGTCGGGGTAATATTCCCCACCATTGTGTTACCCTCCTATTGGTCAGAGGAGGCAAAGTCCCCACAAGTGGTGTGGCACTAGGGTTATTAGACACTCCTAGAGATGTCGGCTCTAGTAAGTAATTGTTAAGTGAGGCCAACATGATGGAGTGGGTTCCAAGTGAATGGAAGAATATAAATAGAGAGTGAGAGCCTCCCTATTTATCACTTGCAACACTCACACTCACTCATTGGGGTGCATGAGTGAGAGAGGAGAATCTCTATCAGTGTGAGAGAGAGAGACTGCTACTGTCGGGAGATTATCTTACTGTTTTCTAGTTTTACTGTTTTGGTGCTCATTCTATCTCTAAGGAAGTTGCAAGGTTTTCTCCTTTATGGTTTCCCCAAGGAAAACTCTTTGTGTCTCTTGTCTCTTGTGATGTTCTTATGTTTTATTACTGTGCTTGTTGTTGAGTCCAGATTTGGTCCCTTTTTAACCATCTTTAATCACCTTTCTTCCCTTGCTTTATACTGCTTAGCATACCAATCAGACTGACTTTCTTCACTTTATCCCTTAATTTGTCAAGGTAAGACTGATTATTATTTTACCTTAGTTAATGCTTATTCTTGTGACAATTAAGGCTATTTATCTCTTGAAATTGTGCTAATATGTGTGATCTATGAAGACAATGTGAGATGAGCAGAATGCAGGGGATGAAGCTGAACAAGTCTAGGGACAAGGGGTGGTCGTGACACAAAAAGGATCCTTCATCTGTCCCTCATCTATGGACACACGTGACATTCCAGTCAAGGGCCGGTCAGAGCAGCCGCAACAGAACGAGCTATGATCGAGGGGTCTTCAGGATAGCTGCGCGAGTATTATGGTGATCTGAGAAGATCGCTACTTCTAGGCCAGTCAACAATCTTCTTGTATTTTCTATAATTGTATCATGCCACGTCTTGTAACAAACAATGTTATTCAGGGCGCCTGAAGATCAGAGATCTTCATGGCTGCCCTTTGCAATAGGATGGGACGTTATCACTTGTAGGTATAAATGCAGAAAGATGTCTCGGTCCAGGGGGTTGGAAAATACTGAATTCAGTTGTGTATTAACAGCGGGAGCAATCTGTAATAATTCTTTCTTTTTAATACAAAGAGTACTGCTGGTTTAAGGGAGCTGTACATTGTTCATCCAGCGTCTCTGTGTGAAGGCTT